>JAFIRS010000176.1:600000-1067145 GCA_018342105.1 Gonioctena quinquepunctata
ATTAAATATCGACTTGAAATATTTTCGTGAAAATTCAAAAATCAACGATAAAAATAAAAAAAATTGTGATATTAAACAGGAAACAATCACTTCCCTGGCTGAAGACACGGTGGACATTGGACTACATTTGATAGGAACTGTGAAAGGACCCTAACTCATAGAAACAACTTTCTATTCAATATTCAGTTGAGAATGTTCAGTTTTTAACATGAATACTTTCCAAGCGGTCATCTTGAACGATAGATGGCTGGTGACTAAACAAATTCATGATAGTAGCCAATGTTCACCAAAATACACACCTGAATATGAATATGCAAGGAACCGTCATTATTTTGAGATTCACAAAGGTTTGTTTACAGTCTACTCTTTATCCGAGTTCTGCTATCACCCTTATCGCCCTCCGTTGAATTTCAAATACCTAGACATGACACGAATGTACTCATGCGATAATTGGGTAAGATATAAGTGGGTGGATAGGACGTAATAGGCAGTTATAATCGTCTTTTGAGATACCACACTCGAGAGGTTTCCTAATAAGGCTTTCTGTCAACTTTCATGTAATGTTGTTCTTACCGGTTCAATTTTCAACCGTTCTTCTCTCTGTCCGAACTATCAAAACCCCTGATATTTTTATTCTCACTCGCGGGACTGGCGATGATCTGACCTCTTATTTTGGCACTCATACCCTTAGAGTGAGACCCCCGTTGTGCCTCATCCTAACTCCGACATCTTTCACCACTCGACTATTATCTGTCCTAACAACCCGCCTTGACTTCCCAATGCCAGTTGAATCTCCTTCTTCCGAGGCCCCAGTTCTCTCTCAATATTGTTGAGTTAACTTGAGAATACAGCTGCATTCATTACTATGAAATTTTTTTGACAGTTCTAACAACCATTCAAATTTTGTAATTTTGTGTCATATGAAACAATTTCACCCAATCATGTCAACATTACACTGATAATTGCATTCAGTGCAATTATCAATCATGACAACACGATTGAGTTTGACAACTTCATTCCAAATAAATTTCAAAATGTCACGTTTTGGCAATGCGAATGTTCAAAGTAAAAATGCGCTAATCAAAGAAAACATTCCCAGAAATACAACCTACAGTCACAAATATATTTGGGGAATATTTATGGAATTTAGCTGCGAACGATAATATGAATTGAATGAACATAGAAGCTTACAAGAATTGGCGTTGATACTAAAAGATTGGGCGGTCAATATGAGAAAGAAAGACGGGACCGAATTTAAAGAAGCAACGGTGAAGACAATGTGGAACGTTTCGTGCAAACTTTTGCAAGAAAAGTACTATAATGACTATAATATTATGATTGATCCCGTTCAACAATACAGTATTTACACCAACCCGAGATGCCCGCGATACAATCAGGAAGAAACTACAAGCAGATCCATGTACACGTAACTCCAGTTCAATTTCGTTAAATTTGTCTCAAGTTAAAGTGAGTTTATACAGAAAGTAAAATAAAATAAGAAATAAAATAAAGTAAAATAAGAAGTAATAATTTTCAGAGTGTTTATAGAGCTGAGTAAATTAATGTAAAAAGTAAGAAAGCTGTCAATCGAAATTTGGGATTTTATGTTGTTACCTCAAACTTCAATGATGAATACTCGAAAATTTGATCCCCGTTATTGTTTATTGAGTAAAATATAAGCCATTGTTGATAACACTACCAATATTATAAAATCTAGTCATTCAAAGACAAAAAGAAATTTAAAAAATACCAGTGAACACACCGTTTTCCGGTTATGAAAACAAAAATATGATGATGACTGATATTTATATCATGTCATATATCATCCTATCTCCTCAATTTGTCTAAATTATTCAATATGTACATATGCCTAACGACTTGTCAAGTAAAATAAAATAAAAGATAAAAGTTAACCATCTTTTATTTTACTTCTTATTTTATATTACTTCTCATTTTATTTTATTTCTGTATAAACCTGTAATGGATGTTGTGTAGATTCAACTTTTTGAATTACTTTATTTTATTTCTTATTTTATTTTACTTGCTGTATAAACTCACTATTAACAAAATAATATTGCTATGGGATGAAAATACTCCTGAAGGTCTTATGCGTAAATTTTACCATATTGCTGCTGTAGAATTAGCGTGGCGAGGAGGAGAGGCTGTTGCTTGTCTTGTGGATTTTTTTCAAATCGAGAAAAATTACGATGACTCTCCAACAAATAGCATTGAATACAATCCGGTGTTCAGTGGTTCTAAAAGCTGTACAAGTAGTAAATGGTTGGTTTCCAATAGTGAAAGACAAAGCTGCCCTGTACGTCTTTTTCATAAACTGATATCAAAACGAGGCGACAATATTACCTCACCACGACTGTTCTTAAAACCAAATCGCCACTGGAAAAATGAAACTGACAAATGGTACGATAATGTACCTGTTGGAAGAAATACAATAAATGGATGGACTAAATCTGCTGCTGAGGCAATTGCCTTGAATGTAAAGGACAAAAAGATAAATCACTCGAATAGATCAACTGCTTGATTACTATCGTTTCGGATGTCCATCGTCTTAATGGATTTAAAAGGTTTTCACGACGTTTCGAATGCTTGTATCTGCAATCGTCTTCAGGTGAATACTGCTGTTAGCAATTGGCAAGCAGTGGTGTAGAAGAACAACAATTGCTGAAAATTACTGGTCATAGCAATCAAAATTCTATAAAACCATACTTAAACCTCGATCAAGAACACCACAACAAGATCATAAATATTATGCGTGGTGATAGATCTTCTATAGTAGAGAACAGCAACGAATATAATGTTAAGTTAAATTTTAATAATTGTACTTTCACTAACTGTACTTTTAATGAATAAATAAATGTTTCATTGTGTTGAGTTATTAATTTTTTTGTCAACAAATTTTCCGCTGAATATCCCTCGGACATTGACAAATGCTTCATAATTTTATGACAAATTACTCAAGCTCGAGCTTTCGATTGTCATAAAATCATCTCGTCTATTATCAATGTCCTAGGGATATTACTACTGAAAATGACTAAGCTGATAATTTATTTCCGGATACTGTTTAAGTCAATCACAGTTTCGAACAGAAAATAGTAACTTTTCAGATTGTTTAGTCTACCAATATTTATTATATCCATTTGTACCTGCTGCGATGATATTTCCCACTGAGCATGAATTCTTCCAGATAAGGATTTCACATAGAATAATATTCTTCCTTATGGATGAATCAATAAATGTTATTCATTATATAAGACGGTAAAAAGATGCTTTACCTGTGAGTGGAAAATGTGTTAATTACCGTTCGGTGTGATATTCTATTTCATTCTTGAGCGAAAATATTTAACAAACATTGATGAAAAGGGTGCAGTTTGAATTATTAATGCCTTGATCACTTTATACGCCAGTCAAAATAGACCGCCAATTCACAATAATTACAAACATTTCGTTAACACTGCCGGATGTTGAGGCATCCAGTAAAGACTAAATATAAAAATTTATCCGGTTACCGGAAATTACTCAAAATCGCATAAAACGTTAATTTGCAATATCTCCTTGGTCAAAATTGCAAACATTGTGCAAATTGCAGGTATATTCCCTAACTTCTTTTCTACATCCCTTGTAGAATTTACACACGCAATTTTCATCCGGAAATACGAATAATCCTTGATTACGTTGTAATTAGCGCTATTTCTGGTTACAGAATTGCAAAAATTGTGCAAATTTGTGGTAAAATCATGGTTTCGTTACCCCTAAAATGTTTTGAATTTGCAAACTTTTCATGTGTAAGGAACATAAAAAAATTATGGATAACGCTAAAAACAGTGTCAGGGGCAAAGTTATAGGGGCAAGAAATTGCAAACAATATTTTCGTGCTTTGCAAACTCTGGAGGCATAATTTTAAGTCGCCAATTGAGTTTGCACCTTTTTCAGTATCGCGGAAGATGGCGGAAATGAACATTATTGTTAGAAGCAATTTTCGCAAATGCCACAAAATTCCAAACTTTGTGCATTTTTTTCTTATAGTTCTGCTATGGCAAACCAGTCTACGTATATATTTGCAACCCTATAAAATGTCGGGAAAACCGGGCAATAGAATATTATCAATTAAGTGATTTTCGCGGATGACACAAAATTCCAAACTTTGTGCAATTTTTTCTTAAAGTTCTGGAATGGCAAACAAGTCTTTCTATAAATTTGCAACCCTTTAAAACGTCGGGAAAACAGGGCAATTGAATATTATCAATTAAGCCGATTTTCGCGGATGACACAAAATTCCAAACTTCGTGCCAATTTTTTTCTCCGAGTTTTGGAATGGCAAACAAGTCTACCTATAAATTTGCAACCCTATAAACCGTCGGGAAAGCGGTGCAATGGAATATTGTCGATTTCCGCGGATGACACAAAATTCCAAACTTTGTGCATTTTTCCTCAAAGTTCTGGAGAGGCGAACAAGTTGACGTATGAATTTGCAAACCCATAAAACGTCGGCAAAGCAAGCAATGGAATATTATCAATTAAGGCGATTTTCGCGAAATGTTCATCTTTTTGGAATTTTCGCTGAATAATTGAACCAGATCTGGTGGAATGGGCTTTTATTACAGGACCAAATTACCGAAGCCGTCCTTTTAAGCGAATTGTCAAGTTATATCGTCATTTTCATGATACCCGATACTGAAATTAGACGATTCCACCGAATAGTTATATCAGATGATAACACTGTATAGTTCCAACACATAGTTTTACTTGATAATTTTCAATAAAACAATATAGTTTTCATTAGAGAATACTGTACTTCGAATTCTTTTACATTTAACGAGATTTATTCCATAATTCTCTGAAAAACAGATAATAGGTGAAATCACAAACTCACAAATTTGCTTAATATGTGCTTGAAGTTGAAATATAGTGATAAAATATTATGTATGCATAGTTTTTCCTAGAGAAATATTCTATTGCCCGTCTTTCCCGACATTTTATAGGGTTGCAAATTTATACGTAGACTTGTTTGTCATAGCATAGCAAGAAAAAAATGCACAAAGTTTGGAATTTTGTGGCATTTGCGAAAATTGCTTCTAACAATAATGTTCATTTTCGCCATCTTCCGGGATTCTGAAAAAGGTGCAAACTCAATTGGCGACTTGAAATTATGCCACCAAAGTTTGCAAAGCAGGAAAACATTGTTTGCAATTTCGTGAACCCTAAAACTTTGCCCCTGAGACTGTTTTTAGCGTTATCCATAATTTTTTGATGTTCCTTACACATGACAAATTTGCAAATTTAAAGCATTCTAGGGGTGATGGAAGCATGATTTTACCACAAATTTGCACAATGTTTGCAATTTTGTAACTAGAATTGGCGCTAATTACAACGTAATCAAGGATTATTCGTATTTCCGGTTGAAAATTGCGTGTGCAAATTTTACTAGGGATGTAGAAAAGAAGTCAGGGAATATACCTGCAATTTGCACAATGTTTGCAATTTTGTCCAAGGAGATATTGCAAATTAACGTTTCACGCGAATTTGAGTAGTTTCCGGTCACCGGATGAGTGTGCAAATTGTTATATTTAGTCTTCACTGGATGCCTCAACATACGGCAGTGCTAATGAAATATTTGTAATTAATGTGAATTGACGGTCTATTTTGACTGGCCTATTACTGTTTACGGATGTTATGGATTTTGTTTATAGCAACGCGACTTGTTTTGACTTTCATCGAGGGTAATATCATAAGTGCTAGGGATTTTGTTTTTGAATTACGTAGTTTTAAGAGAAAAATCTTTGTGACAGGCTTTACTAATTTTTACTGTCAAAAAACCAAGGAACACCTCAAAAATATAAACAATATAGTCCAAGATCTAACATCAATGTTCTCGATAATCTCAAGACTCTCCCTCATTGAATGACATCTTGGACCTCAACAAATCGAAAATTTCTTTGGGCAGTGGTTTTGTCAAAATATCTGGAACATTTTCTCTGGTAGTAACATACTGCACTTCAGCATCATTTTCCATAATCCTCTCTCGCTTATAGTGATAGTGAATGTCAATATGTTTGCTTTATTGATGCAATATGTGATTTATACCAATCTGAATATCAGCTTGATTATCGCATAACAACAGTGGCGTAGACACTTTGTTAGTAATGTCAGAAATCAGTTGTTTCACCCAAATACTTTGCCTACAAGCCAACGACAATGCCATGTATTCTGATTTCCTAGTCCATACAATGCGGCTTTTAATAGTCCTCTTCCCCCTGTTAACTTTTGAACGGTTCGACGTAAAACAATGAAAAAAAAGTTATTGAACGAAATCACCGATACTACTTTTTGAAATGAAAGACATTGTGAGTGCCCGATAGATGGCGCGGGGGGACATCATCTTAAATAATTCAAGTAGTAGGGGATCAAATGGCACATCGTTGAAAAGATAACTCAATTCTCTTTTCAACAATCTAGTTTTTTTTTCAATTTCGTTAATACGTTTCTTTACAATATGCATTTGAAATATCAAGTATAACAAAATTTCAAATGCTTATTGTGAAAAAACGTTTGAACGAAATTAAAAGAAAATAGGATGGTTGAAAAGAGAATTGAATTATATTTTCAACAATGTGCCACTTGACCCCCCCCCCATGCTATTTGAAATTTTCTTTCTAGTTAATCTGACCCTCCGCGCGATCTATCGAAAAATCACAATGTATTTCATTTCAAAGAGTAGTATCGGTGATATCATTCAAAATAGTTTTGGTCCCGTTTTTCTAAGTCGAAGCGTTCAAAAGTTAACAGTGAGTGGTGAAGGGGGGGTAGGCTATAAAAAGCTGCACTCGCAATTGTGATTCCGTCGAACAACCATAGTTGAAAGAAAAATTGAATTACCTTTTCAACGATATGCCCCCAGCGCCCTCTGTCGAGTAATTGTAATGTATCTTCTCTCGAAAAGTAGTGACAGTGACATTAAGCAAAATTATTTCAGTCAATCGTAAGATGTCTAAAAACCCTGGTGAATGAACTGATTCGATATTGTTTAGATTTTCGAGGGGACACCACCTGTTACTTCAACAGAGCTTCTCTCTGTGGTAGTCTGTGGTAGACGGCGCCGTCCAAAAATGTTTGTTTATATTCTCGCCTAATGTCAGAACTCAATTTCTGACATTTGCAGCATCTCATATGAAATAATGTTCAGTGATTTGTCGGTATCTATGCGTTTTCCATCTCTTTGATTTGAAATCTTGCTTACCTTATCCCTGAGTTTGTTCTTTGAAAAATTACTCGTTCATCAGTTCATTAATGCGCGAGGAATTGTTTATTTTCAGGTAGTGTAGTGTGTAAGGATACTTTTTGTAGAATGGGCCACATTTGTATTTTGTGTGGACAGTGTAAAGCCGCAGATTCTAATATTCACCTGTATTCAGTACCAAAAGCAAGTAAAAATCTTGACGAATTGACTAATAATGATATTTTCATAGTTCATCATATTATATGCATTGAAATTTATATTTTCTGCAATTTAATGAAAATTTTGTTTCCAATTCTCCGTCTGTCAAAATGCAGTGAACCTCAAAAACAAATGGTACTAAATACGAAAAACAACATGACAGTTCTTTCTTTGTGCAATGTTCGGGGGCTTCTAATTCTAGCTTTGCTGTTGGTGAAGTTTGACAGATGTCTCTTTTCAACCAATAGCAAAGCTAGAATCAGAACCCGCGAACAGTTCGTCCCAAAAAGAAAGCTGAGGAAATAAATATACCCTGTTACTGAATTGAAACTAAAACGAAATTGGCGCCAACTGACACGCTAGTAATCTCTATCATCAAGTAGGCCAAGTGTCGCCAAGTCGATCCCAAATTTCTACAGGTATGAGTGCAAGCACCAGGGTTTTTAGATATCTTAGACAATCGCAATACATACCTACCAGGAAAAATTAGAACAAATATTAGGTTGTCATGGTGCATAGTAACAATTTCAATTATTGAAGTTGCCATTACTGTAAATTCGTAAATTTATAAAATATCGCTTTCATTATGGATGAAGAAACTGATTTTAGTCATACATCTGATATTCCTGCCGATGTGATGGAGTTAGCGGAATCAGTTAGCTTAGCACTTCTACCAGTGAAGTCCAGACTATTATACGAAAAAGAATATGATGCATTTGATATTTGTTGTTCTCAGAAAAAAATATCTAAGGTATCAGAACCGGTCATTCTTGCGTATTTGTGAGAAAAATCTGAAACTATGAAGTCGTCAACCCTGTGGTCGAAGTTTTCTATGTTAAAATCAACTTTAGCTGTTAACAAGAACATACATATAGGTGATTATCCCAAGTGAAGGCATTTCTTAAAAGAAAAAGTGCCGGCTATAAGCCGAAAAAGGAAAACGTTTTTACGAGAGAAGAGGTAACTAAATTTTTGCTTGATGCTGCGGAGGACATTTTTTTATTGGTTAAAGTATTTATGATTATGATATTGAGGACAAGGATTCTTATATAATTGTTGAAATTCCTGATTCATGAACGAAAATACAAAGAACATTTGTAGTTCCAAAAAACAATGAATACAAATTTAACCCAGCTGAAATTTGCAGTACATGTCACTGCGTACTAAGATAGTAGAAAAGCCTAGTTTTATTTTCATTAAAGGAATGGAAAATGTACAGTTCAAGTAGTCGGAATGAATACTTTTGCAAAAATTCCGAGTGTAATTGCATCATTTCTTGGATTACCTAATACTGCAAAGTCGAGAACAATAATACTTGTAACATTATACTGGAAAAGCCATTTGACTTAGTATTACCAATCATCTTAACATACAGACTAACAGCAATTGTACTATTAACCCTTTCACTGCGGAAATGATTTTTGAAATATTACTTCACATGCGCAATATTTTAGGATGTGCGTATATATACGTCTAGAGCAGTGTGGGCCAATTCATCGCGTATTCAAAAAAAAACAAATTTTATATATTTTGGATTGACGTTTATATTAACTGAAATAAAGACATACGAAATACCATAACTATTAAGAAATTAAAAATGTTTTTTGTATGTTACGTTACGATGGTACTTCACATGTGCGACATATATGTCTGATTTCCCGTCTTTTGTGCTGTTTCGCGCAAACTTTACATCGTTGTATTTTCAGTCCTTGGAATTAATTTAAGAGAATGTCTTTCAGTTAAACATAATTCTCGATTCCGATCTAGTACTCGTCTGCCTATCCTGAGAGAGGGAACAAGTGTATTATATTTTGAAATATTTTTTTTGTACACGCTCTTTAAAACTACAATATTAGGATAAAAAAAATGAAAAAATGCTACTTTTACTGACTAGTTCGTAAAGTATTGCCATAGCCATGGCAACCCTTCACGGACGAATTCGTGAAAGTTGCAATTTTGGAATTTTTTTCAGTTCCTAAAGTTGCCATACTTGATTGATTATTGATATTTCTTTATTTTGATGGCAGAAATAAAATGCTTTTATATGAAACATTCTTTGAAAAACTAGTACAAAAAATATTGTATCTAGCACGTACGCAAATGGCTTTCGCGGACTCAATTTCATATTACGGACGTGCTTGTTAAAGTTTATCCAATGTCAGTTGAATATGTACAGGGTTTACAAAATTGAAAACAAATATTTCAAGGGCGCATTCCTTGGGTCCAAATAAGACTTTTTTTCCCATAAACATGTGTCCTAAAATTCACCCCCTCCAAGTTGCGCGAAAAAAATCATTAATTTTGAATTGTGGCTACAATTATGTATCAAATGTTCGGAAAATTCACAGGCTCTCGATTTTTTGAACGCTCTATTCATTTTTTGCTTCAAAAATAAGGTAACTGATTCAAAGGGGTGAATTAGGGTTGCCTACAGTTTTTATATCCAAAATTTTCTATTTTCGAAAAAAAATATTTTAATATCACAGTTGAGTTGGCCATGGAAAAACCTGAAATTTTGGTCTCCTGCATTTTTTTGAATCAGCTAACA
This sequence comes from Gonioctena quinquepunctata, assembly GCA_018342105.1. Lineage (NCBI taxonomy): Eukaryota > Metazoa > Arthropoda > Insecta > Coleoptera > Chrysomelidae > Gonioctena > Gonioctena quinquepunctata. The sequence continues at coordinate 609,999 of JAFIRS010000176.1, forward strand.
GTTTTCGAGAGAATTGCTGGCAAATGAAAGGGGAATATTGAAGTAACAAACTAAAATAATTAGTGGGCTATGACCCCTTTGACGCTTTTGACGTTCAAATTGTAACAGCAATTTGATTAACTTGTAAGTGTGAGGTTTGTGTTTCAAGGTTGCAGTTATCTAGGTGGGTACTTGGAAAGTGCGAAAGAAATCCGAATTTTTTATCCCGCATCCTTTTTACTGTCTATGCTGAATTTAGCCGCGATAAAGTAGTGAATTTCCACAATATTCATGTCTGGGCTGTAGAAAATCCGCACAAGATTAGAAAAAAACGTCATTGGACGAGAATTTCAAATGGCGACACATACTTACACTTCACAATTCAGAAGGTTTTTTATACATTGTGCCCTTAAGCATTCGTCAGCGACTATAATTTATGCACGATAGTGCTCTACCTCATTTTCGTTTAACTGTGCGCAATTATTTAAACTTACGGCTTCCGAATCGGTGGATTCGCAGAGCAGGTCCAATACCTTGACCTTCTCGCTCACCAGATTGCAACCCGCTGGACTTCTTTTTCTGGAGGTATTTGAAGAGCTTATTTTATGATGCAGGACCAGCGCGTTCCATTGAAGTACTTTGTCAACAGATCATTGATGGCTTTGACCACATAAGAAATACTCCTGGAGTTTTAGAACGCGTACGTCAGTCTAAGCGAAGAAGAATGGAGGGCTATATTGTAACAAGAGGAGGGCATTTTCAACAATTTGGTGTAAAAAGTTCATTATTTATTTTTGTTTTCTACATACATTTGTTGAAATCAAACCGTTTTCTGGGCTTGATTTAATTGAAATAAAAACGTCAAATACAAATTCTGAAAGAAATCACAAAACTCGGCAGTCAGTTCGGAGTTGCCTTGGATTCTGAAAAAATAATCAACCCTAAGATTCCAATTTTGAATAGAATCGTACCATAAATCATGACATTTGTCCGCTAACTTGTAATCCTGAATTTTGACCAGTCACCTAATCTCCCACATACCAATTTTCAACCGACGAAACCAAAAAGATTGATATTAATTTTTTATCTAACATTTCCATAAATCTTTTCTCAACGGCAACCACCGTCCATAACATGGCAACAGCGCATTTCTGCGAAGACGATTTTTTTTGCAAAATTCACTTGATTTAATAGATATAGTATCCACTTGGAACCATTCCCATAGCAGATTTCCAATAATCCAAAGGGACCAACTTTGCAACAACGCATTTTCTGGAGAAGAAAATTACACCAAAAAAATTGATTGAGCAGAAGAGTTATCTCGATATTCTCCAAGCAAAATTTCTAGAAAACTTTACCAAATGATTTCTAGCGTCCATAACTTGGCAACAGCACATTTCCGAAAGTTCAATATCGTTGCACGATTTGCCTGATTGATTAGTGTAGTAATCACTTCGAATCATCCCCATATCAGATTTTCAGTAATCCAAAGTAACCAACTTGGCAACAACGCATTTCTGCAAAACAAAAATTGTACCATTAGAATTGGTCAAGGGTATACAAACGCGATTGTATGTTTTTTGATAAAGTATTACAATTTTTTTATCGCTTCGGAGAATTTCCCAAGATTGGATATTCCGAAGATTTAACTAGACTAATTTTGCAGATTAGAGATATAAATGACATTATCGGCAAGTGTATCCAAATACAGTAATCCTATCTGATTTTTATTTTTGATGCGTATATATACGTCTAGAGCAGTTGAGCGGCTAGCGTATATATACGTCAAGAGCAGTAAAAGGGTTAATATAAATCTTGTAAAAAATTAGTATGGATGGAATATGATTGTAATGTTTAATAAAAAACGATTGAAATGAGAATTATGGTTATTGTGTATTACCTGTATTTGAACAACGTAGGTCTGTACTTTTCTGCACGCCGTGCAGATTTTTTTTGCACTATGTTAAAAAATGTTGACATTTAAAAGTCTTCAAAATGACACATTTTTGACGTGAGTATTGGAAAAAAATATTATTCCAATAGATCAATCATCCTACTTTAGGGCAACAGGAGAAATGTTGGACTACCACAGATGCAGAATTGCTATTTTTTGGCGCAGAATTGTGACGCTTGGCATTGTGGAGGCATATATCCAAAGAGCAGGAATCGATTTTAAAGATTCTGGAGAACTAATCAACAAATTGATGAAGGAACGACTATACTTTATCTGAAATATTTTTCCTCCTGACGATTTTGCCACTGGCGATAAATGTCATGATTTCGAAATAATCAATGAATATTTTGGAATTCAGGTCAAATTTTTATATCGTTTGATTATACACACATATTGCCTGAAATTCCTCTGGAGAAGCTCCAGATAGTTGTTTTTATTTTAACAAACATCAAACAAGTTTTAGGAGAAACCAATGTGATTTTAAGTTTTTGACTTACTTCCAATTATTTGCATCGAATGCTTCCTAAACAGAATTACTTCCTGATAAATCTAAATTGAAGTATTGAAAATATTGCGACTGATAATTTTTTATTATTATTGATATTTTTATGCATAATTTCAATATTATTAGTATTACTAATATTCAGTCATGATTTTCATTCAAAATATATTACTCAATGAATATATTGATACAGAATGAACATCTGCAGACATTTGAATATGTAATATGAAAAAAAATTATCGGGGTATCGGCGAAAAATATTGTTTTTGTAATATCTATATGTAATTACATTTTTCGCCTTTAGGGCGGGATTCGATTTTTTCCATTCACCATCAAAAGAGAAAAAAACACATTTTCATCCCATTCTGGTTGAATTTCTCGTAGTCTTTTTTTTTTAGAAAGAAGGATAATTAAACAACTATTATTTATAAAACTTTTAAATAAACGACGAAAATCACTGAAAGAAAATAAAATAACCTTTTAGTCTAATGATATTGAGTTCTAAACTATGTAAGTAACTGATTTTGAGTCGGCGCCAAACAAACAATTATCGAAGATCATTATCTATGAAAGAAGTCATCAAAACGCAGCCGTGCATCTCGCTGCCATCATTTTACGCTTCACCTAATTCAATTGCTAGTTTGTTTGGCGCCGACTCAAAATCAGTTACTTACATTAGTTTAGGAGCTCAATTATCATTTAGACTAAGAAGGTTTATTTTATTTTTGCTTTTCAGTTGATTTTTTCGTCGGTTTAATTTTTTGTTAAAAAGTTTTTATTTTTTACTTTTCAGTTCCGTATTTCGTCGGTTTAATTTTTTGTTAAAACGTTTTTATTTTTCAATTTTTTGTGGCAAAAATCTACTAATTACTACCTACTTGTTTTTTTATTACTTCCAAAATACTTACTTACCCACCTTACTTCAACTATTACCAGTTAAATAATATGATTATCTACTTTTACTATTTGTTGTAATATAAATTATTTTCATTGTTCTGGTTAGTTTATTTCATTACTTTGTATATAATTCCATCCTCTCATAAAATATACTGATTTTGACGGAACAAGAATAATGTCAGTAGCGATCTGTCATTGTCAACTACGTTTGTGTGTGCCAATGTTCACTAGTGAAAAATCAATTATCCCCTATTTTTCTACCCGTAAGGGTGGCTAATTCCTTTCAAAATCCAAATATAAGGTATACCCTATCTATTAAAAAAAGAATCATCCAAATCGAAGAACCCAGTACAAAGTTATGCCTGATAGAATCGGTTAACGGACCAGAATTCAGAGGGTGAGTGATCAATATCCTTCATTTCGCTATCCTTAGGGGTGGATTTCGTGTTTTAAATTCAAATGGGACCAAAGTCGAAGTACACCCTACCCTATCCACTGAAAAAAGAATTATCGGAATCGGACGCCTCAGTAAAAAGTTATGCGTGATCATACATACAAAAATATGATGGAAAAACATAAAATATACGGGTCGAATAGAGAACCTCCTCCTTTTTGGTTTCGTCGGTTAAAAATAATCTGAAATACACCTTGTTTGTTTTTCAGATATCCTCTTCCGAAAATTGACCTTTTTGTACACAAATTGTTTTTCGCACCATTCAAATGATCAGGTATAGAGACAGGCATATAGTTGAATTCGACCTTTTTTCTAAACCAAAATTGACAACTTACCCATTGCTGAACTTCTCGGTAAGCAAACTACTTACTGAATACGATATGGCTGTTTGTTGTTAATGATATTTAACACAAAATAAAACGACCAGAAAAAACGATAATCGTAAACACACATTGTAATTGTTTCCATTCGTTTTAATTTTTTTTATCTTTTCCAGGGGAAGGGAGACAATTGTTTCGACTGAACTCTTTTATCTTAAACAAATAAATTGGGTAATTATTTTATTTTATTTTGCGATATCCGTAACAGGTGAATAGTCTATTATACAGAATGCAAAAAATACATGAATATCTTCCAAAAAGAAAACAAATGGACGAAAACGAAATATTCTGTCTGGTTACCTCATTTCTGTCCTTAACTCTTTTTTAAGCATTCACCCCGAAAAAAGTATCTCTCGTACAGGAAAATAATTTCAATTAATACTGGCATAAAAATTTCGTGCAAAAATAAATGTTTCCTCATTGAATTAAAAAAAACGCACTAACAATCCCCACACACTGGCATATACCGGTTGACAATGGGACTAGGGCTATGCCTATATCTCCTTCACTTGAATGAAATTTTGTACATAAATATGAGACACAATTTTGGATCGACAGACATATGAACACAAAATGGCCGACTTCCGGTTTCGCTGGAATAACCACCAACTTCGATTTTTCAAATGGAACACCCTGTATGTTATATGTTTTTTGGATTCTACTGCTCAAATTACATACGACAGTGTTGCCAAATTTTTATTTTAAAATAAAAAAATAAAAACTTATTTTTTTTAGCCCAGGAGGCCTTGATTAGGTTAAAATCTATACTAATTTACATCAGTAACTCATAGTAATGGTCATTTCATCGATATATAATTTTCTGAACGCATTTTTTACGAAAAAATTTTTTTTTTTCAAATGGTACCTACCGAGGGCCATCTTGCCATTCGATAGAGAATTTAATTGCCAATTCAACGATATACATTATGTACCACTTTCTTTTTGTTCAAAATGTAGAGAGCCATCTAACAAAATGAAATCAATCAGAAAAAATTGGTAGGTAACATGACATCTATTCATTCTTTCAAACTTTACTTCAGAATGGTAACAATGAATTATCAAAAATAATCGACTTGAAAATATGTAATGATCATAAACGCATTACAGAAAAGATAACTCCAATATAATCAAACTGCTTGAATAAATCTAACGACTGAAACAGTGAAACATTCAACATACAAATTATTACTCACAATACCATTATCCTGTTTTGAATAGAAGAGTTTCACAACCATCGAAAAGTCATTTCATTTATTAATGATCAATGATATGTTCGAAGTGTTGCCCGTTTTCCCTAACACATAGACTAGTTCTATTTATTGTACACCTCATCAAATTTATCAGTTCGTGAGCAGGAATTTCCCGAAATGCGCGCTCAACTCTGTCTATCTAAAGAAGTTGGTCTCCTCGAGTATAGTTTGGATTTTACGTAAATAAAAATCAATAGGAGTTAAATCGGGCGATCTGGCTGGCCATCTGATTGGACCATTTGTTCCAATCCATCTCTGCCCATAGGTATCACTAAGATATTGCCGAACAATATTAGCATTATGTGGTCCTGCCCCATCCTGCTGAAAAAACATATTTTCCCTGATGTTCTCAGGTTAATCGTTGATATTATTTTGAATATCGTTCTCTAAGAATTGTAGATATTTTTGGCCCGTCGAAAAGAATTGGTCCAATGAATCTTGCCCCTATGATTCCTACCCAGACGTTGAATCCAAATCTTTCTTGAAAATTACCTTATCTCAGCAACCTAGGATTTTCTTGAGCCCAATACCGTGTATTATTCCCATTGAACATACCATCATTCGTAAACCTAGACTCATCTGTAAACAGTATCTTCGAGACAAAACCATTATTCAAATCTTGATGACGCAAAAGCCAATTACAATAAGTTAGTCTCCGTTCTTGGTCATTTTCATATAGATGCTGATGCAAACTGTATTTATAGGAGCGATATTTATGTTTTTTCAATACTTTTCTGGCACTTTCCCTGCTGATCCCACATTCAATTTCCAATTCTTGCACTGAGGCAGATGGAGAAAAATGAACATATGCTAAAACATTAGTTTCAGCTTCTTCACTGACGATGAAGTGGATGTGGTTTTGATCAGCTGGTTCTTTCCTCAGCATCATTCACAATTTCCTGAAATAGGTCCCCCTTTGTTGCCGTCTTAACGGATAACGAACAGCGTATAGCATACTAGCATTGACAGCGTTCTTCTGATATTCTCCGTATATCAATATCATATCGATTTGTTCATTTCGAGGATAACGATTATTATTTTCTATTTCAAAAAAACTTTTCACAAACGAAACGAGATGACAAGTAAAATTGGTATTTCACTTGCGACATGATATTAATCACTTACTATTTTTCATGATTCCACGGCTACCTTTCATTTCATCAAACCTAAGCGGATAAGGGATTGGAATTTGTAGGCATCGTATAAAATATTGTACGAATTGAATAATTGATCGTTTTTAGTTTTGAACAGAAAGAAAGTGGTACATAATGTATATCGTTGAATTGGTAATCAAATTCTCTATCGTTTGGCAAGATGGCCTTCGGTAGGTACCACTTGAAAAAAATTATTTTTTCGTTAAAAATGCGTTCAGAAAATTTCAATTCCTACTGTAGGATTTGTTATTGATCTTATCGATGGAATGATTATTACTATGAGTTATTGACGTAAATTAGTATGGATTTTAACCTGATCAAGGCCTCCTGGGCTAACAAAAAAAATGAAAAAATAATTTTATTGTTTATTGTAAAATAAAAATTTGGCAAAAATGTCGTATGTAATTTGAGCCGAAGAATCCGAAAAACATCAAACATACAGGGTGTTCCATTTGAAAAATCGAAGTTGGTGGCTATTCCGGCAAAACCGGAAGTCGGTCATTCTGTTTTCATATGATTACGGTTTTACAGGAATAGCGACTTCAATAATTTAAATTGTTACTGACAACATAATATTTGTTCTAATTTGTCCTGGTAGGTATGTTTTGCGATTGACTGAAATCATTTTGCTTAATGGCACTGTCACTGCCAAAACAATAAAAATTGGACGTTTGCTTTCAAAACGTTAATAATACAGGGTATTTTCATTTTTATATTAAAAAACCAAAGTACGAGAAAAAATCATGTTTACAATTCGAATATAAAAGCTACTTCTATGCACTGCGAGGTTTCATAACGAGCGCGTGCAAAAAAAAGTCGTTTTATATTGTTGTTGTATAAATAACTATTTAATTTTGTGCATGGGGTTGTTTCCACACTTGTATCATAAATAACTATTTTTACGTTTCAAGTGTTATATACTCGAACTTGGTCTCTTTTACAAAACCGCTTATCTTATGATTATAGAATGTTTGGTCGAACACATGAACAATGAAAACCAACGAAAAATTTTTGAATTGTTTACTGAAAATATTGGACACATCATGAAGATTCATGATCAAGCCAATGGAGAATTGCATTCATTTTGTCCCTCGACACTTGAGCTAAAACCACATTTTTATCAAGTAGTAAAACGTCTTTACTGATTACCTACTGAACAATTTGTCTGAGGAAAGCCAAACGTACTAGCCAGTTAGGAAACTACGCTCTTTTTCCAGGTATACTAATTGATTTTCAGCTAAAACATTATGTCATAATTGCTTAGTGATAGTACTAATGGCTAGGTTAATTTGGTTCACATTTCTTGTGTTTGGTTATTTTTGTTATGGAGAACTATCATTCATAAATTGTCCATCAGGTTTGCCAGTGTACCAAATAATGAAAACAATTTCAATTTACATATGATATGCAAATAATAAGAATCATTTGAATAGCATTCCATCTTTAGCCTATGATTATTACGAATATTATTTGGCTCTGCATTTGGCCACCTCACATTATTTTTTCTAATTTTGCTTTGACACTTTTCAAAACTCGTTGACGTTATCAAATGTTTTACTTTTCATCACCAGTTACGAAAAGTAAAACTTTTTCGCAACCGGTGATAAAATAGTATATTATCAACGAGCGAGAAATGTGGCCATTACTCGTGAGAATGAAGTTTGTCGTAAATCATTCGAGCGAGTAATGGCTATTTCTCGCGAGCAGAATACTATACTTGTTCTGTGATTTATATCATTACTATTTGAAAATAAGATTCATTTGTGAAGGAAATCCTGAAAGAGTGTAATTAATTTAATTGCATATAAGGGAGTTTTTATTGAATAAAAAAATCTTTAATTGTATTTCGGAAAATTTCATAACATGAACAAAATCATTTTTTGTTAATGAAATTAATAGTGAAATTGGAACAGTTGGAAATCATAACTGAAGGTATCGAGGATTCTATATCCAAATTCACATTTCCATTTTTTATTTCCGAAGTGTTCTGTGCAATAAATGTTTGTGAGATGTTGCTGGTACTGGTAGATTTTTTATGCAGTATTCATTTTATTTTTCATCGAATCATCTATGTATCCTTTCGCCACAGATGTTGACTTCCACCCTCCATGCCTCTTCAAAGAAGTGATCTCTCCACCCGCATCCACTGGCAGTATGGCAGATGATCTACGAAAGGTATGCCCAGTATATAGTTCTGGATTTGGAAGTTTCAAAAATGTTGCGATTTGTTTTCCCATGGCTCCGAATTTATCTATTCCAATTCTTTGATTGGTGCATCTACCTTTCTGATAATTAAAAAAAAAATCTGTTAGTATATTACCCGATCGTAGCGTGATATTTTTAATACAAATATGGCGAAAAGGCTCAGTTATGGTGAACTTCCGAACAATTTTCGTTTTGGTGTTTGGTATGGTGACTAATATAGCTGATCCGAAATCTTCCAAGTCCAAGATCAGTGCAACCTAAAAAAAAAGATACATGAAAAATATTTCCAATTTTCGTTATTTTATTCAATTTCAAACAGTTTGATGAATGTTGAATCAGTGGTTGGAAAAGAAAAAAAACCTCACCGGCAATGGCGTGATTCGGACTCACGATCACTAGATTGAGAGTCCAGAGCTTAAGCTATGTGCTACCGAGGTGGTTGCAAATTAAAGTGATATGAAGCTATTCAAGTTCCTAACTAGGTTCTCTCATTTTGTTAAGTGAACTTTTGGAAACATATCAATTTCTTACCTTTGTCACAAGATATATTTCGTCAGGTGCTTTGTTTATGAATGAATTTATTTCATCTGGGGTGAATGTTTGAGCCTTTCTCGGTATATAGCCATCGAATTTGCGTTTCAAAAACCCACGTAATTTTTAATAATGTTCTATGTTGACGTCGTGGTTGATTAGAATGGTACTTCTTAACATTGAATATTGTGTCCAAATCGAGGACGATTTATATTTTCCAGCTAATTGGTAAAAATATGCTAGAAGTACATTTTCCGAAAACGAATTCACATTATTTTTCTATATAGATTTGAAGATGTTATTTTTACCGCACTTCAAATTTCTGGTGGAGTACACTCGTTGTCACTTTCCGAATCCATCTTTTTCTTCTTGTTTTTCGTTAGAAATATAATATTTTACAAAACGAACTGTCAATTCAATGATTATGACGTTTGAGAACAAGTTTGAAGTTGTTAAATTCTCAAGGCATACTTGCGACTGGAAACAATTCAAACACAACTGCACAGTAATGAATATGCTCATCTGTGATTGGCTTCAAAGTGTTGAGTAATGAATCTGGTTCAACTATGATTGGTTCGAACCTGTTGAGTAATGGATCATTACCTACTCGGGGACGAAACTAGAGTTCATTACTTATCAAGAAACGGTCATATAAATTTCGCTTTTTTCAATAGTCATAGAAAAAGTAAATTTCACCATCAGTTGCAAAAAATACAGGAATAAAATTTGTTATAATTTTGAGGCTAAACTACTTGAAGTACTTCTTCATTGTTATTATATTCTCTGTACATATTATGAAGATTAAATTTTATTCGATCAATACATAATATGTATGGTAAAAACTAATTATAAATATTATTAACATAATTTGAACAATTGGTGATATTGACCCCAGCTGACAACGTAGTTTTCTATGTAGTATTAATTTCCGTGTTTTCCATGGAAATCTCTCCAAGGATGAGAACACGCTTTTATACCACTAAAAACTTTTTAACAACTTTTTACAACTACTAACTATTAAGTATTTATTATTTTTGTGGTTTTTTTAAGAAATTATTTCTTTTTCATATTTAAAATATATTACTGGTCCTTCCTAACATAACAATATATATAAGAAATAGTCGGGGACCTAGGACACTTCTTCGTGGTACACCATTGATAATTGGAAGCGTCTTGCTCAGACTGTCCCTGGAAAATACACTAGGTGTTCTGTCCGATATATATGATGATAGTAGTGTTTGTGTTTTGCCTCTTAGTCCATAGTGTTCCAGTTTATTCAATAGAATATCCTTGAAAACACAGTCGAAGGCTTTACTGAGATCTAAAAAGATTCCTATTGTGGACAAAACCCTCTTGGATGTAGGAGACTAATAGTTTAAGCAATGCTTTTGAAGTGCTTTTGTTTTTCCGAAATTCAAATTGTGCTTCAGTAATTAGTTTCGTGTGATTCTAGAAAATTTGATATTTCCGATGGCAATAACTTATTTCTATGATTTTTGCTAAAATAGGAATAGGGCAATTGGGCAATAATTAGAGATAATTTCTGAACCTCCTGATTTCAAAATGGGTATAATTTTAGCTATTTTCAGTTTACTGGGAAATTCGCCATGCAAAAGAATTAAATCTACTATATGAGTTATTGGGGCTAATAATGGTGACATAGTTTGTTCAACATTACCGTAGAGTGGTCAAAGAGATCATTTGCCTTCGAATTTTTCGTAGATGTAATAATATTTCTTCTTCTGTGGTTGGACACAAAGAAGTGTATTTTCAGGTTTTTTTGCTCCTGTAAGTAGCTCTTGTAAGATCGGTTAGATTCAGGAATTTTTTCTACTATTTTCACTAGCTATATTTGCAGAATACTCATTATACTACGAGATTTTTTTACTTGAGTGTGTTTGTTTTCCTTGCTGTTGTTTATTCGTTTCCAGATGGTTTTTTGTTTGTTACTTGATGTGAGTACTTCCTCATTTGTTCTCTTCTTAATGTTATGAGAAGTTGTTCATATTAATATTTTTTATTTTTCAATTCAATTTTAACCTCATTGTTCTCTGAATGGTTTTGTTCGGTGAAGTGGTGTAACTCCGTTGATTGCTTCTTTATCTTGACTAGTTCAGGATGTTCTGAAAAAACAGATGTAGGTTTGCTGTTTGCTTTTATTTCGACTAGGGGAAATTATAGTATTTTAGGGTATAATACTGCACTTGTGCCATTTTTTCCAGCGTACAATTCAGCCCAGCTTTCGGAAGCTAAGTGATTGTCGAATAAAATTTTGTTTTCCATACATTTATTGTGTATAATTCCACTATGACACTTGGTATGGTCTTCATTACTGAATTTTATTATCCGTGCTTTATGATCTCACAAGAGGCAATTTATAACTTCCGCATACAGTGTGTCCGTAAAGTATGGAACAAATTCATTTTTAGGTAAACAGGTCATTTTAAGAAATAATCCTGAAACACGTCGATTTTTGATGTTAATTTACCGTATTTTAAAATAATAATCTAATAAACAGGGTGAATTACGTTCGAGTAATGACGTCACCGTCATTTTTTTCAAATGGAACACCCCCATTTTGTCTCAATTTTCGGATTACTCTAGCTGAGCTGATTCCAAAAATGTATCACATGTTGATTCAATTGGTACAGGGTGGACAAAATACAATAGTTTTGTGCGTGCTCAAAAAGTAACGCGTAACAATCTTTATTAGGTAAATTAACAATATTATCCAAAATACTTATAGTCTAGCGGCAATTGGTTTAAATGGAACACTAAATAGTTTGCTACATGTTTAGAGGAATATAAATGAGCTGTTTCCAAACATGTTTGGTACTAGTGGTCTAGCACACAGAATATGACAAATAATATTTCTTATCTATTTATAAAAACATAGTCGTCTACTTTTTTGGAAAATGTCATTATTTGTTTAGTAATTTATTGATGTTCAGTGACAGTTTAGTACTACAATATTTTTGGTATTCGTGAATATTCGAATGATTGCTTAGATTTAATTGGAAGTAGAAATGGAGTTGAGTGTCAAACAAAGAATTGAAATACTTATGATGATTGGGTATGGAGACAGATCGCGAACTCAGATGGAAGTGTGCAATTTGTTCAATGATAAATATCCAGAAAGACCTATAACGCGTTCGACAGTCAGTAAGATTGAAACGAAATTTCGAGAAATTGGTAATGTTGAAAATGTACGCAAATCAGGTCGTCCCCCTGCAAATGCTGATACAGCATTAGATGTTTTACTGAGTTTTGAAGAAGATGCGCACACTTCTGTTCGTAAAGTTAGTCGCTTTATCGGTGTTAGCAAAACAACGGTACACAAACTATTGAAGCTTGAAAAATGGCATCCTTATAAAATCAAACTTGTGCAAGAATTAAACGAAGATGATCCCGATAGAAGACTCCAATTTTGCGAAGAAATGATGGATAAATGTCACCAGACCCTCTTGATACAAACATTATTTCTGATGATTCCACTTTCATGTTAAATGGTGAGGTTAACCGTCAGAATTGTAGATACTGGGCAAAGAAACCCCCACTGGATGCGTAGAGCATCATACACAATACCCTCAAAGGTAAATGTATGGGCTGGAATTGTACGAAATCGAATCATCGGACCCTACTTTTCGAAGGTAATTTAAATGGGGCAACGTACCTTGAGTTTTAAGGGGTATCTCGTACCTACTTTACGTAATTTGTTTCCCAGCAGACGTAATCCTGGAGGTTTTGATGAAAGTTTATGGTTTCAACAGGATGGTGCACCTCACATTATGCTGTAGATGTTAGAAGGTACCTAGATGAAATTTTTCCGAGCAGGTGGATTGGTAGACGTGGACCCACTGAATGGCCAGCGAGGTCACCAGATTTAAATCCTTTGGATTATTTTCTGTGGGGCCATCTGAAGAATGTTATTTATAAAACGAAACCAGCAAATATTGCAGATGTACAAGAGAAAATTCGAACAGAAATAAACAATATTACGCAAGAAACCATACACAAGGTTCAACAAGAATTTGTACACCGTTTGGGTTACTGTCAAATACAGCAAGGGCTGCAGTTCGAACATTTATAAAGTCATGTATTCCAGCATATTCTGTCCGCTAGACAATAAGTATTTTTGATAATATTGTTAATTTACCTAATAAAGAATGTTACTCGTTACTTTATGAGCACACACAAAACTATTGTATTTTTGTCCACCCTGTACCAATTGGAATCAACATGTGATACATTTTTGGAATCAGCTCAGCTAGAGTAATCCGAAAATTGAGACAAGATGGGGGTGTTCCATTTAAAAAAAATGACGGTGACGTCATTACTCGAACGTAATTCACCCTGTATATTAGATTATTATTTTGAAATACGGTGAATTAACATAAAAAATCGACGTGTTTCAGGATTATTTCTTAAAATGACCTGTTTAGCTAAAAATGAATTATTTGTTCCATACTTTACGGACACACTGTATATCGATTCCACATTATATAGGGGAAGTATACAAAATAAAACAGGAAAATGTCATAGTTTTCCAAATAAGTAATGATATACAGGTTGTTCCGTTAAAAAAAATTAGTTTCAGTGATTTTCATGAGCCTCCCTGTATGCTGAAACTGGCAGAATACTCAATGGACTTTTGCAGCTATGACCTAAATTGCAATATTTTGAAAATTTGCATTGTGAAAAAATCGTTTTTTCAAAAAAAATTCACAAAATAATTTTTATCGCAAAAAATGTCTCAGATAGGTATAGGGAATTATCAGAAGTTATGAGGAATCCTATAAGGATTCCAAAAATGATATACAAAATAACAAAGTATCTATGATTTAATCATTTTCCATTGCAGAAGCTGTTTCTATAGGGAGCAAATCAAAAATGTTCGAGTGGCCGCAAGCCAATGATAATGCTTGTAGGTGTGTCTATACGTTGAGACTAATAAATCGCCAGTTTAAGGAGATCTGAGTAGATGAAAGCCAGTAGCGTCCCTGGTCTGGGATCGAAATAGGTTTTAAAATATTTTATAGCTCTGTTGTGTTTTGTTGGAAAATATGGCTTTTTTTCGACCATGGAAAAATGAAATTATGATGATCCGATTGCCTATTAATACATACTTCCTCGTTTATGGCATATTTTTTTATTTTAACGTATTTTTAAAATGCTTAAATATCTGGACAATATAATAACAAATATTAGTGAATCCTTGTTTGAAAGTGGAGTTATAGAACCTTGCCTTTCCGACCACCGCGGCCAGTTTATAAGTATTCAGGAGAAAGAAGTTGTAAATTCAAACTTTTTCTACAAGAGGTCTTTCAGTAAAAAAACCATTTCAAATATAAAAAATGCTCTAGCTTCTGTTGATTGGACAATTTTTGAATCCAGTGGAAATGTTGAGTACAGCAAATTTTTTGGTAAAACCTACAATGATGCGGTAAAGAAATACTGCCCATTAAGGAAATATTCTACAAATAAAAAAATCATTCCAGTTAAAGTGGTTTGATGAAAGTCTTAAATCTATAGAGATTCGTTATCAGCTCTGAAACTTAAAGCTGATGTAACTAAAACAACTGACGTTGATAATTACATTCAATTCAAAACGATATACAACTGTTCGTTGAAGAAAGCAAAAAAGGCAGCTTATGATCGATATATTATTTCAGCCGTAAACAAATCGAAAGCATGCTGGCAGATAATAAACTTTGAAAGGAATAATTTTCACCGTGTCAATTCGGTTCCCGATCTTACTTCTGATGATTTCAATGATTTTTTTGTCAATATTGCTGTTGATATAATAAATTACTTACCACTTGTATCTATCGTCCAGTGAACTTTTAAATTTCAAGAATTTTCCAGCCCCTTGTGGGTCGTTTTATTTGTCGCCGGTAACACCTCAAGAAGTATCGGATGCCATAAAATCTCTGAAGAAATCTAAAAGTCTTGATATACATGAACTCAACTCTCAAATTATAACAGATACTATCCACATTATTTTAGTTCCACTTACTAATCTAATAAACTCCATCTTCATATCAGGAATATTTCCTGATTGCTTTAAATTTTCCAAAATAACACCGTTGTTTAAAAAAGGTGATAGAAATAATATCAACAATTACCGTCCTATTTCCATCATCTCAGTCTTTGCGAAATTAATAGAAAAAATCTTGAATAAACGATTGAGGTGCTATTTTGAGTCAAATAATTTCTTTAGCAACACTCAATATGGTTTTCGACCAAATCGCTCTACTGCTCTCGCTGTCTTGAATGTCGTGAATTATATAATATCTACCTTGGAGGATGGAATGCAAGCTGCTATCACCCTGTGACCTTTCAAGGCATTTGATTGCGTATCACATGATATATTACTTGATAAATTACATTATTATGGCATTAGGGGAGTACCACTCAATCTGATACAATCCTATCTGAAAAACCGCTTTCAAGGGTAAGTATTGGAAATTCCTTATCTGATTTCAAACATAATGAGCATGGTGTCCCTCAAGGGTCTATATTAGGACCGTTGTTATTCATAATATACACAAACGACTTAAGTAACTATATGGTTCCAGTGAAAACTGTTTCATTTGCAGATGATACGACATTCCTTCATTCTGGAAAACTGAGATCGGAGCTGTACAGAACTCATGAAGAATTAGCTAATAGATCTGGAAATTGGTTCGCAGCCAATAAACTCAAACTGAACAACGATAAATCGCAATCTCTTTATCTTTCGTCCACGAATGCCACAGAAACTCATTCTGCAAATTTACTAGGAGTAACTCTGGATAGTGATCTATCATGGAAACCTCATATTACCAAATTGAAAAGTAAACTCAGCAGTGCTCTGTTTGTCCTAAGACAACTTCAAACTGTAACCAATTTTAATGCACTCAGAACAACATATTTTTCGTTATTTCATTCGCACATCAGTTACGCTACTATTCTTTGGGGTGGTTCGCCTGATTCTCTCTCAATTTTTCGTTTACAGAAAAAAGCTGTCAGGATCTTATCCAGTGTAAGCTATCTGGAACACTGCCAACCTTTGTTTATTGAGCACAGAATAATGCCCTTGCCGTGTTTGTATATTTTTCAAGTTCTGATAGAGATTCACAAAAACTCCTCGATGATCACTAAGCAATCTGATATACACAGCTATGGTACTAGACAAGCGGATAACCTGAGACCAAACAGGTTCCGCCTAACCAAATCCAAGAGAAATTCACAGAATTATTATCTCTACAATATACTACCACCAGAATTGAAATCATTAAGTTTAAACTTATTCAAAATAAGGATAAAAAATGTATTTTTGACACATTGCTTTTATTCCACAGAGGAATACATTGGACATTTCAGACTTTGTAGGGAATAGAATTCGTCTCGCCTAATTTCCATTCTTAAGTTCACTTTCTATGTTTTTTTTTTATCTATTTACCACACTTTTTACAATAATTTACAATATTTTTACACTATACGTGATGTATTAGTATTATTTTAACAATGTGTTATATTTTATATTTTAACAACATTTTATATTTTAACAATTTTCTGCTCTACAGTATTGTCGTTTTTTCATGACGTGCTACAAACATGTATATTGTAATGTAGTTAAATAAATATACTCTACTCTAAATAAAATTAGCTATCTCCGCCTCTGCTGCTCCTTCTGCAATTGATAATGGATGAACTTCACTACTTTCTGCTGCCACAGAACTCATAGAACTAGAACACAAAACACCCACACATAGAAGGGTAACTGCAATGTCAACTACAGAACCACTTTTCTCAGCGCCTCCAGTGTTTGGCAGCCGAAGCTAAGAGATATAGCGCGAAATTCAAAACAGTGTTTTTGGCATTTTACTCTGTTATTGCTGTTTCACTACATTGGCTTCGTTTTGATTCCACATAAATCATGTGGAAAACAGACTTGGTCAATCAGAAACATCAACAAGTGAAGCAACAATAAATTTGTGAACTGAATTACCTCAAATTATGTTCAATCATATTTTAATAAATGAAAATATTTAGTATAACTTTGGTGATTAAACTATAAATGAAACTATATGAACTCAGTTCAAAATTTATTAAAAAATATATACATAAACCTTGACTCCATAAAATAGATGATTATTCAGTAAAACATATATAAAAACTTATACATACAAAAAAGATTCAATTCAAAATTATATTTCCACATAAACAAATATCTCTTGGGAATAATAAACATTATTTTTATTAATGATGGGCATAATCTAATTATTCCCATAATCGAATGATAAGTATTCGAGTTATTCAAATAATCGAATTATCATTTGAATGATCTATCACTCGGATACTACATATATCTTACAATCATTTTCTGAACTCGAGTAATCAAGATTTCTCTCTATCTAGGATAGGATAAGGAACCTCACTCATGAAAAAACCAAATATTACTTTAATGGAAATAAATTACTTATCAATAACGAAAAAACCAATTGTATGCTACTAAGAATCAACAACACCATAGACATGTCGAAGTCCATCCTCATTGATAATCAAAACATTACATGTAACACCACTATGAAATTTTTAGGGGTATATATAAACGACAAAATGACATGGACACCTCAAGTAGAAAATCTGTGTAACAAACTGTTATCAATAACATACGCCATAAGAGTACTAAAACACAACGTTGCCCGGAATACTATACTGACAGTCTATTATGCCAATTTCTATTAAAGAATGAAAGTTGGCATAGCAACATGGGGAGGGGGCACCGAACTAAATGAAGTTTTTATATGTCGGAAAAAAGTGACTAGGATAATTTTTGATTTGATGAAATGTGATCATGATATCACGGTACTTGTCGGTCGAGCATTTCACGCGGTAGTGTATTTGAGTGATGTGAACGTGAAAATTTGCATTTTCATTCAGATAAATATTTGATTTTCTATTCCAGTCTTAATTAACACGTTCACTTGATTTCAGTGGTAGAAGTTAGTAAAGGCACTGTCAGTATACGCTGCGACTCCTTCATTCTGTAGGATGACACCCTCGTGATTTGATGTCTTGTGCTGTATGCTCCCTAGACGACACCGTCGTAATTTCCAGTCTAATTTACCTGTAAGCATCTCTCTCGCAGTTCAGACAAATACAATTCTTGGTTTACTGGTGGGGTGTATTTTCGTGAATTTGTTTTGCAAAGAAATAGTGAGTGACATGCTGGACTCATACATAAGTTTTTCGATGTCCCAGTGGGAGATCGGACAATGACGTGATATACCATCGTGTCCGCAAAAGTGTTAAGAACTCATATTGTATTCCTTGTCGGTGTCCCAAAGTGAATTTCTTGTTCAGATGTGGAAGTAGACGGCTGGCATATATAACTATCATCACACCTTTCATGACCTGAAAAATAAAATGAAAATATAATTTCTCTAGTTTTATTCAACCAAAACTGAACATGATAATAAAATCTATATTTTCCTGCAAATTTATACTGATAGATTGGCTTTCATAGAGTAATATGATGCACCTAATGAGTGTTTATAAAACAAATTGTTTTACTACCTGCCAGGACTGAGGCTAATCTAATTGTTGTTTAACATGTTAATCGCCCAATTACAATTTTTTTACTTCTATCAATACTGGAATTGCAAGATATCCAATGAAGTTATTACGATTATTCTTACCAGGAAGAAATAAAACAGGTGCAGCATATCATTTCAAACCTCTTCTGCCAGTAACCTTATCTTCATTACTAAAATGTCTGTCACAAACTCGTGAATTACTATAAATAGTCTCACGGGGTACATTGTTCAGTTCTTTACTGTTTATATTCTTCAGCCAAACATAAAAACAGTGGGATCATTTTTGGGAAACCGATGTTGGGTACTCTCCCTATCTTCACAAGAGGGGACACAGCACTTTTTTCGAAATCTTTTATTCTTGGAGGTACTCTCCATTTCGGTAAAGAAAAATATAAATCACACACTACACGAAAAAACAATTATATAATGCAGTAAGCAAAAAAGAGTTGACGTAAGACGCAATCCACTCAAAAATGAAAACAACAACACAATAAGAAATGGTGCGCGCGCAGAAAGACACCAGGACTCATTCGAGAACACAACAACAGTATCGCCATCTTTAGTTTGGCAGCCGCGTAACATATAACGGAGTATTGCCATTTGACTTACACTTCTATGTGTGGGTGTTTTGTGAACTAGAAGGCCAATACCGTTATGCTGGAACGAGCCCTACTGTACTGCATGGTACACACATGGGCATGCGCAGTAAAACCGCTGCCATTACAGGGGGGGTTTCAGTGAAATTTATAACCTCTATTAACTGGAACATACTGACTTTTACCATGATAACTTTCTGAACATGGGTATACTTGAGATCGAATTGATGGAGTGGAGTGCAACTGAAATTATGAGGAATTTCTGAACCCACTATCCGTAAGGTTTCGGGAAGAAAGGCTCATTTAAAAGAATAATTTTAAGTGGCTATTGCGAAGTTAACTTTCCCATTATCTGAATTATTTATTTGACATGAACTGAATATTGTATGCAGTATTTCACATGATAAAATATTTTATTTCAAAGATAATTTGGTTTTATTCTTTGATTATCATTCAAGAGAATGGGTAGGGTATGATGGAGACTGAATAACAATCACAATTCACTTCTCCCTTGCAGTTTTGAAGTTAAAGTAACAAACAATTTCCAAGTATTTAGTGCCTAAAAAATATTTTGGTACAAAGTAGAAATATTGGGGAATTTAAATGTGAATGCTATGAACATAGCGTGTCGTCCCAAGAAGTATTAAATTTATTCGTGATGAAAGTTGATGCCTATCGAGAAACCTGTAATGGGCTATCGAAAAGAAATGTTAAGTTTTTCGTTAGTGAAGAAAATCGGTTTTTTAGAAAAGTCATCAAGAAACTTTGCTCTAGGGGCGGGCGGTAGGGCGAAACTAATATCCGTGGGATTATGCCTGAATGCCTCTAAGGTCGTATCTTTTCTTGTAATAGCTTTCGATATTGAAACTCGGAGTTGTCTGTATAGACGAGTCGCGTACCTGGCAAGGTGTTGCACCTGGTAGAGCTGTTTCCATGCTGCAATCTATTGAGACTCAGCCCTTAGCTTGGAAATTTGTCTTGTCGTTTAGACAATAGTCCTAAATTCATTATCCACGCGCTCGAACTCATAAAAAACTATAGGGAATATTCCATTGTCATCCAATGGACAACTCAGATTCAGAATATCAGAGGTATACTAATGAAGTTGATTTTTCATCAATTTTCAAGTTACTAGTACTTTTTGGTACACGCTATAAATAAATAAAATATTTAACATAATTTATTGGTATAATATTATTGATGTGAAAAAAAGTCTAAATTTTGATAGCTTCTTCCTATTCTGTTCTTTGCTTGCAACCAAGCAACACTATGGTAACGTATTTTACTAAATTTGTATAATATATTTTATCACTTTCATTTTGTGGTACATCTCTAGATAGCTATATCAAAAACATGTTATCTAATTTAGAAAACAATGTTTTTATCTTCGAAAAGAGTTCACGAAATAGTTCTACAAAAACAACCATATTTTTTTTCTTCCGCCATTATTTGCTTGATTTTTCACTCTGTAAACATATAATACCTAACAACATTTGCAGAAGTCTCGATTAATGCAGAAAAAGAGGCAGTTCTGTATTTTATATCTAATCAAGATCTACACTTGCTTTGCTTTCTTCTTCCATTATGGAAGGCACACTTTACACTTTATTACTTTTTTATGCTTTTCACTACAAAACCTGCAATGTATCAACATTTTCTGTCAAGTTGGATAATGTAGGAAGGAATTGAATCTTCCTTGAAATGTTTCATTGTCAATAATCCTATCATCAATATCTAAATTATATTTTTTAATTAAAGGCATTTCATGGAGTGTTATTTCAGGTTGGATTTTTTTCTGCTAAGTTGTTGGAATGGAAGTATTGTCCTAAGTAAAACAATTTTCATAAACATTTTCTATATCGTGTTGCAACATCAGCCTCGGTGTAATAAAACTGAAATGCTGTTGGGTTTTTATTCCAACCATTTCTTTCTCTGAAAAGTTAATAATTATTATTGTAAAATACATTAGTACTTGGAATGTTAAGTTAACATGTATTTCAACATGTTAATGTTTGTCAATGTTCTCTTCACACATTCCAATAATTGAATTTATTGTGATGGAGAAATCCAAAATTGGAGTCCACCATCAGTATTTTGAGACTTTTCAAGTATCCTAAGGCATTTTCAAAAAACGGATTCCAGAAATCTTAGTTGCCTTCCTTTATTGGAACCTTGTAGAATTTGCCCAATGGATTTCTAGAATTCAGTAGATCAAATATCCTATCAAGAACACAAATTAACAACAGACGCAAGACCGGCTCTGAATAAAAATGTCGTCAGACTAGATAACAGGTATTGATGTAAACAGCGTTGCCAAATGAGTTTGTAGGAAATCATAATTCTGAATACGATTCCATCAGTTGTTACGTGCTCCACTTAACTTGTATATTATCTTCTGAATACATATGACAAAAGAACTTAAGGATCCTGAGTAATCGATAGTCGAGTAGTTTCGGATCTTTTAATGGGAATATGATGTAATACTTTACATCATAATGCCATTATATTAAATTCTCGTACAAGTACATGAACTGGCAATGTTGTTGATGATATGCGCATGATTACGTGTGTCCCATCTATTCATGTGGTTATGAATCATATCAATTCCTTCCATTTATTTTAGCCTTCTAGTTCTATGAGTTATGTGTCTGCTACAGGCGGCAATACTGTATCGATGAAAATATTTCAGAGAGATAGCGCATGTTTGATTATCAATGCCTACAAATTCTCGAAATGATCTGTCGTTCCGTTCTCCAGATACTTCTAATCCATCCACCGTGAAACACACTGTATAACACGTTTTGAAATAATTGAAAAACACAGTAATTTCCAATTTTTTTATTTCATTCGAATACTTTTTTCCTTATTAATACTAATCATTCACATTCAATAAATAGTCAAATACATATTCAGTGAATTTATATAGTAAAAAGCCATATGTTGATGTCATTATTATTATTAATTAGCTAATTAATTTCCCTAGAGATCAATGCCATTATCAAATCGACTTCCAATATGGAATCAACCAAGATTGTGAGAGAATCAGTTGAGAACAAAAAAAAAATATGATCAATCGAGAAACTTTTTCCTGACAGTTTGGATTTTTTCCAGTCTGTAGCATATAACACATCGAATTTTTTTTTTCTTCTTCACACTGCCCATTCTGGGAAGTTATCCAAATCCCAGATTAGTTTTCCGTAGAAGGGGAATACCGAAAATAGTACCACCAGGGAAATAACGGTCATTCCGAGACCGACTTTCACCATTTCGCCAGTGGGCATGTTACAGGGGGCGGCTGCTATGGCATTAGGGGGCGTCGACACGGGCAGGCAGTATGCGTAGGAACAACAGAGCGCAGCAGGCATCATGAGGTACATAGGATGGATTTTGGCGTCCTGTAAAAAAAACGGCATTATTTGAATGTGACAAATCACGGTATAAAGGGTGTTTCTTAATAACATGGGTGCTTCTCATATATTAACACACCAACAAGGGAAACAGAATCAACTTCCAGCATAATTGAATATGTTTACATATGGATCAAGTAGCATTTGAAGTGGACGGAACGTAGCGGCCGATTCTGGAAAACTTTGAAGTGTTTGACCACAACCACTGCCACGTAATATACACGGTTCTATCACGCGGCGGCTACCAAAATGGAGCACACTTTTTTGGTGGCTGCTACGTTCCGATCTACGTTCCTATATCTCAGATAGCCGCATTCCAACCACGTCGTGGTCACCTGGCAAAAACGTGGATATGTAGTGGCCGACACTAGACACGTTAAACAACTGACTGCGTTTGTGTAAATAATATGTAGCTCGATCTCTGTTCAGCAATATATTTTTGTGATAAATGTTCCCCATTCTTCCATTTTGCCTGATTCATTTCCAACACTCGACCAACAATAAAAATATATAACATAAAAACGTATAAACGCGTAAGTAAGTATATTGAATTTGGATACTTCTGATCGGGATAAACTTAAAACGATTAAAAGTTTTATGTGCACTATGGGTGTTGTAGCTCGATTGTGAGCACGCGCCATCTGAATTATTTAAGAAAAACATTATGATTTTGGAAATAACTTGCCTCTGAAATTATGTACTTAAATCCCTCAAACATTGTTGTATCAATCTTGGTTAGTTGAAACAAATACTCATGTAACAAATTACTACGTTTGATGCAGTGCTGATGACAAATAAATCTTTATTGAATTTTTCGATCATTCCTCTAATAATGGCGATCCAACATATTCCTGTAAATATGGCGGCTTTTCGAGAATATAACTTTAAAGGGGCAGAAAGTGTAAATATACCACTCTAAGCTCCTTCCATATAAAGTGCCCAGTGGAACTAAATTATTAACTTTTCACCACTGGAAAGTGGCACCCACGTCGCAGGCCCATGACTCATATTTCAAAGTTATAACCTAAAATTACAATAGGTCTTATACCCTTGAAAGGGGCCGAACATGTCGGGCTATTATAACTTGTCACTTCAAAGTTATAACCTCGAAATCGCGGGTATATGTTCATTAATTGTTAAAAAAGGACATTTATCAAGTATAGTGGATTTATGCAGCTCCAATCAACAATTATCAATTAACAAGTATGAAAATGATGGCATTTATGCAAACATATTAACAATAAAAGTATAAATATTAAGAGTCAGAGATCCGATCTATTTAATTAACCTTTTTATACAAAATCAAGAAAAAATGGTCTATTGAAAACGCATAACCCATTTTATTTTAATGAACGAACTTTTTGTGAGCCACAATAAAATAATTTGAGAAAAGTTAGGTTAGTTTCTGTCATCGCGCTGACCAATCCACGGTCACTTCAAAATTAAGGAGAATTGTCTATTGAAAATGCATAACCCATTTCATATTGAATGAATATCATTCCGTTTCACCTAACAGATAAATTAACTTTTTGTAAGCCACAATAAAATAATTTGAGAGAGGTTAGATTAGTTTTCGTCATCGCACGGACCAATCCACGGTCACTTCAAAATCAAGGAAAATTGTCGATTGAAAACGCATAACCCATTTCATATTGAATAAAATTCATGTTTCACGTAACAGGTTGAACAAACTTTTCATGAGACACAATAAAATAATTTGAGAAAACTTAGATTAGCTTTCGTCATCGCGCGGAATGATGAATTTTGAAGGTTATTGTAATTTGTAGTGACTTTTATTAAATGCGAACTGTGGTTATCACTTATGGAGATAGCAAGAACGTGGCAACCATCACCACATATCACAATCAAGTGCCTGCCACATTGAAGGTTTTATGGAAGTTACCAAAACATCACCGAAACTATCATACTCTTTCGAAAGTGACTGTGACTTCTAAGTGATAATTTAAGTGGTACAGGATGATTACCGCTACGGTTTTTTTCCACTTTCAAGTTCGAAAACCTTTAAGTGATTTGCTCAGTAGCCATAATGTTTCAGACACCTCAAATGACACTAATAAGTTATAGAACTGTGGAGTCGGTACCATAGATGGGAATTACGTGACTAAAACCATACACATATACATTTTAGTTATTCTCACTGTATAGTGTTAGATTTAGTGGTGATTACGTGATTACCCTAGAATCGAAGTTGCAGTATCAGTTTCCGTTACTATAATGCTGCTTGGTGAATAAATCGATACACAACTCATTCAACTTTGAATCTTACGTCATACAAAAAAACATAACTGATCACTACAGTGTCCTGTTAACCACCGAAATCAAGTTAACAAACAAGATAAAACTACAAATAATAATGGTATCACAATAACGTGTGTAGATGATAAAAAAAATTTGAAAAACTGATTTGAAAAGAAAAATGGGATGTCGTGCTGAGTTCAAAAGACCCAAGGATTGCCTATGAAATTTTTCTCGATAAAATCAAAGGAATTATTGACAAATGTACCAAAACCAAAACAATAAGAAAGCAACATACGAAACTAAAACCGTGGATAACACAAGGACTAATCAATTCTCTCAAACATAGAAACCACTTGAAAGGAAATCAAATAGAAACCCTTCTGTCAAACTAAAACTGAATACAAAAACTATATAAATTTGTAGAACAACTTAATTAGATCAACAAAAGAGAACTATTACAAAGATAAAATTAGTGCAGCCAAAAACAACTACATGAGAATATGGAAAGAAATTAATCACGAAGTACAAAACAAACAAAGATTCATCAGAATATTCTCATATTGAAGACAATACTGGAAATATACTCAATTCAGATAAAGAAAGAGGTAATTATTTCAACTCCTTCTTCGTGAATATTGGCAAAAAATGGCAGATAAAATCATACGCCCAGATACTACTACTCCACCAAAAACAAATGAAACAAATCATTTCAAAGATTAACTTTTTCTAAAACATATAAATAGAATCGAGCTGACGAATAAAATATCGAGCCTCTCGGCGCCAGGATCGTACGACATTTCAGTCTCCTTTCTCAAAAAATTATCTCATTATTATATTGATCCATTATGTCATATCATGAATCTTTATTTTTGTGTGGGTTCTATCCCAAAGCAATGGAAGGAATCAGTAACAACTCCAATGTTAATCGGGAAATAAAAGTTTAACTACAAATTACCGACCGATTACTGTTACCAATAACTTGTCCAAATTTTGAAAAGGCGTTTAATGCGATAATAATGAACTATCTGGAAAAACATAATATACTATCGAATAACCAATTTGGCTTCAGGGAAAATAAAAGTACTGATTAAGCGATATTCCACTTCAATAATAACATCCTGAATAATTTGAATGCAAATAAGAAATGTCTTACAGTATTTATTGATTAAGCCAAGGCATTCGACACAGTAAACTACGAAATATTATATGACCGTCTTAATGAAATCGGAATGAGAGGAGCTTCGATCAATATTATCCAAGACTATCTGTCAGAACGTATGCAACAAGTGAAAATCAATAATACTATCAGTGACCCATTACCAATTACAATTGGAGTACCTCAGGGAAGCGTATTGGGGCCTGTATTGTTCCTTATATATCAACAATATTGAATACCTGAGAAATCAAGCTCTGTCACTTCATACGCAGATGATACAGCTATAACTTTCATACACGATTCTTGGGAAGAAGTTCACAAAACCGCAGAAACAGAGTTAAATATTTTTTTCTTGAAATTGCTGAAGAGTTGAAGAAATGGCATTTTGTGGGCATGTTCTACCAATGAGAAGGCTACCTATGATTATTTTTAAAATTTTGATGTGATCTTTTATAGGGGCGAAACATGCAACCCCTATTCCATTTTTTACCAGAATTTTTTAACGAAACAAAATTTCTTAATTGAAAAATATGTGTTGAAAAGAACGATCCATTGCAAAACTTTTTTAACTCATGTGTTGTGTCCGTAAAAGCAAAAGTTTCCTAATAACAAAATAAAATACAACATTGTGCATGAACGGATCTTCTGTAAATGGAATCGAAAAAATCTAGTAGGTAGCTGTCACGTTTTGTTTGCACAACTTGTGACTTCAATCGTAGTATTTTAAAATTATTCCGCTTGTTTTAACTTTCAATATAGGCATTACCAGTACCATGTTTTGTTTTAATAGAACATCAAATTAAAATTACAAATAAAATAAAATTATGTGTATTACAACAAAGAAAAAGGCAACAAACTGCTCGAAATGACCACCTCCCACCTCCCACCATTGGGCAGGAATCAAGTCTTCGTCTCATAGACTGGCGCAAACGTTGAAATATTGCTGGTGTGTTTTGATTTGTCTCGCAGGCTGCAATGATGCGATTCCTTAAATAATTCACACATTCAATGGGGGTCGTATAAACCAAGGACTTCAGGTGACCCCAGATGCAAAAGTCCAAGGGGTTTAAGTCTGGAGATCTGGGAGGCCAAAGTTGAAGTCCACGTCGTCCAAGTACTGACGAGCAGTTATGCTGAAATGGACAGGCGCACCATCGCGCATAAACCACATTCGTGGTCGAATAGTTAGTGGAACATTTTCAAGTGAAATGGGAAGCTGCTCCTGGAAAAAATTTGTATAGGTTGTACCATTTAGCCTTACTGTAGAAAATACGGTCCAATAATATTTTCGCCAATAATTCCGACCCACACGTTAAGTGAAAATTCATATTGATACCGACCTTATTAAATTGCATGTGGGTTATCTTTGGCACATAGTTGATTGATATGGAAATTTGTAATCCCTTGCCTTGAAAAGTTGGATTCGTCACTGAATTCTACGTTTTCTAAGAATTGATCGAAAGTCTACTCGATGGGGACACGTTGAAGGATACAATTGGTGATCCTTTAAAATATACCAGATTGCTAACATTAAGCGCGTTGAAAATGTGTCTTGTACTTAATTCCGGACGATCTCCAATCATATTGAGAACCTCTTCTTCCAGTGCCACCGTTCTTATTGTTGTGCGTTGTTGAAAAGTCCCTCTCTCACAGAGACGTCGAAAAGATGTGCAAAAATTGTGTGATGAGGTATCACGCGCTGAGGATACATCTCTGCATAGAGCCGTCTGCTTCCAAAGGATTTCCATTGGCAAGACCATACATACAAATTCAGCATTAGTGTAATTATTCATATTGAAGATTCAAAATACACAATTGAACATTCAACTACCACATAGAAATCCAAGCGACTACTATATTTTTTCAATTTTAAAATACTACGATTGAAGTCACAAGTTGTGCAAACAAAACGTGACAGCCACCTACTAGATTTTTTCGATTCCATTTACAGAAGATCCGTTCATGCACAATGTTGTATTTTATTTTTTTATTAGATAACTACCTATTGCATTTACGGACACAACACATGAGTTAAAAAAGTTTTGCAACACATCTCTTTAAATTGAGAAATTGTATTTTGATAAAAAGTTCTGGTAAAGAATGGAATAAAGGTTGCATGTTTCACCCCTTAAAAAAATCACAACAAAATTAAAAAAATATTCATAGGTAGCTTTTTATGCCTACGAAATGCCATTCCTTCAACTGTTCAGCAATTTAAAGAAAACAATTTTTTTCTCATTTTTGGAAGCGTGTAACTTTTCAAGGAATCACCCCCTATAAACGTTCGCACTTCTTTGGTAACACTGTGACTGGGCAAAAGTTGTTCAATAAACCTCCGGCCAACATTAAATCATGTGTAACAATGAAATCATTCAAGCAATGTCTTAGGAAATACCTACTGGAAGCTAGTTTTCATTCTCTGGACGAGTTTTTGAAATGTTAGTCTTAGTCTTAGTTGTTTTAGTCTTAGTTCCTAAATTTTAGTTAATGACTTTTTGACAAATTCTATACATGTTTTTCCATGTCATTGAGAAAATAAAGTATTATTATTATAGTTTGTGGGTGTATGATAATGCAGTGTATTTGAGAGAAAAAAATTGGTGATTTGAACATACGATCTTTTGCTTTGAAAGCGAAAACTCTCACCATTGTGAGAGGTAGGAGTTACCTTCAACTTCTACGTTACCCTACAATCTTTCAAAAATGTATCTCTGTTTAAATCACACCTTGAATGAAAGAATATACTTTCTTGATAAAGCTGAGAGAAAGAATAGTTACTTTAGAGTTAGAAAAACCAATTCTAGGAAATATTATGTAGGGATGACATTCCAACTTTCACGATACCCTGTCATCTTCCTATACTATTTCTCTACTAGTCAAATATATCAAATGAAAGAATACACTTTTCTCGTCAAGCTGATAAGCTTTTTACCCACCCTACAGAGCTTGAGAGCTGAAATTAGAGTTTCAAAGTAGATATGATTAATTAAAATCAGTTTCCCTTATAACGGTAAAGCATTATTGTTTTTCAATAATAATTTATTTAATTTAAAATACTTTTGACAAGAAAAACCTTGTCACAAGGGGCTCATTTTTAACCGACGAAACCAAAAAGGAGGAGGTTCTCTAATCGACCCGTATATTTTATGTTTTTCCATCATATTTTTTTATGTATGAACACGCATAACTTCTTACTGAGACGTCCGATTCCGATAATTCTTTTTTCAGTGGATAGGGTGTACTTCGAAGGTGGTCCCATTTGAATTTAAAAGATGAAATCCACCCCTAAGGGTAGCAACATGAAGGATATTGATCACTCACCCTCTGAATTCTGGTCCGTTAACCGATTCTATCAGGCATAACTTTGTACTGGGTTCTTCGATTTGGATGATTCTTTTTTAATAGATAGGGTATACCTTATATTTGGATTTCGAATGGAATTATATACCCTTACGGGTGGAAAAATAGGGGATAATTGATTTTTCACTTATGAACATTGGCACACACATACGTAGTTGACAATGACATATCGCTACTGACATTATCTCTGTTCCACATCCGTCAAAACCATTATATTCCATGAGGGGATGGAATGATATTCAAAGTAATGGAATGAAGTAACCAGAACAACAAAAATAATTTATATTACAACAAATAGTAAAAGTAGATAATCATATTATTTAACTGGTAATAGTTAAAGTAAGGTGGGTAAGTAAGTATTTTGGAAGTAATCAAAAAACAAGTAGGTAGTAATTAGTATATTTTAGCCATAAAAATTAAACCGACGAAATACGGAACTGAAAGTAAAAAATAAAATAAACCTTCTTAGTCTCAGTAACTAAGCTCCTAAACTAATGTATAACTATTTTGAGTCGGCGCCAAACAAACAATCAACGAAAAAATTAAATTACTTCAAAATTATCAGAATGTCACCGGCAACTCGATGCCATCATTTTACGCCTTACCTAATTCAGTTGCTTGTTTGTTTGGCGCCAACTCAAAATTAGTTACTTACATTAGTTTAGGAGCTTAGTTACTGAGACTAAGAAGGTTTATTTTATTTTTTACTTCTCAGTTCCGTATTTCGTCGGTTTAATTTTTTGTTAAAAAGTTTTTATATTCCTATGGTTTTCTATGGTGAATTTTCACAAAAAAGTTTCAGTCCGCGATGACTGTACTATCGATGTCACGGGCTCTGGGCCCATTATCTAGGCATGACTCTAGAGACTCCAACCGCCTGATGGATTCTTCACTCCAAAGGTTTTGAAGATACGTATTCGCTAACTTATTAAGTTCATAACCTACTCACCACTGACATTTCCGCCAAAACGGGTAGAATCACATTGGCGCACGCCACGTTGCTGGAGAACTGCGTCAGGAGAGCGGCCATGCTGCCGGAGATCATCATGACGTAGTTCTTGTTGAGCGATGTGAAACCCCTCAGATGCTCAGCGATCATGTGGCTCATGTGACTGGTTTTGGAGCCCTCCGCCATGGCGAAACCGCCACCCAGCAGGAAGATCAGACCCCATGGCATTTTTTGTTGAATGATCTTCCAAGAAACGAGGGCAGGGGAGGCAACCTTCGGTCGTTTTGTTTCGTCTTTGCTGAATATGTAGATGAAATCTGGCTTCGAGGGGCACACGAACAGGATGAGGACGACTATCAAGGCGGCTGTGGAGTCTTTCACCTGAAAGTTGAAGGAAACGTACTGGACTATTTCAATTTTGTAACCCATGAGCCAATTTATAGTTCCTTCCGTACATATTTACATAGTTCCTTCCGTACATATAATAATAATAATAATAAAGTTTATTTATCAAATGTACATAGAGATAAAGTTCAGGTACATTTAGAAATATAAATAAACAAGAGCATCACAGAAGCAATAACATTAAGTATCGCTTGTGCGTGATATAGCCAGGTGATCTGAATACTAATTCTGAAATATATTATATAAGGGATAGTAGATTTTAATTGTTTTTACTACTAACAAAGCTAAAATAAAGATAAAATTATAATATATAAAATAAATTGGGTGGATATCATAGTTGGGTACGGGTGTCACAGACTAATACAAACATTACATGATCAGTATGGTACTACCATTGGCATTATCTAGTAAAAAAATTCACAATCGAGTGAATATCACAGTTGGTGTCACAGTAACGACAGTTTCGTTATCGGGTGAGTATAATCTTTTAGTTCATATAAGCACAAAACAATAAGTATACGTGAAGTGATCGTTCATGTATGAATAATGAAGTAATGCATGGTGTTCAAGTACATGTATATATAATTAACAATTTGAAAGATATTCAGAATTAGTTTATAAAAGAAAGATATATAGAATTAATTAATGTAATCTTGAAGGAAGGATCTTCCGCTTTCCATTAGCCATTTTATCACTTTCGTTTTTTAATATTCCTGGATTGATAGTTATTTTTATTTTTTCTGGTAATATCTGGTTAATTCGTGGAGCTATGTATTCAGCGTTTTTTTTGCAACGAGGTCCTTTTAGGAGTCTATATCGGTTTCTAGTATTATGGGAGTGAATGACTGGTTCCAAATGGATATTTCCTTTTTAAATAGCGTTCATTATACTCGGGCAGAACAGTTGGCGAATATCCAGAACAGCAGCTTCCTTGTACACACTATTACTAGAATAAGTTCTGCCTTTATTTAGTATGATTTTCAGTATCCATTTTGGGATAACCTGAAGGTTTGTGAGGTAACAGTCATTCACTCCTCCCCAGGATATTTGAGATTGTACAAGTGCGAAGTATAGCGTTCTTAGATGCCACTTATCCAGATAGTTTCTCAAATATTTGAATTTGGAAAGAGTACCTTTCAACTTCAACTTCTTTGTCTGCAAATCCCAGCGTAAATGCCTATCTATAGTGATGCCTAAATATTTGATGGATTGACTTTCAGGAATACAATATGTATCGCCAATCTTCAGAGGTCCCATATTTGGTAATCCATTGGAGTATGGAGCAAAGGGTAGGTATTTGGTTTTTTCAAAATTAATTGTAAGTTTGTTGTGTGAGAACCATCTTTCGATTTTCGAAAAGTCGTTTTCAGCTGATGCCTTCAATTGCTGCCAGTTTGAGCCTCTATATAGAATGGCAGTATCATCAGCAAAGCTCACTACTTTTCCCTCTGTTTGAAGAATTGGGAGTTTATTTAGATAAATAGTAAATAGGATGGGTCCCAGTATGGTTCCCTGAGGAACTCCGATATTAACTCTCTGTTCACGGTTACTCAGATAACTTTTGAATAGATCATATGTTCTTCCCCGTATCCCACAATTTTCCAATCTTTTCAGGAGTTTACAATGGCTAACCCTTTCAAATGCTTTGGAGAGATCGACAAAGATGCACATCATTGGAATTTTTTTGTCTACGGCTTCATATGTATAAGATGTTAAGGCTTGTATTGCATCTTTTGTCGATTTCTTCTCTCGGAATCCATACTGCTGGTCGGCTATCAGTTTGTATTTCTTTGTGAATTTCACCAGCCGTTTTTGTTAAATTTTCTCGATAACTTTTGCAATATTCGAGATCAGGGTTATGGGTCTGTAGTTGATCATATTTGTTTTGTCTCCGTTTTTGTAGAGGGGTTTGGTTATACCTGTTTTGAACATTTTCGGAAAGCATCCTGTCTTGAAGCATTTGTTAATAAGGTATGAGAGTGGTCTTTTCATTTCATTTGAGATTATTTTGAGTGTTTCTGAGCGAATTTCATCAAAGCCTGGCGATTTTTTAGGTTTCAGATTCATTATGACGTCATGTACTTCAGATTCGTCGGTATCATATAGACACATTGAATTTTGAAGTTTTTTCTCTTCAGTGTTGTAATCGACGATATCTGGTATTTTTTTGGCATATATTTCGCCTAG
This sequence comes from Gonioctena quinquepunctata, assembly GCA_018342105.1. NCBI lineage: Eukaryota > Metazoa > Arthropoda > Insecta > Coleoptera > Chrysomelidae > Gonioctena > Gonioctena quinquepunctata. The sequence continues at coordinate 643,208 of JAFIRS010000176.1, forward strand.
TGAAGAGTAGTATTCATTGAAGGAATTACAGATTTCCATTTGGTTGTTTGTCACTGTGCCATTATTTAGCATAATAGTTTTTATTTCTGATGAAGATTCGGATTTATCACATATTTCATTCACACATTCCCAGAGTGCTTTGGAATTATTGTTATTGCTATCAATGATTTTTTTTGAATAGTTTTTTTTTGCTGATATTATTAGCCTGCTTAATTTGTTTTTGGGTGAATTGTATTGGGTTTTCAGATTTGCGTTGTCTGGCTCTGTCATCATATCTTGATACTTCTGATTCTTTTCATTAATTATTCGATCAGTTCAGGTGTGTTCCTTTCTTTTTATTTTTTTTATTTTTATTTCACTGTCATTTTTTTTTTATCTTCAGTTTCATATATGTTATTCCAGGTTTCGTATTCAATATTTTTTTCGTTTTTCATAGTTAGTGTATTTTTTATTTGCTTTCTGTTCACAGCACTCTTTCCTTCTCAATTTCAATTCGACAGAAACTACAAAGTGATCTGTAATGCTTATTTTGAATATATATGATTTGATTTTTATTCTGTTTTTAGCTTGATGAAGATATGATCTAAGCATGTACCACTACTCGGCCTAGTACACTGATTTACGTATGAAACCAAATTTTCAGTATTGAGAATGTTATTATATTCTTCAGCATCTCTACCGTCAGAAAGAAGATCTATGTTTATGTCTCCAATTATAATATGGACATCTGCTTTATCTATGTGATGTAAGTATTCAGAAAGGTCTCTGTTGAATTTCACACAGCACGTGCTTGGAGATCGGTAAAGTGCGGTGACTAATAGTTTATTTCCCATCATAGAGATATTCATTTCCAATATTCTAATTTCACCAATATGTTGTATTTCGCATTCATACTCCAGATCATTTCTAATATAAATTATAACGCCGTCGTTTTTATTGACGTTTCTTCACTATAAAACATTCATATCCAGAAATATTCAATAAACTGAGGTCATGTACAGTATAGGTTTCTGATAAAACGATGAGATCGATAATCTCTGAAAATTGTCCAAGAAATATTGAAAATTCATCAAAATTTTTAGATATACTACGGGTATTCAAATGTAGACATTTTAGTCCATTTCTTTCCATAAATTTAAAATTTTCTGAATTGGTAATAGTTTTCGCGATAATTGGGTCATTTGTATACTCTCTTATACATATTTACATACATTCGAATTTTCGGCCAATATCTCTAATCTCTAATTTGGTAAAGATATTGGAAAAAATCATTAAAAAAAGAATAACACACTTATGAAAAAACACAACATTTTGTCTGAAAAACAATATGGGTTCAGAAAAGGAAGGACAGAAGATGCAATATTCGAATTAACATCTCATATTTACAAAGCCTTAGACATATCTAAACAATCACTTTGCGTGCTAAGGCTTACGATTTACTGAAATCATAGTTATCGGAACGACAACAAGTGGTTGATATTGATGGTGTAGTAAGTAACCCTAGAACAATAACTCACGGCGTTTCTCAAGGCACGGTATTGGGCCCCCTTCTGTTTACCATATGTATAAACAGCTTGTTAAAAACACAATCCGAAGGAAATATCTTGAGTTTTGCTGATAACACAGCAGTTTTTTACAGCGAGCATTCATGGCAACAACTCAAAAAAAAGTTGAAAAAGACTTCGCCAATATTATCAGATGGTTCCAATATAATAAACTTACATTGGATGTAGAAAAGACGAAATATCTACCATTCACTTCCTACGTTAATCACCTACCGAATATGGGACCGTTAAACACAGATCAACATACATCCATTCCTGAAGCCACTTCCATGAAATACCTGGGCATAATAATTGACCGACACATGAAATGGGATCTTCATATGTCATATCTAACTAACAAAATGAGAGGATTTCTATAAAGATTCAAATTATTGAAAGAATACCTAGATGTTACCCACTTAAAAACAGTCTACTACGGACTGATACAGTCCCAACTTTCATACGGTATAATAGGTTGGGGAGGGGTTAATGATACACATTTGAATTGCTTGAATATCATACAAAAAAAAATTATAAAAATAATCTTAGATAAAGAAAGAACTTACTCAAGCGATAAACTACAAAAAGTGGAATATTTGATAAAAGACAACTATATTGTCAAAAAATGTTACTTAAAATATACAAAAAAGTAATCAAAGTAAAACCATCTGATCACCCATATAACACAAGGAGACGAGAGCATAGTGTTGTAGCTCCAAATGTTTTAAACTAGTGGGACAAAGACACTGTAGTTATCTGGGCCCGAAAACTTGGGATCTGTTACCTGAAAAAATCAAAATTATTCCTACTTACAGTATGTTCGAAACCCAATTTAAAAAATGGATGAGTGCTTATGACAACAAACTATTTTAAAAAATATGACAAATAAGAGGAAATTCTGGCAAATCATTAATGAAGTGATATGAAATTATTTATTGATATTTACCATAAAAATATTTACTGGGATAACTATTTTAGGATACTTAATATTACGAAACACCTGAATATGACCTTACCCTCAGATCAATAAATAACCATAGATAGGCCTGATGCCACGTAAACAACCTATGCGTTGATGCACACATAAGTTTGTTTTTATTTACCATCTACTGTTTACAAATACCGAATCCTTGTTGTCAGATGGACATAATTTATAGAATGTACATGAGTTTATATGTAGTCATTCACATTATATATTATTAGATTTATTCACCTAAATTTTATATAATGCGGTAAGGTCAATCAACTCTGAACAAGGTTTAAAAATATTTTTTCTAGGTAGAAGGAATACAATTTTCAACAGTTAAATCATAAGACACCCCGGAATTTGTAGGACGCCTCGATAAATTGAACGATTCTTGGCAACCCTGTTTTCTTCGCCATCGGCCATTTGCTTTGACGTATTTGACGTAAAATAATATTCAGATATTTTCAGGGTGTTAATGGGATATAGTGCTTTTTCATTTTCATTGAACAATATTGGCTTGGTTTTACTGACATTTAAAATACTCTCTATGCTTGTGAAGTGGTTCAGTAGTGCAAAATGTCGAAATACTGCTTTGTTTACAAAACAAATGATAGTCAACAAAAATTTCACAGGTAAGCTACCAGAGGCGTCGAATACGAACGAATTTTTCAAGTAGAATTTAATTTTGTCATGGAGTTTTTACCAATATATTGTTTTCCTTGGGGTAGAGTACTAAATACTGATAATTTATTCACAGATTCCCCACTGATAAGGAAAAACTACAAGTATGGTGTGATGCTCTTGAATTAGACCCACTGAGCCTAAAAAAATATTCTTTTATCTGTTCTGCTAATTTTTCCAAAGCTCAGATTATTAAAAAGCCGCAATGGAGAACATGTTTAAGACCTGATGCCATTCCTGATGTACAAGCAGTTAAAAGGTATGTGTTTGTAGGGAGTCATAAGTACAGTTGTATCCAATTATTTACAGCCCAATGTTGAGTTCGGCAAAATATTTATAATTGAAGTTCAAGAGATAACAATGACGTCATATTTTACTACTTTCATGCCATCTAGTCCTCTACTTTTCTTGCCGTGTGAACCCCCATATAGTTATTATTTTGAGTTGAAATTAAGAATACAAAAAATTAAGACAAGCTTTTATATAAATGCACTAAAAAGGAAAAAATAATTTCTTCAATTGTTTGACCTAGGTTATTCTCTGAGTAGCGGATTCAAAATCTTACCGCGCAAGAATACCTATTTAATATTCATGAGCAAGCTTTTGAATCTGCTACTAACAGAATAATCTAGGTCAGACAAAGACATTATTTTTTCCTTTTCAGTGCATGGGTATGAAAGCTTGTCCTAAAAATGTATTTTTAATCCCTTTTATTAAATTATTTCTAGTCATTCATGTAATCTGTCATCTTATTGAATTCTGACAAAAATTGTTAATCTCCGACCTCAAAAAAACCCACATACCAATTTTGAATGAAATCGGGCCATAATAACAAAACACGTCGCCATCTTGGAGCCGTCATCGTGAATTCATGAATTTTGACAAAAACATCATGATGTCCGACCCCAAAAACCCCACACACTAATTTTGAATGGAATCGGGCTATAATCATCAAATTCGTCGCCATTTTGGAGCCGCCATCTTGAATTCATGGATTTTGAAGCAAAAAATCATGATCTCCGACATCAAAAACCCACATATACCAATGTTTATTGAAATCGGGCTATAACCACAAAACTCGTCGCCATATTAGAGCCGCCATTTTGAATTGATGAATTTTGACAATAAATTCGTGATCCCTGTCCCCGAAAACCCCCACATACAAATTTTGCATAGAATCGAACCATAATCACAAAACTCGTCCGCCATATTGCTTTTTCTCTAGCAAACATTCAGTAATGCATTGTTACCGGAATCATGAACACCGTCCAAATTCCACGTTAATCGGACAACTAGAAGTGGATTGAAATTCACTTACAAGAACTAAACATACATACAAATGTGTAGTTAACTAAAATCTTGTAATGAAAGAAATCAGCTGCCATTTTTAATTTCCATGATAAGTTTTTAATCCGCGACTCATAAAATACTTAGATGACGATTTTTAGTCTAAATCAGACAATAATAAAATTGCAGCCGTCATTTTGAATTTTGTCATGAAATTTGTTATAGGTGATTTAGAGAATACCTTTAGTGTTGAATCGGACCATAAATGATAGATTTTGTTTTTAATTTCGAATTTTCATCATATAGAAATACCAAATTGTAGTTCCATGGAAACCTTTTTGCTTGTATGACAAATTTCAAGTCAATCGGACATGTGAGTTTTTTTTTACATTGATTACAAACAAACATACTCATGTACACAAGTGAACCCTCAATTGAAGTGGATTAAAAATACTGTTTTGAACCCCTTAAAACGGCACGGCACTGCGCAAGAGATGTTTTGTTTTGGTTTGTCTCGCATATACACAAAACATTACACCTCCCGCCGAAATTATGTTCGCATCAAAACATTGCAAGGTAAATTTAGCATCGGGCCTATCTATGTTTACTTATTGATCTGAGACCTTACCCGACTGTGATACTTTAGAAGAGCCTGAATATGAATATGAATATATTGATTTCCCTATTATTATCGAAATCACTTTCCCGATTGTAAATAGAAACAAATTTATTGTATTAGTTTTAGTCTTTAGTATGGGTAAGTGTGTTTAAATTTGTAAATTTGTAAATTTGTAAATGTGTAAATGTGTAAATTTGTAAATTTGTAAATTTGTAAATTTGTAAATTTGTAAATTTGTAAATTTGTAAATTTGTAAATTTGTAAATTTGTAAATTTGTAAATTTGTAAATTTGTAAATTTGTAAATTTGTGAATTTGTAAATTTTTAAACTTGTAAATTTGTAAATTTGTAAATTTGTGAATTTGTAATGTTGTAAATGTGTAAATTTGTAAATTTTGTAAATTTATAAATTTGTAAATTTGTAAATTTAGTAATTTGTAAATTTGTAAATTTGTAAATTTGTAGAATTTGTATATTTGTAAATTTGTAAAGTTATATATATGTAAATTTGTAAAGTTGTAAATTTGTAAATTTGTAAATTTGTAATTTTGTAAATTTGTAAATTGTAATTTGTAAATTTGTAAAGTTGTAAATTTGTAAATTTGTAATTTGTAAATTTGGAAATTTGTAAATTTGTAATTTGTAAATTTGTGTAATTGTAAAGTTGTAAATTTGTAAATTGTAAATTTGTAAATTTGGAATTGTAAATTTGTAAGTTTGTAAATTTGTAAATTTGTAAATTTGTAAATTGTAAATTTGTAATTTTAAATTTGTAAATTTGTAAGATTGTAAATTTGTAAATGAATTGTAAGTTGTAAATTTGTAAATTTGTAAATTTGTAGATTTGTAAATTTAATGTATTGTAAATTTGTAAATTTGTAGAATTTGTAAATTGTTGAATGATTGTAGGATTGTAATTTGGTAGATTGTCTAAATCACACACAAGTAATAATTACTAGTAATTGTTACCTCAGTGATGACTCTGTTTATTTACTTATATACTGAGTTTCATGTAATTGCATTGTATTTGCTCCTTTTTTTGTCAAATAAACATTATTATTATTATTATATGTGAATTACAAAAAGCAGGCAATGCTACAATAGAGTTAACAACAGCTTGTGATATTTTATGGGATAGCTTTTGACATATTTCTCTCCCTTGCCAATTATCATCTTGATTGTTAAAGTGCCATATTTGAATTATTGGTTGAATAATTATAGCCAAAAAGTCCTGGAATCATCCTCTCCAAAGAAAGGCAAAGCCTCTCTTCACTAAAAAGGCACTGAGAGGTTTTATATTAGAATATAAAATGTTTCAACCTTTTTTTGGTTTTTCGCTTATAACTCGAAAACTATTAGTCCCACAGAAAAATCGTTCTTTCCAACACATATTTTAAATTGAGAGATGTTGTTTCATTAAAAAGTTCTGGTAAGAAATGGAATAGGGGTTGCATGTTTCACCCCTTTAAAAGCTCAGAACGAAATTGAAAAAATATTCATAGGTAGCCTTTTTATTGGTAGAACATGTCCACAAAATGCCTTTTCTTCAACTCCTCAGCAATTTTAAGAAAAAAACAACTATTTTTTTTCTCACTTTTCAAGGAAAGGCTCAAGAGCTTTTGTTTACATGAAATACCCCCTTTAATTTCCGACAAGAAATCACCCCCTAAAAACGTTCGCACTTATTTGGTAACACTCTGTATAGCATGTAACATGTTGAATAGCAAAGTTATATAACATGTCATTAAATGTGGACCCTCCTTTAGATAAGATTAATGGTCGGCGAAAAACTGCTAGGGACTAAAAAATGTTTTTGTGTTTGCCACTGGTAAAAGAAGCCTCAATTATTTTTAAACTCTGCTCGATTAACTATTTCAAATGGGATTCTTCCTTGTTTGAGAACCATTGATAGTTATAGTGTCACAAAAGTTTAATAGCGCATCTACACCGGCTGATGCAACTACATTGTGTACAATATACTTTACTTCTTATAAATAAACAATGACACAATTGATAGATCGATTGAGAGTACTTCGGACTGCCTTTACACGGACCAATGAGCGAATTAAGTGCATGTGTTCCAGAAGGGTCTTCAATCATTTGTCCATAATTATATCAATGTGGACTTTTGCAATCAAGATATCTTTGTAAAGTAAACATGGTTAAGTTCAATCTTTTAGTGACAGTCATAAATTTCTCTGGAGATAAATTGTTATCAACACGGGAGTTCAAGATGAGATGAAGAACAACGACCTGCAAAATTAGTTGATAATAATTTGTGTGTGTGTTAACAAAGTGTTGTATAGAGAGAATCAATAAAAATTATCAAATGTGACATTGTATACAGGGTGATTCAAAAGTACTTTGACAAAATTCAGGAGGTGATTCCCCACAATATTCTAATATGAATTGTCCGAATAAATATATGTCCGGAAACGCTTCGTTTCCAAGATACAGGGTGTTGAAGTTTTATTTTTATTTTCGATTTTTTTTTAAATCACTTTCGGAATACTGACCTTAATTAAACGAAAATTGGTATTGAGATATTTTTTGAGGTGTCAAATTCGAAACTGATGTTATTATTGCTCTTACTCGTCGGGGGCGCCACCTACACGGCTTTTTCTTTTTTGAAGATTCATAACTTTTTTGAGCGTACTTCTAGCACATTTTTCAGTAAAAAAATCGAATCCTCCATCATATCTATATAAAAAAGCTACCGTTGTTACAAGTCGCAATATGCAACCATTTTCTAGATATTTAAACTTTTTTTTTTTTTTCTTTATGTTCTGGTTCCCACGAAAAGGGATATCCTGTAATGTTCAGAGAACATCGTGGGAACCAAGGGAAAGAAGGTAGGAGTTGGTGTTCTTCTTAAATTTCTGGAGGTTGTATGCCTCGGGGAACACCTCCCTAGGCAATGAGTTCCAAAGCCTCGCTGTTCGTTGGATGAACGAGTCTTTGGAAAGTGATGTTCTGCAGGTCTCCAAAGTGACCACGAAGGGGTGTGATGACTGAACTTGACGGGTTAGTCTCGAAGAGACTGCCAAAGCAGGAACGATTGTTGATATTTCAGAAGAGCATCGGCCATGAAAATATCTATAAAATAGAGACAAATCGCCAACTTTTCTACGGTGTTCCAGACAAGTGAGCGAGTTTGTAAGCGAGGCATCACCGACGAGACGAATTGCCCTTTTTTGGACAGAATCCAATAGCCTCAGGATATGTTTAGGTGCCGCGCTCCAAATATGGGAACAGTATTCCAGGACAGGTCGGATCTGTGCCTTATAGATCATAAGCAGCTGAGTGGGGGTGAAATAGCTCTTGGCACGAAACAAAAACCCAAGTTTTTGGGATGCACTTTTGGCAATGGACCTCACGTGATTTTCCCAGGAAAGGTTATTGCTGATAGTAATACCAAGCATCGATATGGATGGCTTCAGTGGTATGGTTACTCCTGACAAAGTTATGTTAGGCACAGTGAGATCAGCTTTTCTAGAGAAAAGACATGCTTGTGTTTTGTTTGCATTGAATTCTACCAAGTTATTAGATCCCCACTCGAGAATTGTTGCTAAGTCCATATTTATATTATTAACATTTCTTCCTCGTTCATTTCTGGTTTCACGGGCTGATATAGGAGCCCTGGAAGAGAAAGCGGTATGGAGGGTACTATCATCGGCAAAGCTGTGTACTGGACATGAAGTTGCTTTCAACAGGTCGTTGATATGAAGTGTTGAAAATTTCAAGTCGATTATTTGATAATCGATGCGTGTTGAAGTTATTTGACGTTTAAGTAAGTAGTTTTGGTAATTACATATTATGTGACAGTTAAACGTTTTGTTGTTTTGTTGAAGTTTCTGTAAGTTTTAAAACACTAATTTTGAAAAAATATATTATTTAAACAATAATGCTTATTATGCCGATATGCATTTCGTTTATGGACTTGCGGATGGCAATGCGCGCGAAGCAAGACGTATTTACCAGGAGCGATTTCCTAATCGAGTACTGCCTTCAGCTCCAACATTTACCAGTCTCCACCGTCGTTTGGCAGAAATAGGTAGCTTTAAGAGGGCAGCTGATATTATTGGAAGACCACGAGCACTCCGAACCCCAGAATTGGAAGAAGCTGTTTTGAACGCTCTCGAAGAGAATCCAGAAACAAGTACAAGAATAATTGCTGAAGCTATCAATTCTACTCAGTCCACAGTTTGGAGAATTATCCACGATCAACAATTTTATCCAAAGGGTACAAGTTTTTTTGCCACGAGACTTTCCCCAACGCATTACTATGTGTCAGTGGTTTTTGAGAAAATTGGCTGGAAATCCTCAATTTTCAAGATATGTACTCTTCACGGACAAGGCAAACTTCTCCCGAAATGCTATAACAAACTTTCATAACAACCACGTTTGGGCTCTGGAAATTCTGCTCGCAGTTAGTGAAAGACATCATCAGAACCAATTTTCTGTAAATGTATGGGCGGCAATAATTGATAATTACTTGATATAGGTCTTCTCTTTCTTCCGTTCCGACTGAATGGCGCAACTTACAGAGACTTTTTAGAAAATGAATTGCCGGGATTACTTCAGAATGTACCATTGGAAATTCGTAACCGCATGTGGTTTATGCATGATGGGGCTCCGGCCCATTTTAGCGTTGTGGCCAGGAAATTCCTTAACACTGTTATCCAAATCGATGGATCGGTAGGGGTGAAGAAGAACCTAACCAGGCGTGGGCACCAAGGTCCCCAGATCTAAACCCGGTAGGTTTTTATTTTTGGAAATATTTGAAGTCACTAGTTTATAAAACTCCAGTAGCGAACGAGGAAGATCTAAGAAACCGAATAGTAGACGCCTGTGAAACAATAAGAAAAACACCAATAATTTTTGAGCGGGTACGAGATTCAATGACTAGATGACTAAATGCCTGTATCTTCGCTGAAGGTGGACACTTTGAACAATTCATTTGAATACAATTTAGTTTCCTTTATTTTTATTTATACTACATATTCAAAATTTCTTAAAATAAAATGTTGATATTTCTTGCAAATTTTATTAAAACAAATACAGATTTTGCACCCTTGATACAAAAATAAATATTTCAAACGAGTAAAAATAAATAGAATAGGTGGCGCCCCCTACAAAAAACTTAAACTACTTACCTGAACGTCGAATTAATTTCCTAAGCATTTTTGTGAAAAATGCAAAATAATGGTAATAACTTCAATACGCATCGATTATCAAATAATCGACTTGAAATTTTCAAGTCCAAATATCTAGAAAACGGTTGCTTTATAGCGACTTGTAACGGGGGTAGCTTTTTCACGTAGATTTGATAGAAAAATTAATTTTTTTACTGAAAAATGTGCTAGAAAAACGCTCAAAATAGTTATGAATCTTCAAAAAAGATAAAGACGTGTAGGTGGCGCCATCTTCGAGTAAGAGCAATAATAACATCAGGTTTGAATTCGACACCTCAAAAAACCTCTCAATACCAATTTTCCTTTAATTAAGGTCAGTATTTCAAAATGTATTTAAAAAAAATAATTAATAAAAAAACAAGCTTTTATTCAAATACCCTAAAAAGTACAAAATAATTGCTTTGGATGTGTGACGTAGGTTATTCCGTGAGTTATAGATTCAAGAGCTTGTCGCGCAAAGTTTTCATTTCAATACAGATGCGACAAGCTTTAGAATCTATAACTCCCGGAATAAACTACGTCACACATCCAAAGCAATTATTTTGTACTATTTAGGGTATTTGAATAAGAGCTTGTTTCTAAAAAGGTTTCTTTACCAATTATTTTATTTTGTGCTTTTTAGTAAGTACCCCTAACACCCACATACCAATTTTGAGTCGAATCGGACCATAATTACAAAACTCGTTCGCCATCTTGGAGCCGCCATCTTGAATTTGTGAATTTTGAACAACAATTCATAATCCCCGACCCCGAAAACCCCCACATACCAATTTTGAATAGAATCGGACCATAATCACAGAAATCGTCGGACATCTTGAAGCCGCCATTTTGATTCTATGAATTTTGTCAGAAAATTCATAATATTCGACCCTGGCAACCCCACATACCAATTTTGAATCGAATCGGACCATAAACACAAATCTCGTCCGCCATCTTGGAGCCGCCATTTTGATTCAATGACTTTTGTCAGAAAATTCATAATCTTCGACCCTGAAAACCCCCACATAACAAATTTGAATCGAATCGGACCATAAACACAAATCTCGTCCGCCATCTTGAAGTGGGTCAAATTTAACTTGCAAGATTTGATGACAAACATCGGGACAGGTGAAACTAAATAAAAGCTTGTAATAATAATAATAAAAACGAAACTAAAAATAAAACTTCAACACCCTGTATCTTGGAAACGAAGCATTTCCGGACATATATTTATTTGGACAATTCATATTAGAATGTGAGGAATCACCTCCTGAGGTTTGTCAAAGTACTTTTGAATCACCCTGTATATACAAATTAATTTGACCCTTCGAGTTAGTGTTTACCGAATGATTTTCTCAGAACGAAAAACCAAAACAGATAATTTTCAAAACTGACCGATTTTTTCCTCGAGATTTCAAAAGCATGCAGAATCAATAATCAGAGATTGATCAATTCCAAAAACTTAATATCATGTCTATGTTTTTAGTGCATTGATAATGGACAAATCAAGTGTTTTCATATCCTGATGGACTTGTGGAAAAACAACTATTTCAGCATTTATTGTGACCATGCTTCGTAAAACTATTGAACCATAGAGTTTTTTTTTTCAAAGATAACCTTGCATATACAGGGTGACCAAGGGGTGCGTGCAAGCTCCATGAATTTTTTTCTATCCAAGCTATCGACTCAAATGATGGCTCCGACAATGAGGCACTTTTCAAAAATAAATAGATGGGAGCATTGCTGGAAGAAGTGTGTTGACCTACAAGGGAACTATGTAGAAAAATATAAATAAATGTTTTGTATCTTTGTTGGGTCGCAGTTTTTTCAATCCTCCCTCGTATATTCAAATATGCAGAATTGTAGATTGATTTGTTGAAAATATGAACAGGATGTTCATGAAATCAGATGTAGTTCAATGTCCAGCGTGGCTTCAGCCGGGGAAGTAGTTGTTTTCTGTTAGACATTCACAAAAAATAACTTCATTTTTATCGTGGATTTTTCAATTCACAGAAAAATCTTTTGATCAATATACAATTGAGAATGTTTCCCTTTTCAACAAAATTGTAGATTATAAATATGAAAATTATACAAATCTCATTTCCCCTAATAATTTGTTCAAAAAATGCATTCACTATTCATTTTCCTACGGAGAAAAAATTAATGTAGCATTTTTTAAATCGATCGTTATCTACTCAATCTACCTTGTGATCTGTGATGAGTTCCGCCCAACCGGTCACGAATTGAGGCTTCCTAAAGAACCATAGCGCAATTGAGAGAATGAAACATAGTCCCACAGCCTTCTCGTGGAACGACATCGGTCCCATCTGCTCCAGCTGGTGGTTAATCAGCTTTTTGGCGACGGCCTCGCCCTGTTGCCCCACCCTGATTTTCTTCGCATCCACCGAATTGGGTCGGAACAGACCCATGAACCAGTACTGCATCCAAACGATGCCCAAGTACATGATGATCAGCATGATGGGCACGTTGAGCAGCATCCATTTGGTGAATTCCACACCTGAAATAATGGGAATGATTTATAAAGAATGGATATTTATGTATCAAGGCAGTGAAATAGACTTTTATGGACTGCAGCGTATAATAATAATAATAACTTTATTGATCCTAAGAAACATACATGTTTATAATAAACTACTATATATTACAAACATTCATTGTGAAGTTATTGTAACGAAATTCAATAGTAGAAAGGTCAATATAGTAAAAAATTCGTTTAAAATATATGTATTGAATCATATTTCTTCAAGCCACTGGGTATATATATATATATATATATATATATATATATTATTTTTTCGTAATGCTTTTTTAACCGAATAAAAAAAATAAACTACTTTTAAATGCATTAAAAAAATCATTAAATTACATAAATATATCAAATGAGTAGTAAAATTAGATGGTTTGTAGTTGCAAGTATATTTTGAAATTAGTTTTGAATCATAGTTTTCCATAACTTTTCAGAATATACGGCAAATAATTATAGAGTTTTATACCACTAAGAATATTGAATAAGCAATGGAATCAGAAATGTAATTCAATTATTAATTTGGATTAATAAGTATTTTTTTAAATTATTTTTGAATCTCATTTTGCCATATTTTTTAGATGGAAAAAATTGTTTTAAAAAATTTTTTTTTTTTTTTTATGACTATTAACACAAAAAACTAAATTTGAATTTTTTAGATTTTTCACTAGGTGAATGAATATACAAGTTTTGAGATTATATAATGAATAAATATTAAGTAACTTCCTCGGTTTATATAAATTAACTGTAGTTTCTTTGTAATTAAGTTTGAATATGCATTTTATAACTTTATTCTGAAGTGTTTTCAATGGTTTTATTAAGATTTTTTGCTGATCCCCATACGTAATTAAATATTGAACTTTGAATATACTAAAGAAAAGTATATTGATTTCAAATATTTCAAAGGTATATAATTTCTTATTTTGTAAAATCCAATTATTGGGGCTATTTTTTTCTTAATTTTCAATATGTTTTGACCATGATAGATGTTCATCTATGAAGAGCCCAAGAAATTTAATTGTAGTGGAGTATTTGATATTTTCATTATTAAATTGGATAGATCTTTTGAATTAATAGTTATTCTTCCTACTATAAACATAAAAGATGATTTTTCATAATTCATGTTAGCTAATGACATTTTAACCAAGTTGAAATTTTGCTGAGATCATTCATCATACTAATTTTGATATCTTGTAAATTACATCCACTATATATTATGGTAGTATCATCAGCAAATAACTTCATTTTTCCATTCAATTCCAAACTAGCCAACGAATTTATATAAATGAGAAAAAGAACCGGCCCAAGGACAGATCCTTTGGAACACCACATAATACAGTTTCATGTGAACCAGTTATTTCTCCCACACACACACAAACTGTTTTCTATAATAAAATCACTTGAAAAAGTATACAAGAGTGCATTCGCCATTCACTAGGTCTTCAATACATACTAACTTTACAAATCTCAGGAAGAATTATAATATGCAACTGGAAATTGCAAAAAGATAGCTAATGATTCATATAATGCTGAGGCTGAAAATAAATCAAAAGGCCAGCTGGAACATTGTAAACTTCCACAGGAATAAAACCAAACAGAAATCTGATATTTGACTCCAAAAGAATTCAACAAATATTTTTCCAGTGGAGCAGTCAATATTATAAAATCCTTGCCCAATGTACAAATTTCTGAATTGTTGAACTTTCGAAACTTTCCTTCTCCTGGATCATCTTCTTTTCTAGCTCCTGTTACATGTGATGAAGTATAGAAAATAATTAATTCACAAAAAAATTCAGCTTGTCCTGATATCAATGGAATAAATAGCGAAATCATTAAGGAAACTCAGGATATATTTTTTTTGGCTTCACACTGGACAATAGGTTAAATTGGTCAAGCCACATTTCAGGTCTGAAAAGTAAATTATCGATTGCTCTATTTCTCTACATTAAAAATAGTTTTTTGCTCATTGATCCAATTTCACATTTCTTATGGAGTTTTACTCTGGGAAAATTCTAGGGATGCCCATTGTATGTTCATTTTATAGAAAAAGGCGCTGAGAATTCTTGTTGGAATTGGCTACAGAGATTCGTGCCGTGATTAACTCCTAAACCACGTAATCATGTCAGTACTTTCTATGTATATGTATGCAAGTCTATTAGATATTTACGAAAAGGCTCCCCTTCTTCCTAAGCAATCTACCGTACATAATCATAACACACGCAATCCTAATCTTATTAGACCTCAACGCTTCAAACTCATCAAATCACAAAAAAATCCCATGTTCTTAGGTTGTACAATGCTTTAGCTGCCACTATTCAAGTTTCAAGTGGGTAATGAAAAAATATTTTGAAAAAAATTTACTTTTATTCAATTTCAGAATATCTGGAACATGTTGGTGATCACAATTTTGATACAGGGAACATACTTGCCGAACATCCACACTTGATGTAAATGCCACTTGTACTTTGTTCTGCTTGTGTTTTTTAGTTTATTTTATTGTATTTTTCATCGTGGACTCACATTGACCTACTACAAATGTATACCATGCATCATGTAGCTAATAAATTTCTATTCTATTCATTTTTGTCGACGAAAATCTATTCACGCTTCCACGATCATCAGGAAGAATTCGGAAACCCATTTTCTAGAAGCAATATAACTTTGCAATGATGAAAAAATGTTAGAAACATATCTTTTGGAGTGGCTTGAAATCAGTGTTTTTTTTTACGTTTATAACCTGTCATGATAGATTGATTTGTTTCAAAATATGAATAGGTTATCTCTCAGTCGCAGATGATTCCACATCTGATTTTATGAACACCCTGTTCATATGTTCAAACAAATCAATCTATCATACCCCATGACAGGTTATGGATGTCAAAAAACACGGATTCCATAGAGTCACTCCGAAATAAATGTTACCGACATTTTTCTATGATTGCAAAGTGAAATTGCATCTAAAAAATATTTTTCCCATTTCTTCCGGTCTTATTGATGATTGTAACTAAACCGATATTTAGAAAATTCGCCGAAGACCGTTTACATAGAAATATATCTTTATTTGTTCAAATGGACCCAAACGGGTGATCTTTTCTGAATAATCATTGAGAATTTATGAGCAGCTTCCTGATGAATTCAGCCAAATGTATTGAATTTGAATTGATTTGGAAATGTATTTGAAGGGAATGTAATTGTTACGAGGGATTGTCTGCATCGACAAATATAGGACATGAGAACGATGTAAAGTTGGTTAATATAGTTAGGAACGGTGACGATTGCTTCGTTTTTTCTAGCTTAAAGATTCATTGTTTATGTTTGGAACTCAAGAAATTTTCTTACAACTTTACCGACCTAGACTTCTGGCAATAATTTTACGAAATTTCCACAGTTATAAACCATAACTACACAAAATTTGTCCTAATTCATCAAAATATATTTATTATTTATTAGGTATGGTACTTCTCGTAATTTATTATTTACAATACATTTCATTCTGTATTGCAAGGATAAAATGGGGAAAACCCTCGTACGCCCCGTGAAGTGGAAGTAGGAGGTCGCCTCGCGATGTTTTGAGACACCCTATGTGAAAATAAATTATTTCAAGTCAAATAAAGCTATATATCCCTTCCTGCGATTAGCTTATAAGAAAGATCTGTTATTTGATCATAATAGAAAAATTGGAATTTACGCATAATACTTTCGTTCGACAAAGGACTAGGCACAGATATAAGGGGGTTTCTGGGAACCGATAGAATTTTCTGAAATGTTAGTATGTTACACCTAAGGTATATTAATTCTACGCAATCATGATAGCATTTGCATTAGCTGATAGAGGGTGTAATCGAAACTTTCTATTTCTTGTCATGTAATAAGCGATTTTAAGATAATAACTTGTAATGCGATTATCAAGATCATAATGCAAAATTGATGAATGATGAATTGATATGAAGGAATTTTCTTCGTGCCACCATATTAAAAATTCCAATCCACCCTCATTTAGGGGTAGTTTGTACTTGTGATTTTTTAATAACCCTGCTGATCAGGGATTTCCAGCTAAAATATTCCATTGAAACGCTTAAATGGAGATTGCACAAAACATATTGTTTTTGTCATGAAACAATCAAACCAGTGCCCTCATAAGGGTAGTTTATACCTGCGATTTTTCGAGAAACTTTGCTGACCGAGGGTTTCCGGTCAATATATTTCATTGAAACATGTATAAAACAGATCTTGAGATTTTTGGAAGAACTCTGCTGACTGGGGGTATCCAATGAATATATCCTAGGGAAACGCTGGAATATGATGGCCTAAAACATATTATTCGTGTCACTATAGGGAAAATTCACATCAGCTACCTTGTAAGGGTAGTTTACACGATTTTTCGAAAAATTGCTGACCGAGGAAACAAATATTAGAAAATAAACCTTATAATAAACGATGCAGTCTCATGATTAATATATTCACCGGAAACTCTGGTCAACAAAGTTTCTAAAAAAATCGCAGGTATAAACTATCCTCATGAGGGGACTGGTTTGAATATTTTTAGCGTTTCAATGGAATATCTCAGCTGAAAAACCCCGGTCAGCAGAGTTATTAGAAAAATCACAAGTAGAAACTACTCCTAAATGAGGGTAGATTGGAATTTTTAATACGAATTTTTAATATGGTGGCACGAAGGCATTCCTCCATAGATGTCAATTTTGTATTATGATCATGATAATCGCCTTAAAAGTTATTATATTAAAATCGCTTATTACATGACAAGAAAAAGAAAGTTTCGATTACACCCTCTATCAACTAATGCAATTGGTATCGTGGTCGCGTGGAATTAATCTAATATACCTTAGGTGTAACATACTAAAACTAAAACAGCAAATTCAATCGATGCCTAGAAACTCCCTTATATATCTGCCTATTCCTTTGAGCTATTTCCTGGGAAATGTACGCCAAAAAAGCAGATTCAGAGAAATTTTCAGCAGCCTTCGGCCGCTGCGGAGCAAATCATGCTATGTGAAAATTCTGTTTTGTGTTTTGAGGGGTTGTGAAAGTGAATGTTCTGAGGCGATATGTTTTGCTGACTTATAGAAGTTTTGTGGTTAATTTGAGTGTAATAGAAATTTAAAAAAAAATCGCCTGACCCAGCTAAGGATCGAACCCGGGTCTTTGTAGTGTAAAAGCGAGCGTTCACGAGCTACTAGGCTTACTAGAGTTAATAAAGTTTTTGAAGTTATCTGAGCGCCGGGCGGCGCTCTGGAAGAATATTTGACCGCACGCCTCCGCTTCCCTCCCCGGGCCTGACTTCTGCCTGCAGAGCTACACACTTGTCAAGTGGTAAGGAAGGTTTCCATGTGAAAATTTTCCTTGTATCTTATCATTTTTAATTTACGTAGCCAGATCCCCGACAGTGGCGTAACGTACCTGTAATTAAAATTCTCCGTAGCTCAATATTCGTTTCTTTTTTTTGTAACAATCTGTCTGGAGTAGAGCGTCCCTGTGACCTTTTTCCTCGACAGTGGCGTAACGTAAAAGTGGATAAAAGACCACGTGGCCTAAACCCCATGTTTGAAACTGTTGTAAGATTCTCTGTCTGGAGTAGAGTGTCCCCGTGACCTTTCAATTCGACAGTGGCCTAGATTAAAAGTAAATATAAACCCCGTAGCCTCTCACCATGTTCAGGATTGTATTATATTTTTCTGTCTGGAGTAGAGCGTCCCCGTGACCTTTCTCCTTGACAGTGGCGTACATCTAAAAGTATCAGAATTCCGTGGCGTTGTGCTTATTGCGACCAGTTGTTAAAACCCCAAAACCGCGGACTACTACGAACTGTCTACCATTAAAGTAATCACAGCCGAGCTTTGAACTTACACGCACCCCGCTTTGTTGTCAACACCGTTTCTGAAAGTAACCGCTTACAACTCGCTTTTTGAGCTTAGATAATGCTACTTGACTCCCTTCAGTATGTGCTTTTGATCGTTTTGCTACCTGAATAATCAAATACACCCTCCCCGTTTTTTTACTGTGCACTGCTTTGAGGCTTCTGACAGCCGCCCCGTATAAATTGTGATTTCATTTTTGATTGAGTAGAATAAAATATTGGTCCTAGTTGTGAGTCAAGTACTTTATTTATTGTATTTACTTAGTTACGTAGCTCTGCGTAAACCTATTAATTATGCAGTCAGCACCCAGGGTCGAAACCCACTCAAGGGCAATTCAAGTCTGCCTTTCTGGCCCCGTTGTGTTGGTCAATACTATATTGACCCTTGGAGTGTGCCATTTCTTCACTGAGACTGCCCTCAACAAAGTGGCCTTCCAACTATAACTGAAGGTGGCGCCTGAGGCAAATCCGAAACTAGTGAGAGGCGCCAAAGTTTGCTAGTAGAGAAAAAAGACCCTTACAGTGGCATAAGTTATTTTCACTCACCTGGACTCTCGGGGAATAGCGTCTCGTACAATCCCTTGAAGGTCAAATTGGTGCCCGACCCAATGATGCACCCACACCCCCCGATACTGGCCGCGTAAGCCGTGGAGATGAAGTAACACATACTCGTCCTCGTCGGCCTCTTTCCCTCCCTCTCGATCTGTTCCGGGACTATATCCCCCTCCAGGTCATCGCTCTCGAACATGGCGCCTATGCCCTGTTCTTCGAGGGCCGTGAGTGTGGCCTCGATGATCGGTATCATCATCGCGGTGGCCGCCGTATTAGAGATCCACATGCTCACGAACATGGTGACGGAGCAGAGGCCGATATTCAGCCTCCTCGGACTGCACCCTATCAGCCTGATGACGTGGAGCGCCACTCGCGTGTGGAGGTTGCAGTGTTCGACGGTGATGGCTATGATGAGGCCTCCCACGAACATCATGTTCGTCTCTTTGAGGTAGCAAAGGGCGGTCTGGTCGGTACCGAGGATGCCCATGAGAGGAAAGAGGACCATCGGCAGCAGGGATGTTATTGCTAGGGGGAGGACCTCGAATACCCAGTATCCTGAAAAAGAAAGATTATTTGAGAATTTCCGAAACGTTATATGGATTTGTCGAGGTCAAATTATAGAGCTCATGTGTGTAAACTTTAAATTCTGTTCAGAATTCGGTATTTTTTTATTGGATGCCTGAGAACTATTGAACAAATAATAAAGTGGTTCTCTTTCTGTGCAATTTTAGCCAGTAAGAATATTCTTCCATATATATTTCCGGTGGGGACGCCTTCTAAATTCAATGTTGGAATGCATTTTACGGAGTTCTGTGACAACTACCCATACCAGTTTATATCTATACGTTATTTGTTTCCTTGTATAACAGAAAAACCTTTATTACTGAAAGATAATGAATATAAAACTATTATAATAAATTGGGCGAAGTTCAATTCATTCACATATGTAAGTAGGTTTTTAGTATTTCTTGAATAGAGATCAAATTATAGATCTTGAAGGCTATGAGGAAATCGGTAGATTCAGTAGACTCTCTCTTGATTATTCTTTCAAAAAATATCTGTAACCTATCAACAGAATTGGCATTTGAATGGTCTGCCATTTTATTTGGGAAAGATTCTGCCATAATCTGTCTGTGCAGATCACCAAACAGCAATGTAAATTTGTCCCTAGTGCAACTTTCATCTCTATTAGCAAAGATTACCGAAACATTCAAAAATGTGTTTATATGTGGGGACTTCAACATTAACAGTCTGACAAAAAATATTGATGCAATAATTTTGTGTGACATAATTGAATCATGTGGTTTTATATCTCTTTTTGACGAACCAACAAGAATTGGACATTGGGGTAATCGCGAAACTATCAGTAGAATTTACTTTGTATTAACTAACGCCAATGAGTCATCCTACTCCCTAATAACTTTGATTTTGCCTTATCGGATCATCACTCATGGAAAAATGAAATGAAAAATATCGCTACAAACATAAAGTACCTACGAATCTAGAAAAATTTACGAATTCTCTATAGCTGACTTTGAGAAACATCTAACCGGTGACAGGGAATTCATAAAAAACTTTACTACCACAACATTTACCAATGCCAATGAAGCTTTCAGTGTTTTCTGGGAACATTTTCATTGGGGCTTTGAGGCTGCATTTCCTAAATCTTCAAGAAATAAAAATTATCCACAACAAAATAACAAAATCACCCCTTCCACTTCATTAAAAACTCCGAACATAGCAAGACCACTCATAAGATAGACAAGAAAGGGGTTGAACATTAAATACGTCAGAAAAAAAAATATGGCCCTTGTAGATTTTTTTGAGAATGGTTTTCGAGGATGTATGAAGAAGCAAAAGACTTTCCCAGATATGTTCTATTCATGGATGAGGCATGTTTCAAGAGATGGATATTTCAATAGTAGGAACAGCCATTTATGGGATGAACAAAATCCGCATGGAATGTCCGAGATATGTTCTATCCATGGATGAGGCATGTTTCACAAGAGATGGATATGTCAATAGTAGGAACAGCCATCTATGGAATGAACAAAATCCGCATGGAATGTTTCGAAAAGGCTACCAACAAAAGTTTCCAGTGAATATTTGGGTGGGAATTATCGAAAATCGTATCGTTGGACCATATCTTCTACCTCCCAGTTTGAATGGCAGAACTACCGAGTGTTTCTTGAACATGTTCTACCTGGGCTACTTGAAGACGTACCTCTATTGGTTCGTCAAAGAATGTGGTATCAATAGGCTCATTTCCAACGAATCGTTCGTCAATTTATTGATCAAACATTCCATGATCGGTGGATAGGTAGACGTGGTCCCATACGTTCACCCTGCACGTTCACCGGGTTTAACTTCACTAGACTTTTTTTCGTGGGGATACCTCAAATCCCTAGTGTATGAAACACCTGTAGAATCTGTGGAAGATTTAACGGCAAGAATTTTAGCAGCATGTACGTTAATACAGGATACACCAGGAATATTCCAAAGCGGGCGACAGTCGATGTTACGGAGATGCCAATTATGTATTGAACAAAATGGTGGTCGATTTGAACATTTGTTTTAATGCTGAAAAGGGAAACATTCTCAATTGAATATGTTTTAATGCCTTGTTCGTTTCTATATAGTGTACCTACTAAACGGTTTCTACCATTTAAGTAGATATCAATAAACAATAATTGTTTTTCTTCATCATAAACCTGTTGATTGGATAATATTCTCCTAGATAATTCAATCAGAAATGGCTTTGATAATGATACTCTAACACAAACTTCAACAAATTAAGAGTACTTATGTTCAGTTTTTCGCAAACACTATTTCAGACCTTAACTCTTATCTAAGAGGAGTATTATGAATTTGAGGTTGGGTTTGTTAGTCAATTGATCTGTCAAAACAATCATATGCAAGAAAGTATGGTAACATATCAGTGAATCCGCGACATCGATTCGATCAAATAATACGATGAATGAAAAAATGGAGTTATCGGTCTCATTCTGACTCACCCGTACTATGTTTTCGATTCTCCCAACATTAAAAAATATTCGGGAGGTTGACACATATCCCATATGTTGTAAGAAATGCGATTATTGCACATACGAAATTATGTTTCTACTATCTTCAGTTTTTCTCAATTATCTCAGAAACCTCCACTTTTAGGATGAGCCGAACTGAGCAAACGCTCATTTGTCCATTCACTTGTCTCAAGAAGAAATGAAGGAATATATGCCACATACCATCGTAAAAAATTATAACTTAAAATTAGCACGTTGATAAACCTCGATTAGTGTACCAAGTTTCAAATTTTTTCCTCCAGGAATTTTGGAGAAAACAAATTAAATCTTGATTTTTTTCGTACTCCCGACATCCTGTATCTCAGAGGGGATGCATTTTGTGACATACCTTGATAGCAACTTTTCACCTCGAAAATAGGTGAGGAATCTGTAGTCAGAGTTTGTCGGTATTATTTTGACTCACCCTGTACATTCACAGACGCTATTTCCCCTTGACTGAAACCGTCATTCGACGGCGACGTTAGGATGATGGGCGAAAATGATCTTGATGGCCACTGATAGTGCATGAGATCCTTTCTACCATTAATCCATCCCAACACAAATTAAAATTAAATTCTAGAAAAAAGCGATTTTCGAGGCGCAGATGGAACCTTGTGTCTTTGATAGCTCAGTTGGTAGAGCGTATGGCTAGAGATCTAAAGGACGCAGGTTCAAATCCTGCTCGAAGATATTTTTTTCTATAAATTAAAAATTTGTCTGAAATGAAATTTTCCATTACTCATTAAATATTGTTTTTCTGGTGATAACTGTGAAATCGTATCAAACTACACTTTTCAAGACAACAATTTTCCCTATTGTTTTTTCAATTCCATCACAATCTGGAAGTTAAATTTCTTTAAATTCCATCTCGCGAGCATGTCCAATGTTGGCAGGCACTTTCAAATGATTCTACAAAATTTCAAAGGCAGCTATTTTTTTCAGGAAAATTTTGACTTTCAGATAAAGTTGATATCTAGAAAAAACTGAAAAACCTGACTTTTTCGATAATGTTTTTTTTGTTCCTTAAAGCCTTTCATATCTTTAACGCACCTCGGAAAATTGTTGATGACATAATTCATTTTTCTGAAGAATATCGACAATTATTCGTTCGTTATGAGAGAAAATATGTATTTTTGAGGCAACGGTTGCCATTCCGAGATCTTGTAATTTCTAACAAGATAAGAAATAACCTGTCAAGGTCATGGGCACCGGTGACCTGACAAGGAAGGTGCGCGTTAAAATGCCCTATCAACTGTAGCCGTAGTAGCATTTTCGCAGCTGCAGGCGCCTTATCAATGAGCACGTGATAAGACGATGGATATGCTGTCTTTCGGAGTTCATAGATGTTGAGCTCGTTAAGGAATCCTACCTCTGGAACGACGAGGATTTGGCAACATTTCCGGTTGGGGGAGTGTGCTCACTGGCGAGCAATAAAAAAAACATGTTAAGGTCAAACCAAAAAACTGAATTTATTTTGCCTTATAAATTAAGACATGAGATTTTGTCTTAATACATCCTTATTTTCCATAATGGAATTCAATTCACTTCATTGGACATATTCACATGTAAAAAATTATAATTTGGCGAGTTTGAGATAAAATGTAAAGTTACCGTATTATTCCATAATCGTCTCGTATATGCATAAAACAACATGCATATATTTGAAGTATAAAAGCTGAAATACTTGAAATTTTTATGTAATTCTGAAAAATCCCTCGTTATAGGCCATAGCGGTTTTTCTTAGAGATACTTAAATAAATGTTTATTCGGGGTTTCCATTGTTGTTTTGTAACACAAGTGATTAGATAATTAAGAGGAACTATTCATCATATGTAATAACCCCAGTTAAAATTCCACAACACAAAGAATGAGCACCTAACTATGAGTCTGGTTAGCCT
This sequence comes from Gonioctena quinquepunctata, assembly GCA_018342105.1. NCBI lineage: Eukaryota > Metazoa > Arthropoda > Insecta > Coleoptera > Chrysomelidae > Gonioctena > Gonioctena quinquepunctata. The sequence continues at coordinate 667,412 of JAFIRS010000176.1, forward strand.
ATTTATACTCAACAATGTCTGTTCGCCATGAAGAAACAATATATACAGGGTGGTTACTATTGAACCATAAAACTTAAAAATTTCGGATAAATGGGGAAAAAATTTTGGAGTGCTTGAAATCCGTTCGGAAAAATCAGGGCCGGATGGATAGATAGATTTATAGGTCCACTTTGAAAGAAAATTATATTTCGTTACAGGCAATAATAAAAAAAGAACAAACAAACATTCAATATCCCTTTTTGAATCATATTCAGGTTGAAAAACTACATTATTTAAGATGATCAATTAACTCTTCAATGTTTGTTTGAAGGTTGTAGACGATGTGGTTACTTGATTACTCCCGTTTCGGACGTCCATCGTCTTAATTGATTTGAAAGGTGTTCACGACGTTTCGAATGCTTGTATCTGCAATCGTCTTCAGGTGAATACTGACAAGTTTAGGTGCTACTTACCAATTCATATGTCTGCCGGTGCAAAGATGCGTGTAATTCCGTCATGTGCAGTGGTGCGTGTTATTTCGCGCGGTGTGGTGGTGCGTGAAGTTTCGCGCCTCTGCAGCCCGCCAGAAAGAGCAAGCAGTGGTTTCCATACGTTCTTGATCTCAACGCTTGGTTGACTAAAGGCGTTATTGGCTTCGATGAAGGCGACCTCTTTGAACTTTCATTTGAACCAATGCTCCTCTCTATGTAGAACACTTGCATCGTCCCGATGGTGCTCAGTCCAGGCGTGGTCAGCAATTGCCAATTTTGACGTTTCTCCACGTTGAGTCCATTTCTTGTGCTCATCCAATCTTACCGATAACGGCTTCTTTGTCTCTCCAATGTAGGAATCTCCGCATTCACAAGGAACTCCATAAATGCAATACTTACTGATTTCATTTTTTGATGTCAGGTTTGGTCTTCGTAGACACCATCACAGATGTTGAACTTGAAGCAGAAGATCGTTTCATCAGCTTCGACGTCAAAAGCCTTTACACCACTGTCCCTATAGAGGAATCCCTTGGTATCATAAAAAGGAAACTCGAAGAGGATAACCAGCTCTACGAGAGGACTGACCTTTCCATCCAAGCAATATTGGAATTATTGCAGTGCTGCCTACAAAACTCATATTTCCAGGAAAATGACTCTAAAGTCGACGGACTCCCGATGGGATCTTCCCTTTCTCCAATCATCGCCAACATATACATGGAGTTGTTCGAGGAATTGGCTATACGGGAGGCAGAATTCAAACCAATGCTGTGGTTGAGGTACGTGGATGACACCTTCATTATATGGAATCGCGGAGATAAACATCTCCAGGATTTCTTCTCAAGAATTAACAGAATCAGGGATTCGATCAAATTCACGATGGAAATGGAAACCAACAGTGCTTTACCCTTCCTCGATGTGAACGTTGAGAGAATAGGCAATGAAATCCGCACCTCTGTCTACAGAAAGAAGACATATACGGGGCAGTACCTCAGTTACAGCTCCAACCATCCGAGTTCGACAAAGAGAGGGATGGGAACATTGGTAGAGAGAGCGACGCACATATGCAACGACAAGGAGTCACTAGATGCCGAATTAAACCACATCAGAGAGGACCTTCACCGGAATTGATATCCCAAGAAACTCCTAGGAGAAGTATTGAAACAACTCCAGAGAACGAAGACATCTGAAGAGCAACAACAAAGCACAGTGATTTGCCTTCCGTACATCAGAGGTGTCTCCGAGAAGATCAGAAGGATCGGAAACAAGTTCAACATCAAGAGCTGCTTCCAATCCGGCAGTACTTTACGGAGTTTCCTGACCAGGACCAAACCTGACAACAAAAATTAAATCAGTAAGAATTGCATTTATGAAGCTCCATGTGAATGCCGAGATTCCTACATTGGAGAGACAAAGAGGCCGTTATCGGTAGGATTGGATGAGCCCAAGAAATGGACTCAACGTGGAGAAACGTCAAAATCGGGAATTGCTGACCACGCCTGGACTGAGCACCATCGAGTTCTATAGGTGTTCTACATAGAGAGGAGCATTGGTCCAAACGAAAGTTCAGAGAGGCCGCCTACATCGAAGCCAGTAACGGCTTTAGTCAACCAAGCGTTGAGATCGAGAACGTATGGAAACCACTAATTGCTCTTTCTGGCGGGCACGCACCACTACACATGGCGGAATTACACGCACCATTGCACCGACAGACATATAAATTGGTAAGTAGCACCTAAACTTGTCAGTATTCACCTGAAGACGATTGCAGATACAAGCATTCAAAACGTCGTTAAAATCTTTTGAATCCATTAAGACGATGGACGTCCGAAACGAGAGTAATCAAGTTACCACATCGTCTACAACCTTCAAACAAATAAAGTTATTATTATTATTATGATATAAGGACACAGGCGCGTTCAGTAGTTCTTGGGGCTGCCGCTGGTAGCGTTTCCATGTTTCGGAAATATTTATAGATTCATAGGTAACGGAAAGTTCCGGAGCACTGAAGTGCTCGGGATTACTAAGCACTAAGCCTTTTCGTAAAATGCTCGAAGCACTAAGCACTGGTTAAAAAAAGTGCTCGGTTACAAAAGCGCTTCAAGTGCTTCCACGAGCAGTAAGCACAGTGCTTTGGGACAGCTCTGTTCTCATAGGTCTTGACGTTTATTCCGTGTAAGTTTTACCACATGGAACACTGTATACACAATTCTTTGAATTTTGTTCTTCGTTTCTTGGTTTTTGTAACGGGGCAAATTTAGTAATTTGTCCTTCTCAGAACATATAACTGATAATTTTTACTTCCAAGGGGAGAGAAAACCCAAAATATGGAAAACAGAATTTTTTTCACAAAGTCTGTGATATTCAGCTGGCGCTTCAACACTGTATATTCACAATTCACAGACGAATTAATACAATTTCGCGGAGTCAAGACGCTAACTTGGAAAAACACGATTTAAGAAAGACAGGCGAAGTAAAACATTTAATAAAGCCCGTGCATGTCAGAGCCTACGCGGTCAGCTGTCATTCTGGTTTTCATTAGCGTACTCTGGAAGTAATTTTCTTTGAAAGTTATGTTTTGTGGCATTGTATAAATTGAATGCATTGATGTGAATGAATCAATAGTAATTTGGAATTTAGTTAAAAACCCTAAGAGGAAAAAAAATACCAAAAATAAAAAACTGCACAATTTTAAGAGAATTTTGCATTTTGTTAAATGCTGACGTCTAGGATTTTTAATGAAATTTGTTCGTATTCAGCACCCATAATCAAACAGTTTTTTATTGAGGCCTGTGTTATGGAAAGAATGAAAAAAAAGTTTCCGATGCTTTAGACTGATTTGCAATACGAAATTGAGTTACATCATAATAAACTCAAACACTTGAAACATCAAAAGGTTTTAGGACACACCACAAGTTTCTTAGACTCACCTGCCATCAAAAGGACTACGTATAGACATCTGAAAGCAGCAGTGTTATTCGTCAGGAAAACAGGCAGGAGAACCAAGGGATAGATGAGGACGAATAACGTCTTCCAGTAGATCCTCGCAGCCCGGAGCAACATGGCTACCTTTGTTGAGAAACTATCAAATACTTTCACTGAAAAAAAACAAAGATAATGTGAGTGTTTGAACACTTGGAGGTGTGTCTTCGATATAACAAAAATCAGGTGGTATGACGGTGACAATGTGAGTACACAGCGATCGAGGTCTTGATAGAGTATCGATTTACAGCGTGGCCTAGAAAAAACATTCTTGTGTTAGATTTAAGCTTAAATATTTTTCATGTATGATTTTTTAATAATCTATCAATCGTAGAGTGTGAAGTTGTGACATAAAAATATAGAAAATTCATCGCGCTCAGTTTATGGTATTCTCATCAATAATTTTTTCCTTCTACTAATGATCTATTTCCTTGCAATAAACTGGTTATTTTTATTTCGTCAATTTCACCGATTATTTCCGTCAATATTTTTGAACCAATCAAAAGGCCTGAAATGTCTCAGAGGCAACCAATGACATCCGTTTTATAGCGATAAATGTCTTATCGCTGTTTTATATTGATAAATTAACGCCTATATGAAATGTGTCATTTAAAGATGACTGTTTTGTCATTTTGACAGCGATAAAAAATGTGCATCGTTTTTTATCACCGATAAAAACGCCTGTTCCTCTTAAGCGTCTACATCTAGTATGCTTACTTACGTCACTTTAATGTCTGCCCTGTCAGTTATTTAAGTATTGTTGATAATTGATACTGAAACATTACAACATGAGTCGTAAGTACGAAATTACGAACTGTCGAAAATAACTCCGTTACAGAAAGTAGCAGATATATTAAAGGATTGGGCCTATAATATGAAAAAGAGGAATGGAGAAGATTATAAAGAATATGCAGTTGAATCAATTTGGAATTCAACTGCGAAGATGATTCAAGAAAAATATTTCAATGAATACAATATTAAATTTGATCCTTTTGCCGACATAACTTTTGAAGAAGCTCGTGATGCAAGAAATAGTAAACGGAACGAAAGTTATTCCAGAGGAAAGAAAAGTAAGTTCTGTAGCATTAAACAAGGAAGATATAGTAAAAATGGCAAAATTGTGGAATATAGACAACCCAGATGGATTACAAAAAAGATTCTTTCATATAGTTTCTTATGAATTAGCTTGGAGGGGGGGAGAAGCTGCAAACTGTAAAATTTACCATTCTGAAGAAGAAAAAAATCAAGATGGAACTTCAACAAGAAGACTTGAATACAATACAATATTTTCAAAGACGACACAGGGTGGGACGAAAAAATTGGCAGACAGCAAATGGATAACAAAAAATGAAATGGATGAAGGTATTTGTCCCGTTGCATTGTTAAAATTACTGTTACAAAAAAGAAATGAAAACATAACATCTGAACGACTTTTTTCAACTCCAAATCCCTTTTGGAAAAACAAAAATTCTAAAGGTTGGTACAAAAATGTTCCACTGGGAATTAATACGATTTCTACTTGGACCAAATATTCTGCAACTAAAATTGGACTCGACATTACAAATAATAGAATTACCAATCATTCGAACCGTGCTAGTACAGTTTCCCAGTTAGCCAAAGCAGGAGTAAGTGACCAACAACTTATAAAGATAACGGGACACTCATCATCATCTTCTATTGAACCCTACCTCCAAATTGATCCTGAACATCACGAAAATCTTATTAGTTCCTTACGAGCCTCGAGTGAGAAAAATCAAAATGAATAATCTACATGTGTGAATACCAGAGAAGCAATTTTTGAAATCAGTACACCAAACCAAACAATTTATAACAATTGTTTATTTAATAACTGTTCATTTAAATAATTTAATTGTATCAATCAAGACTGACATTTGACAAAATCACTCGACCTTCGGTCTCGCGATTAATTAAATTATTTCGTTACAAAAAGAAATTTATCCGATAAAAAAAAAGCTCTTGTGTTTTTACTGTTGATAAATGCAGGCTAGCTTCGTGATCAATGCCAAATGAAAATAAAATTTGACAGCTTCGAGCGTTCTTTCCAAAAATTAACCCTTTAATTTTTTACGAATTTATCCACTACTTTACGAGAGCACTGAATTCAACGGACGCACTGTATACAAACTTTATGTGTGATACATTTTTAAAATCAGCTTTCCGTGCAGATCTCAAAAATAGAATAACCTTTAGGGTGTTCCATTTGAAAAAATTGTCGTGGGAGTAATTAGTCAAACGTGGATCACCCTGTATATTTAATTTTCCCTTATAAATGTGGCAAATTGAGAATAAAAATCGACCTGTTTCATGAGATTCCTCATAAATGGGTAGTTTGGCTAAAAATGAATTTATTCAGTACTTTACGAAAGCCTTGTATAAGTAATATTGGTTGGATATCACAAAGTAAATAAACACGCAGATGATCCACAAAGGCTAACCTGCGGTGGATCGCTAGAGTTATTTTGCATTAGGTTTTCATTTGAAAGATATGATTAATTTATATGATGAAATTGACAAAGTATAATAAAGTGATAGAATATAGAATACTATAAGGATAATAATACAATAGTGATAAAGATGCCAAATAGCGCTGAATTATGTATAAATCATAATAAAAAATTCACAATCATAAAAATACTAATAATAATACAATAACATACGGATTGAAAAACAATAACATACAATTTGAAATGTTAAATTAATTGAGATCAATTGAATATGAGTTTGGAATATGATAACTTTATTATATATTATTGTGGTTTATTAAATTTTGTCTCCCTTCTTGTTTTATTATGAATTCATTTTTTTCTTGCTTAAATAGTTATAATGAGTTGAGATTCTTCAATTCAATTGAGAGTCTAATGTAACATTTGGGAGCAAGAAATACATAACATCGCTGTCCAATAGTTTTGAGCATTATGGGAACCTCAAAAGATTCTTCTTTATACCGGGTGTTATAAACATGGTCTACTCGTTCGCTTGATGAAACATATTTGCGTTGGTATACTAAAAGAGTGAGAACAAAAGATTGACGTATTTCAAACAACCCTGAGTCCCTGTAAAGATCGCCACTCGGATAAGTGTTTCGAGAATTTTTAAGTTATTGTTGCTTACTCCACCTTATGCAATAATTCCATAAAAAATATGTGTTTGAATAAGGGCATAATACACAATTCGAATATGGCGGATGTCAAAGAACTTTTTCAAATATTTGAATTCACTCAAATAAAAACGGAGTTTTTTCACTATAATCGAAATATGAGCATCCCAACTCAAGTGACTATCCAGCGTGACGCCGAGATATTTAATTGTTCTTCTTTCCATCAGCCGCATGGTTTGGTTTTCATTTTTAATTTCGATTTGGTCAAAAGTCGGTAAATTTGGCTCATAACTGGTAAGTGGTAGCTATACTTTTTTTTATATTAACTGTGAGAAGTTTGCTACTGTACAAATCGAATAAAATTGGTAGTGCGTTTTGAATTTTCTCTTTCAGATTGAGCCAGTCTCGGTCCTTGAAAAAAACATCGGCAAAACCGGTTATATCACCAGGAATAGGTAAGTTCAACATTTCATTAATATAAAGTATAAACAGAATCGGCCCTAAAACAGCTCCCTGAGGAACTCCTTATTGTATGGTTTTTTATTATCAAAGTATCACCATTTGTACACATTGGTGTCGATTATTCAGATAGCTATTAATTAATTAGTGATTTTTCTCTAAATCCAGTATTTTCGAGAGATTTAATTAAATTTGGATGGCTTACGGTATCGAACGCTTTCGCCAAATCGATAAAACACATTTTGCTGGTTCCTCGTTTTTTTTTTCGATTATTTTGCTGATATTGGAGAGAACTGAAATCGGCCTAAAGTGGGCGAATGAATTGAGACAAAACCTTCAGAAAATTCTCATAATGCTTGAGATTTGTAGACCAGGATGTACTGACTAGTTAAAATTAATTTCGATTTCAGCAAAGTCTTTTATACCTTATTAGGTTGGTAAGGTAATCGAAATAAACGATAATATTTTTACTTTTATATATAATATCGATCTGAAAGTGTATATATTATTTAAAATTTCCTAATCTTGTTGAGAGTCAAGACACCACATTCAACACAAAATGGCTACTTTCAATTCCTTAATACACAGAGCCAAAAACTTTCCATTGAATGCTGATCGCTTTCAAAATGAAATAAATAACAAAAAATTAAACCGACAAAGAAATCAACTGAAAAGAAAAAATTAAAATAAACCTTCTTAGTTTTAATGATAATTGAGCTCCTACACTAATGTGAGTAACTGATTTTGAGTCGGCGCCAAACAAACTAGCAATTGAATTAGGTAAAGCGTAACATGATGGCAGCGAGATGCACAGCGGCATTTTGATTACTTCTTCAGAGTAATATAATGATTTTCGATAATTGTTTGTTTGGCGCCGACTCAAAATTAGTTACTCACATCAGTGTAGGAGCTCAATTATCATTAAGACTGAGGTTTATTTTATTTTTTGCTTTTCAGGTAATTTTTTTGTTAAAAAGTTTTTATTTTTCAATTTTTTGTGGCTGAAATTTACTAATTACTTCCTACATAATTTTTGATTACTTCCGAAATACTTACTTACCTAGCTTACTTCAACTATCAACTGTTAAATAATATGATTATCTACTTTAACTATTCATTGTTATATAATATAAATTATTTTTGAAAGTTCTGGTCAGTTGATTCCATCACTTTGCATATAATTGTATAATTTCATAGAATGTAGTTATTGTGACGGTTGTAGGAGGATCTGTCAATATCAACTACATATGTGTGCCAATGTTCACAAGTAAAAAATCAATCATTCCCTATTTTTCTACCAATAGGGGTGAATCATTTCATCCCAAATTGAATTATGATCAACTATGACTATCCAATGAAAAAAGAATCATCCAAATCGGAAAACACACTACAAAGTTATGCCTGATAGAATCGGTTAACGCACCAAAATTCAGAGGGTGAAAAATCAATATCCTCCATTTTGCTACCCTCAGGGGAGGATTTCTTCATTCAAATTCGAATGGGACCAACTTCGAAGTACACCCTATCCAATGAATCAAGAATCATCGGAATCGAACTGCTCTGTGAAAAGTTATGCGTGATCATACATAAAAAAAAATATACGCGTCGACTAGAGAACCTCCTTCTTTCTGGTTTCGTCGGTTAAAAATATCAAGGAAATAGCAATAATTAATGGATATACACCAGACATTATCGATAATATCTCGAGAAAGAAGCATTTCATACGTTTAGTGAATGAAACTTCGACTCTGATAAAAACGATGGAAAGCATGAAATTCATGAGAATCCTTTCAATCCAAGACTCACGAGAGGTCTAACACTATCTCCGGGATATAATCTCCAAGCAGTTTGTAGAAATAGTATTAGTAAACCCGAAGGACAAAACTGACATGCTGGATAAGTCGGGAATTTATAAAATTGGCTGTCAAAATTGTGACAAAGTCTGTTACGGTTCCACGAACATGAGGCCAATGCTACCTTCGGAAGAAAGAATAAGTCAAGTGTAGCGGACCACATGATCGAATCTGGTCACAAAATTAATATCCATAACCGGTCAGCGATAGTAGAAAATGAGATTGCATGGAGAGTATAGTTATCCACAGAAACCATGATAAAAATATATTTAACTCTATGTGGGCAACAACTAGAAAAAGGAAGGAAGTAAGCTCTGTTCACTGTTCTAATGTCAAATTGAATAAAAATCGAGTGATTCCGTGACATCGCGCATCATCTACTAAAAATAATGTATATTATGCTACAGCAAGTGGTACAAAATGTGGTCCATTGCCCCTGAAAGAGTTTGAGGATAAAGGACTGATGTATTCCATCCACATTATTTACTTTAAACCCCATAGAACCACCAAGATCCCATTAGCGATTTGAGGAAAAGTAATTAGTATAAAATAGCCCAATTAGAAGTACCAGGTATACAGGGTTTTTGAACATTTTTTTGAAAAATTAATTCTCGTGCACATAGCGTTTTATTTTCTGATTAGTTGTTAATTAAGATATTTCATTCAGCTGCCAATCAGAAAACACTAGTAGAATCTAACAAACTTACGTTCGTAGACAGCTTTGTAAACCGTGCATGCGAGAATCTTGCTTGGCAACAATGTTTTCAGTTCACGTGTTCTGAATCACTACAGCGGTTGCGAAATTATTTTCAAAACAATATTCAAGTGCGAATGTTTTTCCCTTTTCAATACTGTGTGTGTCGTTTTTTTCTTACAAGTGACTGGGGTAATTATGATAAGTGCCTCAAAGCAAAGTATGAAGTCAACTAGTTCTGACTTTAACACCAGTTTGGATATAACAAGGTTAGTTGTTTCCTTCACTTTGAAATTGAATATATATGTCATGCACTACACAATCAGTTCAACATTCAACATTATTCAAATGTCGAGTTGAATGATTATTGCATTCGGTAATTGCCAATGTGTGACATCACAACGTCTAGCCAGTCTTCATAGAAAGTTTTTTGTTGAATATAACGCCAATATTATTATGATTGTCAACCTCAGGAATTTTTATGTTGTCCAGATGTAACACGCGACACATGTCAATATTCAGAGGTATATTTCAAGTTTTGCACCACTTTTGCACGGAGGTGAGATCAGACTGATGTTCGGCATAGCCCGTGATTGAATACCTATAGAATTTGCTATTATTGGCAAAGGAAGCATTGTCTGAATGGAGTACAGCAGGCATATCAGAAATATAGGTTGAAAAAGGGTGGGTCCCACAATAGAACCTTGGGAACACCGGAGATGATTTGATGAAGTTCAGAATAGCTGCAACAAACTCTTACTCTTTCTATTTTTCAATGCACTATCAACTGTTAATGATAGTACAATAAGTTGGTAGAGAGCTAGAGACGTACTCATAATAAACAATACATTTCTTTGATTCTCGAATCTACTGGAATACTAATAGTAAATCAGACTGCGAAAAACGAATTAAATTTAACAAAGAAAACATATCAACTTTCACAGAAAACAAGATGTTCCAGGGAGATGAAATGACAGAAAATACCTATTCCTATTTTTGTTGATCGTTCAGAGGATTCATGGAAAATAATCTCACTGATTGAAAAGGGAAACATTCCAATTGAATATTGAATAGGAAATTTTCAAAAAATCAATCTACTGATAGTGATGTGATTATGTATGAATGATTTTATTGAAGACGCACAGTAGGTATCGCTGAGGTTGACAGTTTAACGACTTCAATAAATCTTCCGATGATTTACTGTTCCTAGTATAGTCACCTCGACTTATCATTCCTAGAAAATAGTATACCAGAGAATACGTATTTTCAGTTACTTTAAAAATCGAATGGCTATACAGGGTGAGTTGACAAATTTCAGGAGGTGATTCCTAACAATATTCTAATATGAATTGTCCAAAAATATATATATATATATATATATATATATATATATATGTCCGGAAACGCTTCGTTTCCAAGATACAGGGTGTGGAAGTTTAATTTTTATTTTCGTTTTTTGGAACGTAGTTCCTTATCGCGCGTTGCGAAAGAGGGCTAGACGGAATAAATTAAGACCAAAATGTGTAACGAGACTTTCGCTATGGTTTTAAGCCGTGCGGCGTACGCGTGTTTCTCTGTCTGTCTCTCTCTCTCTCTCTCTCTTTCTCTCTCATAGAAAGCAAGCCAGTTCTTTTCATTTCGTCTTTCTATTGAACAGTGTGGTGTCGCGACGATTATTTTTGTTGAGTGTATACAGGTTTTTTGTACATAATAAATAATAAAAAATAATAACAATAATAAATCCTGACAGTGTTTCTGCACAAGTTCCGGATATTGCTGATGGAGTTGGGTAAGTAGAGATTTTATACAGACAATAATAAATGCTTATGTATTTTTAGCAAGTACGCATTATAACCTCTCTTTACTATTGTGCTAACCAAGTCATACGCGTTATTATCTCTCCATTATTGTGTGTTTAGCAAGTTTACGCGTCATAACTTTAATAAATTTGAAAGCAAATTATATTTTAATATTACAATATCAATGCGTATGTATTTAGCAAGCCGTGCGTGTTCTAACCTATACGCTGTTGTGTTTACGAAGTCGAGAGATATATATATATATATATATATATATATATATATATATATATATATATATATATATACACACTCTGTTGTGTTTACAAAGTCCCGCGCATTTATGACGTGTACGAAAGAATAGACAGACAGAATAGCACAATATATATATATATATATATATATATATATATATATATATATGTGTGTGTGTGTGTGTGTGTGTGGTGTGTGTATTTATATGTACAATTTTTTGCTTTTTATTTCAATAGCGAATCAAGTAAAGCATCGACTACTGAGGTACAAACTATAACATCAAGGAAAAAGACACATGCACAAAGATGTAGAGAATATCGTGAGAGAAAGAAATTACAAATACATTTATTCACTGGAAAACACAAAACAGTTTTTTATTTTTCTGTAAACCTCAAACTCTTCAATCAAAAATTGGAGAAGAGTTCAAATTTCTCTGAACGCTTTTGATTATAACTAAAAAAAAAAAAAATGTATTACAATTCCTTCACTAATTAATCAAAGGAACTTCGTTCCATCCGGGTGTCCCTTGACACCTCTCAAGTTTTTTTTTTTCAAATAACTTTCGAAATACTGACCTTAATTAAACGAAAATTGGTATTGAGAGTTTTTTTGAGGTGTCGAATTCGTACCTGATGTTATACGTCTTACTCATAGGGGGTGCCATCTACACGTCTTTTTTTTTTTTTTATTTATAACTTTTTTGGGCGTACTTCTGCACATTTTTCAGTAAAAAAATCAATTCCTCCATCATATCTACGTAAAAAAGCTACCCTTGTTACAAGCCGCTATAAGCAACCGTTTTCTAGATATTTGTACTTGAAAATTTCAAACCGATTATTTGATAATCGATGCGTGTTGAAGTTATTACCATTATTTTGCATTTTTCACAAGAATGCTCAGGAAATGAATTTGACGTTTAAGTTAGTAGTTTTGGTTTTTTGTAGGGAGCGCCACCTATTCTATTTATTTTTACTCGTTTGAAATAGTCATTTTTGTATCAAGGGTGCAAAATCTGTATTTGTTTCAATAACATTTGCAAGAAATATCAACATTTTATTTCAAGAAATTTTGAATATGTAGAATAAAATAAAATAAAGGAAACTAAATTGTATTCAAATGAATTGTTCAAAGTGTCCACCTTCAGCGAAGATACAGGCATTCAGTCTTCTAGTCATTGAATCTCGTACCCGCTCAAAAATTATTATTATACTTATCGTTTCACAGGCGTCTTCTATTCGGTTTCTTAGATCTTCCTCGTTCGCTACTGGAGTTTCATGAACTAGTGACAAATGTCCCCAAAAATAAAAATCTAGCGGGTTTAGATCTGGGGACCTTGGTGCCCACGCCTGGTTAGGTTCTTCTACACCCCTACCGATCCATCGATCTGGATAGACAGTGTTAGGAATTCCCTGGCTACAACGCTAAAATGGGCCGGAGCCTCATCATGCATAAACCACATGCGTATACGAATTTCTAATGGTACATTCTGAAGTAGTCCCGGCAATTCATTTTCTAAAAAGTCTCTGTAAGTTGCGCCATTCAGTCGGAACGGAAGAAAGAAAGGACCTATCAGTAATTATCAATTATTGCCGCCCATACATTTACAGAAAATTGATACTGATAATTCTTTCACTAACTGCGTGCGGATTTTCCAGAGCCCAAACATGGTTGTTATGAAAGTTTGTGATAGCATTTCGGGAGAAGTTTGCCTCGTCCGTAAAGAGTACATATCTTGAAAATTGAGGATTTCCAGCCAATTTTCTCAAAAACCACTGACACATAGTAATGCATTGGGGGAAGTCTCGTGGCAAAAGAGCTTGTACCCTTTGAATATGGATAAAATTGTTGATCGTGGATAATTCTCCAAACTGTGGACTGAGTAGAATTGAGAGCTTCAGCAATTATTCTTGTACTTGTTTCTGGATTCTCCTCGAGAGCGTTCAAAACAGCTTCTTCCAATTCTGGGGTTCGGACTGCTCGTGGTCTTCCAGTAATATCAGCTGCCCTCTTAAAGCTACTTGTTTCTCCAAACGACGGTGGAGAGTGGTAAATGTTGGAGCTGAAGGCAGTACTCGATTAGGAAATCGCTCCTGGTAAATACGTCTTGCTTCGCGCGCATTGCCATCCATTTTTGCAAAATTATTGTTTTGAAACTTACAGAAACTTCAACAAAACAACAAAACGTTCAACTGTCACATTATATGTAATTACCAAAACTACTTACTTAAACGTCAAATTTATTTTCTAAGCATTCTTGTGAAAAATGCAAAAAAATGGTAATAACTTCAACACGCATCGATTATCAAATAATCGACTTGAATTTTTGAAGTCCAAATGTCTAGAAAACGGTTGCTTATAGCGACTTGTAACAAGGGTATCTTTTTTACGTAGATATGATAGAGGAATTGATTTTTCCACTGAAAAATATGCTAGAGGTACGCTCAAAAAAGTAATAAATCTTCAAAAAGAAAAAGACGTGTAGGTGGGGCCCCCTACGAGTAAGAGCAATAATAACATCAGGTTCGAATTCGACACCTCAAAAAACCTCTCAATACCAATTTTCGTTTAATTAAGGTCAGTATTTCGAAAGTTATTTAAAAAAAAAGAAAATAAAACTTTAACACCCTGTATCTTGGAAACGAAGCGTTTCCTGACATATATTTATGAACCGACGAAACCAAAAAGGAAGAGGTTCTCTAGTCGACCCGTATCATTTTTTTTATGTATGATCACGCATAACTTTTTACTGATACGTCCGATTCCGATAATTCTTTCTCCAGTGGATAGGGTGTACTTCGAATTTGGTTTCATTCGAATTTAAAAGATGAAATCCACCCCTAAGGGTAGCAAAATGAAGGATATTGATCACTCACCCTCTGAATTCTGGTCCGTTAACCGATTCTATCAGGCATAACTTTGTACTGGGTTCTTCGATTTGGATGATTCTTTTTTTAATAGATAGGGTATACCTTATATTTGGATTTCGGAAGGAATTAGCCACCCTCACGGGTGGAAAAATAGGGGATAATTGATTTTTCACTAGTGAACATTGGCACACACATACGTAGTTGACAATGACAGATCGCTACTGACATTATTCTTGTTCCACATCCGTCAAAATCAGTATATTTTATGAGAGGATGCAATGATATACAAAGTAATGGAATAAACAAACCAGAACAACGAAAATAATTTTTATTACAACAAATAGTATAAGTTAATAATCATATTATTTAACTGGTAGTAGTAGAAGTGAGGTGGGTAAGTAAGTATTTTGGAAGTAATAAAAAAACAAGTAGGTAGTAATTGGTAGATTTTAGCCACGAAAAATTGAAAAATAAAAACTTTTTAACAAAAAATTATACCGACGAAATACGGAACTGAAAAGTAAAAAATAAAAACTTTTTAACAAAAAATTAAACCGACGAAAAAATCAACTGGAAAGCAAAAAATAAAATAAACCTTCTTAGTCTAAATGATAATTGAGCTCCTAAACTAATGTGAGTAACTGATTTTGAGTCGGCGCCAAACAAACTAGCAATTGAATTAGGTGAAGCGTAAAATGATGGCAGCGAGATGCACGGCTGCGTTTTGATGACTTTTTTCATAGATAATGATCTTCGATAATTGTTTGTTTGGCGCCGACTCAAAATCAGTTACTTAGATTAGTTTAGGAGCTCATTTATCATTTAGACTAAGAAGTTTTTTTTTTTTTTTTGGACAATTTATATTAGAATATTGTGAGGAATCACCTTCTGAAGTTTGTCAAAGTACTTCTGACTCACCATGTATATTATACTGAAAGGAACTGAAGAAGGCGCATCATCAAGGATTATATCTTGATCTAAGTGTATTTACAAATGAAAAAAATATCAGGATTATTCTGTTAGAATTTCTGATTTTTACAAAAAATTCGTAATGCAAGAAAGTGTGTATTGTTCAATATAGGTTCTGACGTGAAGTGGGTATCTTAAATTTCACCTATATATACTGAAAGCGTATTTGTTATTTCGAAAGAAGATAGTTTCTTGTATACATTACATACAAAAAGATGCAATGTCAAATGAAGTTGATTGTAGTTTATGTTGGATTTGAGGTATTCTTCCATTTTGTTCGAAAAATAAATTTTTTTAATTAGAAGAATTGAATAACAGTCAATTCGTTTAGTTAAAAAAATATTTTTCAATCGCATTGTCTTTTAATTCCCATAATAATAATTGACTTTTTATGTTTGAAGTCATTATTTATAATTCGATTTTTTTTAGTCTATACTATCGAGTTCCAAATTGTTGTTGAGTGTGGTTTGTGTTGTTTATAGTATCAAATAATTGATTTCGGATAATTTTATAATAGAATTGAATGTGTCGAAAGGTTCCATGAAATTTTGTTAAATCGATAGGTTACCCCATATATCGTAATACCGTAAACTTCAAAAATGCATATCTTAGAAACGCAACATACAAAAGTTGATAAAAACTATCGTTTATGATAGTAAACATTTTCAAAATATTGTGAGTAAAATATGGTCCAATTTAACGGAACAGTTTTCTAGGTATACAATAAAACATTGTAAATGACCTAAAAAAAATATGTAACGCACCCTTTATCTAAATGAAAGGTAATATTGAACAATTGAGTTCATCAGAATGTTACCCTATCTTTTATCCAATGGGTAGTAGCAATTAATTCCTTTTTTTGTAATCAAAAATGATCTGTCAATTGTTTTCAGTATAGTGTTATACTTGAAAATTAAGAAAAATATATATTTCAAACAGAGAGAGTCATCAAGAAACAAAACACGTTTTATCGCCTACAATAGACTGAAACTATGATATCTTATCAAAATATAACTTGTTGGTTTTAAAATAGTGCTGGAAAAAAATCCAGAAAAACGATTTTTTTGACTATGCCCCATATACACCCTAATGTACTATCATCAATAAGATTTTAATTGAACATGTTTATGAGTTCCAATCAATACATTTTCATCCTTACTTTGTCTTATTTCGACTAAAAAAACAGTTTTTTCCTTTGTCAATCCTACCCCAATACGACGTTTTTATCTCAGAAACTAAACATACAAAATCATTCAAACTTACACTTTTTTCTAATGACCCATCCTACTATAACATAATAAAATTTCAGCCAATTCGACCGAAAGCCAATTTCCCATATGTTTTGGTGCGGGGTTCTTTATGTTCGTAAAATGTACATTTATTACTTTACACACTAGTGCGTAAAGTATTTCTAATCTTAGTAGACGAAATATTGTATGCAATTCGTGTGTAAAGGACTTTTTTGACTCATGTGATTGTCGCATTCGCCAACAATATTCACATTAGTCAAAACAAGGCCTCTTCACACACTTCACACATTTCAAATACATTCTGAATATTCAAGGTTCTTTTCTATTTTTGAAATACTTTGAGGATTTTGAATACCTACTAAATATTTTATAACTTCTTGGTTTTATGATTCTCTCAAAATCACAGATAAAATTCTGAAAATAATATTCGAGTTCACATACAATGATTTCAAAAATGTAATCAACTATCATTTGCTTTGATGTGCAAAGACTTCGTTTGTTGCATCCATTGATATTCCACTGAGCATTTCCAAAGCGCGTGTTATTTAATCTTCACAAGAACTTGATAAGAAAGCCTCATTGAAAGGAAAAAACGTGCCCAACGGAGGTCAATGTCGTCGTCTTCACCTTATTCATTCCCACGACCTTTTTCGAATCTGCCTTGGAAATGGATAGAAATCTATTCAATATTTCATATGCAGTAAAAAAGGCGATTGGCATTGATAACTATGGCGGGTTGCGAAAACTACAGATAGTTGCGGTGAGGGAACTGTTTGAAGAGCTATCCACTGGATAGTGAGAAATCATATAATATACAGGGTCTTAATATCATGCTAATATAACGAGGTTATTTTTGGGTCCATTTTGAGAAAAAACTTCATATGAACATATGTCCTAAAGGTCTTAACTTCTCAACTACAGGGTGCTAAAGTTTTAACAAAATATTCTTTTTTTTACAAGCTTTTATTTGAGTAGTTTCACTTGTTAGTTCGTTCGTTCGTTAGGGTCAGATCTTGCAAGTGAATTGGCAGGTGTTCAAAATTCCGGTGATAATGCATTATGGAATTTTTGTTAGAGAAATAACAAAATGGTGGCTCTAAGATGGCGGACGAGATTAGTAATAATGGTCCGATTTGATTCAAAATCAGTAGGTGGAGGTTTTCGGGGTCGGAGATTATGATTTTTTGTCAAAATTCATAATTCAAGATGGCGGTCGAGATTTGTAATTATGGTCCGATTTGATTCAAAATTGATATGTGGAGGTTTTCGGGGTCGGAGATTATGAATTTTTTGTCAAAATTCATGAACTGAAGATGGCGGCTCCAAGATGGAGGACGAGTTTTGTGATTATAGTCATATATTATTGAAAATTGGTATGTGGGGGTTTTCAGGTTCGGAAATTATAATTTTTTTGTCAAAATCTATAAAATCAAGATGGCGACTTCAAGATGGCGGTCGAGTTTTGTGATTATCGTCAGATTCTATTCAAAATTGGCGTGTGGGAGTTTTTGGGGTCGGAGATCATGATTCCTTTCAGCTCAAAACTTACAGGGAAGAGACCTTGTGATAACGATGCTCTATTAGAAATCAACAGATTGAGGCGAACTAACTTAAAAGCAAAAAATAAAATAACTAATAAAAAAACATTTCGAAGGCAAGCTTTTATTCAAGCCGTGTACTAAAACGTATAAAATAACTTAAGTCATCGCTAACAATGATTTAATTATTTTTGTTGAATTATTTGATTTCAAAAAGCTTGTCGCTCGAATTGTAATAAAATTAATACTTTGACAAGTTGTCACTTACCAACCTATCACGATAGAGAACAAAACCTAAAACTCAAATTTGATGACCACATTGTTGCGCTCAAAAAAAACTCTCGTCAGGGTGTTACGCAGTAAGAGTAACCTCCACAATGAATTGGGATCTTCTGCAGCGAAAACCGCGTATTTCTCGCTGATAGAATTGCACTTGCGTTATGGAATTCCATTTTGAGGAGTATGTGCTAAAACTCATACAGTCGGTTTTCGTTTTTCAAAAAAGAGCAATCAGATATATTTTCAACGTCAAAAGACGCGAGTCTGCAGGCCCCTATTCGTTGAAAATAAAATCCTTACAGTACATGCCATTTTTATAATGGAAACGGTTTGCCTGATAAATAAACACAAATCAAAATATTCACCAGCAACTTCTAATTATTCCACCCGTCAGACCGCTGATCTTAAACTCCCTATACCAACATCTACTCTCGTTAAAGATTCAATTGTTTACAACGGCCTCAAGATGTACAATCACCTACCAAATCATGTCAGGAACATTAATGAGCCCACTCATTTCAGAAAGACCACCAGAGACCTTTTTGGTGAAAGACCCTATTATAGTTTGCAAGAGTTTTACAAGACATTTAAAAAAAAAATGTATGTTCTTTCAAATCTTGATATTTTTTTTATTATATTTTTACACTTTGAGATGGGTTCTAAAATTGGACTGTTTGTGTTTAATTGTGTTATATATTTTTATTGTATTCACACGTACCTCATGTTCTTTATGTTTTTTATACATCTACATACATAAAATTAATATTTACTTCGTCAATAAGATTTACTCTTTGGACAATAAAGCATATTTATTATTATTACTATTATTATATCATTGTCCAATGAAATTAATTGGTACCTACTTTTATGAACACTTCGCGCGACAAGCTTTTAAACCAAATATTTAACAAAAAATAATTAAATCATTGTCAGGATGACTTATTTCATACGTTTTAGTACATGGCTTAAATAAAAGCTTGATTTTAAAAAGCTTTTTTTATTAGTTATTTCAGCCTTGTGTTTTATACATAGAGGTGGGATTGTGACATTTTTTACGACTCAAGAAAGTTGATGTGTAGGTAACTGTTGCGACACGTTCAGACATTTCGGGTTACACAGTCAGATACGTTAAGCCGTTTGCTAATGCTCCAGGATCGGGTTGACTAGAATTGAGCCTGTCTGAAAAGCTGGAGCAAGAATGGAATGGCAAGATGGCATTAAATTTTTAAATCCACTGTGAAAATGTTACGGAATATTATGAGGCTGTAACTTACAAAACTATGGAAGCACAATAAGCCGAAAGTTGTGCATTTTTTTTTTTTTTTTTTTTATGTTCTGGTTCCCACGAAAAGGGATATCCTGTAATGTTCAGAGAACATCGTGGGAACCAAGGGAAAGAAGGTAGGAGTTGGTGTTCTTCTTAAATTTCTGAAGGTTGTATGCCTCGGGGAACACCTCCCTAGGCAATGAGTTCCAAAGCCTTGCTGTTCGTTGGATGAACGAGTCTTTGGAAAGTGATGTTCTGCAGGTCTCCAAAGTGACCACGAAGGGGTGTGATGACTGAACTTGACGGGTTAATCTCGAAGAGACTGCCAAAGCAGGAACGATTGTTGATATTTCAGAAGAGCATCGCCCATGAAAATATCTATAAAATAGGGACAAATCCCCAACTTTTCTACGGTGTTCCAGACAAGTGAGCGAGTTTGTAAGCGAGGCATCACCGACGAGACGAATTGCCCTTTTTTGGACAGAATCCAATAGCCTCAGGATATGTTTAGGTGCCGCACTCCAAATATGGGAACAGTATTCCAGGACTGGTCGGATCTGTGCCTTATAGATCATAAGCAGCTGACTGGGGGTGAAATAGCTCTTGGCACGAAACAAAAAACCAAGTTTTTGGGATGCACTTTTGGCAATGGACCTCACGTGATTTTCCCAGGAAAGGTTATTGCTGATAGTAATACCAAGCATCGATATGGATGACTTCAGTGGTATGGTTACTCCTGACAAAGTTATGTTAGGCACAGTGAGATCGGCTTTTCTAGAGAAAAGACATGCTTGTGTTTTGTTTGCATTGAATTCTACCAAGTTATTAGATCCCCATTCGAGAATTGTTGCTAAGTCCATATTTATATTATTAACATTTCTTCCTCGTTCATTTCTGGTTTCACGGGCTGATATAGGGGCCCTGGAAGAGAAAGCGGTATGGAGGGTACTATCATCGGCAAAGCTGTGTACTGGACATGAAGTTGCTTTCACATCAACGACCTGATGTGAAGTAGAAATAGTGTTGGTGCGAGAATAGATCCTTGCGGAACACCAGCATTTATGAGTAGAGTGTCAGATGAAACTCCATCGACCACTACATGGAGAGACCTGTTTGAGAGAAAACTAGCAAGCAGAGAACACAGCTGAGGGGGCAAGCCATAAGACGGAAGCTTGGCGAGGAGTCCCTGGTGCCAAACTCGATCGAACGCCTTGGAGATATCTAATGCCACAGCTAAAGTTTCTCCATACTTTTCAATAGATAGCTGCCATATATGTGAGACGTAAGCGAGCAGGTCACCAGTTGATCTCTGATGGCGGAAGCCATATTGCCTATCGTTGACAATTCCTGAGTCTTCCAGATATTTCATGAGCTCGATGTTGATGGCTTTTTCCATGACCTTTGAAATAATAGATAGCAGTGCGATAGGTCTGTAGTTGCTAGGTAGGGCCTTTTTGCCTTTTTTAGGGACTGGCTGTACTCTTGCAATTTTCCAATTGGACGGAAATACCCCCAAATTGTAAGAGTGGTTGAACAACTTGCAAAGAACAGGTGTTAGTTCGGGGGCACATTTCTTGAGAACAATCGGCGGGATTCCGTCAGATCCACAGGCTTTGTTGGTGTTGAGACCCAGCAAAATCTTTCTGATAGTACGTTGGCGAAAGGTGATCTCGGGCATGTGACTGTCAATAGGTGTAATGTTCGGGGTTGTTTTACCGATGAATCCAGAGTGGAATTTCCAGCAAATAGGTGCGCAAAGATATTGGCTTTTTCCTGGGCAGTCGTTGCTAGTGTTCCATCTTCTTTGGTTAGAGGAGGAAATGAGCTGGAAGTGAAGTTTCTTCCCACAGCTTTGGCGAAAGACCAAAATGAACGGGATCCGTTAGGACATTCAACAAGTTTTGATCTTATTTTGGCATTGTGGGCGTCTTTTGAGCATTCTATTGTCTCTTTACATATGCCTCTAGCCTCGACATATGCTGCTCTGGTCTCGGGGCCCGGATTTTTTAGCCATCGATGGTATGCTGCCTGTTTGGAAGCCACAGCTCTAGAGCAGTTTCTGTTAAACCAGGTCTTATCGGATGATGTTCTTCTTTCGGTATTCGGTATGTAAGTTTGCATCCCTAACATGATGATTTCAGAAATTGTCTCAGCACATCGTGTTGGATCTACTGAAGAGAAACAAACTCTCTTCCATGGAAACGCTGAGAAAAACATACGAAGACCTTCCCAGTCGGCCGAATTGTAATGCCACATGAGACGGGGTGGTATTGTGCAGCTCGATGGTAAATGGAAAGAGCATGTTGTGGAGATGAGGGTGTGGTCAGAGTTTCCAATTGGGGCACAAACTTCTATTCTATACGGGTCAGGATTGGTGGTGAGGAAAAGATCTAGTGTATTGGCAGACTGGTTGTTGACATCAGGGATGCGGGTTGGTAGCTCGACCAGTTGTTCTATATAGGCCAGTAGAGATAATAATTACAAAAGTTTCAAAACTTCAGAGAGTAAGAGGTCTTCATTATATTTATAATTTTAACCCTTAGGAATTAAAATCATAATGAATTTTCACATTATTAGATCGGAAAAATTAGCAAAAGTTCTGCAATCTTTCGAGGTTTCGAATAATAGCAATTTATATCCTCTGATAAATTTGCAACCATTCAAAAAAACGGAAATGTTTGTATTATCGAAAATAATTTGTTGTTAATCCCAATTTTTTGATGAAAATTCCAAAAGTTCTGCAAAGTCGAAAAAATAACTAAAATAATGTTTTTGACAAGAGTTTTAATTTGCAACCTCTTGCGTCAAACAAAAAATATGTTTTTCATGAAATTGTTTTTTTTTATTAAAATAAGTATCGGAATTATTACAAAAGGTCCAAATAATGTTGCAAGTGGGGATGTCTGACGTGCAATGTTTTCATTAATTTGCAACCTCGTCTGCAACACGGAAATGAGGGTAAAATAATTTTTTTTTAAATTACGTGTTTGTACTCATTTTACCAATTGGCGGCAGTATAAGTATTTGCAAACTATGTTACAATGCGGAACATTAGGAATTGAAAAAATATTTATTTTGCAACACCCGTGTTATCTGAATAATAAATATTTTTTTCTACGACAACCTCGATAAATGTTCATTTTATAACCGTAACTTCAATCATAAACAAGCACATTTTGTACAGAATTTCATTTTTGCATCGGTTGCTAGGCAAGTTGCTAAGCAACAAATGCGAAATGGAATATTTCGTGTTAGGTCTAGGTTCGCTCTAAAATCACGACGACTACGGCTTGTCAAATTATGACGTCCAGCGACAAATTGATGAAATGTCAGCAGATCGTTTCTGTCAAAGTTTTAGTAGGTAACGAGTAATTTCATAGTTGTTTTCTATAAAAACTATTAATTAAAATGGAAACTGATAGTGATATTGACTTAGATTTGACACCTCCGAACATAATAAAAGCAGCGAAGGTAACAACACTGAATTTATTACCGGAAACGTCGAAGAGTATGTATCAATGCGCTTATAACCTTTTTTTGGAATGGAAGGTAGATTAAAAGACAAAATCGTTTTCCGAGAACGTTTTAATGGCTTATTTTGACGACTTAGCCAAAAAATTTAAAAGTTCCACTTTGTGGTCACACTTTTCAATGCTGAGAACGACTCTTAGTATCTATAATGATATAGATATTGCCAAATATTTGAAACTGAAAGCATTCCTCAAGCGGCAGTCTAACGGCTACAAACCCAGAAAGTCAAAGATCTTTACAGCAATTGACATCGATAATTTCATTGAACAGGCTCCAGATGAAATATATTTGGCAACAAAAGTAAGTTTTATATTTCCGTTTGATGAAAAATATGTTCAAGTAAACTAATTTACATTGTAGGTTGCATTAGTTATGGGAGTAATGGGTGCATGTAGAAAACATGAAAAACATCAAATGAAAATTACTCATTTCAATGATCTTGGTTCAGCTGTTTTAGTAACAATACCAGACAGTGAAACCTAAATAGTACGAAATTTAACTGTAACTGGCAAACTCTACGAAATTTATAAAAAATACTCAAATCTTCGCCCTCAAAATGCTAATGGTCTACGGTTTTTCATTAATGATCAAAAAGGAAAGTGTACCATTCAGAGAATAGGCCAGAATAAGTTTGGAGCTATGGGAAAAGACATTGCCAAGTATTTAAAATTGCCAAATTACGAATTATATACCGGGCACTGCTTTCGCCGATCCTCCGCAACAATTCTTGTTGATGCTGGAGGTGACATAACCACGTTAAAACGCCACGGTGGCTGGAAATCTACTACAGTCGCTGAGGGATATATTGATGAATTGAAAAAAAGTAAGCTTGACATAGCAAATAAAATTGCAAATGCAATACAGAACATACCATCAGGCATACCAACGAATTTAGAAATGGAAAATCGCGGGAAGCCGTCTACTTCAACGTCGACAAATTATCAATTTCGAAAAGAATTAAGTATTCAGCAATCAAGTTCTCCGAATATGATATTCAATAATTGCACATTCAACTTCAATTAGATACATATATACATTTATAGGCTTCTATTTCTGTGTACCTATTAGAAATAGCAATAAAGAGAATATTTATATATTTCTTCAATTTATATATTAATTCTGATAGAAAGCCCATTAGCGGCGAATTTGGAGTAATGAAATATCATGAAGTTTTTGCAATGTATGCATGTATTAAACGTGAACGATATGTTGTCATAGAAAAAGTATAGTATGCAACTAGCAACAAAAGGGCCATTTTGCACTCGTATGAATTGCAGCACTTGCCTTCGGCTCGTGCTGCAAATTTCACACTCGTGCAAAATGGGCATCATTTTGTGCTCATTGCATAATAAAATATTATATACCTAATAAATGACAAGCATTGTAATACCGAATCAACTGTCGACCAAGAAGAAGCTCGTCAACGGTAGGTAGGCATTCAATATTGAAAGCTAACGTTTTCGATATGAATTCATAACATCATATTACAAAAGGAAAACATTCTCAATTGAATATTGATAGAAATATTTTTCTGTGAATTGAAAAATCCACGATTAAAATGAAGTTATTTTTTGTGAATGTCTAACAGAAAACAACTACTTCCCCGGCTAAAGCCACGCTGGACATTGAACTACATCTGATAGATATTCTAAAAAGGCCTTAACTCAAAAGAAAAAATCTGAAAAAATTTGCATTTTTATTCAGATAGTTATTTGATTTTCTATTCCAGTCTTAATTAAGAACTCATAAAGATGAATGAGGCAAAGAAGAATGTTTTCTAAAAGAGAGTACTCACCAGAAATCATTCGTAACATTGACGCAGGAGAGACATCGCATTCACTAGGTCTTCAATACATTTTCGTCGACGAAAATCTATTTCACGCTTCCACGATCATCAGGAAGACCGGAAGAAATGGGAAACACATTTTCAAGAAGCAATATCACTTTACAAAGATGGGAAAAGTTAGAATCATTTCTTTTGGAGAGACACTTTGAAATTAGTGTTTTCTGACATTAAAACCTGTCATGGGGTATGATAGATTGATTTGTTGAAAATATAAACAGGATGTTCATAAAATCAGATGTGGAATCATCTGCGACTGAAAGATAAACTTTAGTCACTATCTTCATACATATTCATGTCCAGCGTGGCTTTAGCCGGGGAAGTAGTTGTTTTCTGTTAGACATTCACAAAAAAATAACTTCATTTCAATCGTGGATTTTTCAATTCACAGAAAAATATTTCTATCAATATTCAATTGAGTTTGTTTCCCTTTTCAACATGAATACCCCACAAGAGGTTATCTTGACGATGGAAGATAGTGACTAAAGTTTATCTTTCAGTCGCAGATGATTCCACATCTGATTTTATGAACATCCTGTTTATATTTTCAACAAATCTATCATATTACAATCAGGAATTTGCATAAAAAAATCCTCTGAGTACGTTCGATAGAGGATCGGGAATCTTTCGACACGTTTTCATAATATTCTTGGTTTATTAAAGAATGGAAAAAATATTGATATTTAAAAAACAGTATGATTAACCTACAACTGAGCTACGTCACAGTGTTTTTCCCCTCTTTATTTTCAATATTTTTTAAATCAAGAAAATGATTCTTACGTGTCCTCCATTCGGATTCAATTAGAGTAAGAAAGTCGAGTGGAAAGGTAAATCAAAATTTCATTAAATTCAAGAAATACATGCCTGTAGAAATTGAATTTTAGATTTAATATCGATCTCATATATTTTTATTTTTTAGCAACGTTCCTGTTTGATGATGAAAATTATATACTTGCGAGATTCACAATCGATAACGTTTTGATATCCTTACTTCCATAGAGCATCGATTGTTCATTTTAAAATCTCTTCGATTGCTATAAAGTCATGTTGACAATGACAATGATTGCATGCGTTTCTAATGGATAAAAAATTAATCAAATAGTCTTAAGCAAATTTCGCAAAATTTTTTACTTTTCGATTGTTGCATTCGAAAATGTTAATAAATTTATTTCGCTGATTAGTCGAAAACAGTGATTGTTTGTGTGTTTGCTGCTTTATGTACTTTTCTCTGATATGATTGAATATGAAAACTCAAGATGAAAATGAATTTTTGACTAACTTGTCAATTTTTATTCATGTGTATTTTTACAGTGTGTTTTTTAGAGGGTCGCTTAGCTACTAGAGTAAAAAAGAAAACAACAACTTGGCCAATTTGGTGCGAAATGCAAACAGGCAAATACATTGCGACAAAACAAAATAATTTGCTTCTAATATTAATAATAAGTTTCAAATTTCGTTAGTGGTTAACTACGTAACCGTATCATTCTTCGGATGCAATTTCAATCAACCATTACAAAATATAACGATGGATAATCAAGTATTTAACTGGACCACTGTAGACAAATGTCGGTCTATAAATATCTTAAACCTATTTGCACAATGTTTACAATTTATGACCAAATTATAAAAAAACAAATCAATTACATAAAAAAAACCGTTGAACAATGACGGTTGCAAATCTCTTGCGTCACGTAAAATATTAGTCGTAATTATAACTCCAATTTGCAGAACTTTTGCAATTATTTCAGAAGTTGTAAAAATGCATAAAGTGTATAAAAGTGAATAAATAGGTTCCGTTTTTCGTATGAGGTTGCAAAGTTACATATCCACTCAGACCAATATTATCTTTATTTGCAACCACAATCAAAAACTTTTGTAATAATTTCAATGTTTGTGTGTATTGAAAATGGTAGCGTCAATAAAAAAGTTTGATGAATAAATGATGCGTTTTGTAGAAATGGTTGCATATGTACGTGAATATGTTGAATAATCAATTTGCAAAACGTTTGTAATTTTTTTAAACAAATTACAATGAAAAACTTGAAAAATGACAAAGAATAACTTTTACAAGGTTGCAAACTTATTGCATGTTGTAAAACATCATTACTGTCGGTGTGCCTAGTTTGCAGAACTTTTGCAATTTTCAGTGCAATAATAAAGCATGAAAACGTTTTTTGCAATTACAACATTGTTCCGTTCATCGCAGACTTCTGCAAAATCTTATACTTTGTTTTTATTAATGCACTAACATTCCATTGAAGTTTAAAAACTTTTGGAATTAATGTCAATTGATTGTCTATATCTACTGGCCTAATAATAATAAACGATAATCAATGAGTCTCCAAAATTGGTATGGGAGTTTTCGGGGCCAGAGATCACGATTTTTTTTTTAATTCAAAAATTCAAGATAGCGGCTCTAATATGGCGACGAATTTTGTGGTTATAGCCCATTCCAATAAAAATTATGTGGGGGTTTTGGGATCGGAGATCATGATTTTTTCCAAATCCACGAATAAGATGGCGACGAGATTTGTGATTATAGCCGTCATTCAAAATTGGTGTGTTTTTGTAAATTTATGAATTTAAGAAGGCGACGTGCTTTGTTATTATGGTCCGATCACATTCAAAATTGGTATGTTTTTTTTAGGGGTCGGAGATTATACATTTTTGTCAGAATTCAATAAGATGACGGATTTCATGAATGACTGAAAAGAATTGAATAAAAACTGAGACAAGCTTTTATACAAATGTACTAAACAGGAAAAAATAATTTATTTAATTGTTTGACCTAGGTTATTCTGTGAATAGCAGATTCAAAAGCTTGCGGCTAATAAAAAATATGTAAGTATTCTTGCGCGGCAAGATTTTGAATCTGCTACTCACGGAATAACCTAGATCAAACAATTAAAGAAATTATTTTTTCCTTTTTAGTGCATTGGTATAAAAGTTTGTCGTAAAATTTGTTTCAATAATTTTAATCTCAATATGTTCTAACAGGTTTTATGCGTGTATGATGACCATTCCATTTCAATCGGCTGTTTTATTTTTCAATCTAGCACTCAAAAGTAATATCAATCAACTGATAATTTTCAATTGGTACTATCTGTATGAATCAAACTATTTTCAAAGCGCAAACAATGGAAAGGAGTGTTAAATTCCAGTAACCAGGTGCAGAATGCGTCAGAGGAAGGGAATTAATGAGTCAAAATATTGACTGCAGCCGAATGATGTAGATATTTATTCGGTGAATTAATTATCGTGAGAGAAAAGGAATGAAAGTTCTTCAGAATTCCATCTATGCATAAATCCATATAATCAATATAATGATAACTGTTAAAAATCATCACGAAAACTATAAAAATACCGGGTGTCAAGGAATCTAATAGACAAGTCATAACTTCTAGAATATTAGGTGTATCAAACTGAGATTTGGTATAGGTAAATGGTGTATGAAGAGGATGCAAGAAAGGAGACGTGTTCTGTACGGATGACCGCAATTGCAAACTCGCATTTTCCAATAAAGAAACTGAATATGTGGAAAATAGCGAAGACTGAATAATCTATATAACAAAAATGAATCACGATTCTTTGTGAGCGTAAAACGTGATGAAACGTGAGAATGACGGGCCGATTTGGCGAAGAAAAATACTATCGAGTAATTTCTTACCAAACGAGGAAATAGCTCAACGGTTACACTGTCGCCTACCAAGCAGAAGGTAACACAGGGTAACATTTTTTTTATTTTATAAAAACAACTTGGCTAATTGTTTTTTTGAATGTTCGTAAGTAATACTTCGAATAAGGTTTTTAGGGAAAGAAGGGATTTTTCGAAAAGTTATTGGAAATTTCTTTGTCCTGGAAAAGTTTTCAAGAATATACCAGCTGAGTGAAATTCGAGTAGATGCAAGGGGATCTCGGAAACGGTAAGAGCTACAGAGAGAGTTAAATGGCGGCAAAGTTGCGTATCATGGAGCTCATTACTATGATGTTGAAAAATCTGAGCTAGCCCTCTCACTTTCAGAGATTACAGGAAAAAAAGAAAAATTTGATTTCTGTTTTTCACTTATATCTCGCTGTAATACAATAGATTTCCAGAAACTGTTTGCACTTTGTCATTGCAACATTAAATGGGCTATAAAAATATGTAAACGAAAGTGTTCTAACTATGAAATTTTAAATACGGACCTGGATTTTTTATCAATTTTTTTAGGCTTCACAATCATGATAAAATATGACCATTATAGCCTAAAAAACGTTATAAAAAATCCAGGTCCGTATTTAAAATTTCATAGTTAGGGGTGGCCCAAGGAAAATAACACCCTGTAGAACACTTTCGTTTACATATTTTTACAGCCCATTGAAAGTTGCAATGACAAAGTGAAAACAGTTTCTGGAAATCTATTGTATTAAAGCAGATATAAGTGAAAAACAAAAATCAAATTTTTCGTTTTTTCCTGTAATCTGAAAGTGAGAGGGCTAGCTCAGATTTTTCAACATCATAGTAATGAGTTCCATAATAAGCAACTTTGCCTTCATTTAACCCTCTCTGTACCTCTTACCGTTTCCGAGATCCCCATGCATCTACTCGAATTTCATTCACCCG
The DNA here is from genome assembly GCA_018342105.1 of Gonioctena quinquepunctata. Taxonomy (NCBI): domain Eukaryota; kingdom Metazoa; phylum Arthropoda; class Insecta; order Coleoptera; family Chrysomelidae; genus Gonioctena; species Gonioctena quinquepunctata. The sequence goes on from JAFIRS010000176.1 coordinate 697,186, forward strand.
GTATAATCAAACACAATATGTTTTGTTGTTTGTTATAGTCAGAATTAGGTTTTGAGGGAAAGAAAGGTTTTTAGAAAAGTCATTGGATTCGGAAAAAATTAAAATTGTTTTTTCTATGGGATTTTTGAAGACTATAACACGATTTGAGCGATGGATATGTGTAATTCTTTGGTCATGGAGAAGTTTTTATGGCGGGTGTCTACTATCTATCTACTTCAACTATTCATTGTTATATAATATAAATTATTTCTGAAAGTTCTGGTCAGTTGATTCCATCACTTTGTATATAATTGCATAATTTCATAGAATGTAGTTATTGTGACGGTTGTAGGAGGATCTGTCAATATCAACTGCCAATGTTCACAAGTAAAAAATCAATCATTCCCTATTTTTCTACCAATAGGGGTGAATCATTTCATCCCAAATTGAATTATGATCAACTATGACTATCTAATAAAAAAAGAATCATCCAAATCGGGAAACCCACTACAAAGTTATGCCTGATAGAATAGGTTAACGGATCAAAATTCAGAGGATGAACGATCAATATCCTCCATTTTGCTACCCTTAGGGATGGATTTTTTTGTTCAAATTCGAATGGGACCAACTTCCTATCCAATTAAAGAAGAATCATCGGAATCGGACTCTTCTGTGAAAAGTTATGCGTGGTCATACATAAAAAAAATATACGCGTCGAATAGAGAACCTCCTCCTCTTTGGTTTCGTCGGTTAAAAATGCCATGCAATGATGCAATAAAATATAGGCTGTTGCATTTGGAAAAGTCGAGTTATTGACATTTGTAATTGGTCATTTTCAAAAAATCATAGGCGATGGAACATTTTCCAGTTCGCTTGCATCTCAAAACATGCGCAAAAGCCTGATAAATCTTTGGTTGAGTTATCATTAATGGTTTTGAATTTTTCTGTGGGACTATGCAAGACGCTATTTCGACAAATAAATTGACATAAGTCAAAAACTATTGCAGACAAATATGAGAAACCCGGGTGCATTATATCGACAATTTAGTGGAAAATTCAAAAATGCAACAAAAATGGGGGGTTGCTATTCAAAAAAACAGAACTTAGTTGTGCTTCTTATATTGAGACATCTTGTAATAGAAATATTTTTAGAATGTGCTTCATTGTCGGACCTGTCGTTTAAAGTCGATAGCTTGGATAGAAAAAAAGTTATGGAGCTAATAGTTAAAACAAGGTTATTGGTGAACGAATTTGAAAAACTGCGGGAAATTAAGTGCCCACTATCTCCGGAAGTAATAGTCGAATCGAACTGGGGGATCATAGGCCAGTAGAGATAGACATTATTTTCCCAAAATTTGATAATAATTAGAAAAGTTTTTTAAAACTTCAGTAGAGTGGAGAGTACGTTCAAATGACAATTAGTCTGATTTTGCAACCCTTTTTTCTGAACGAAAGATGTTGAAAATCAGGATTTAATGAATTTTCACATTATTAGCGCAAACAATTTGCAAAAGTTTTGCAAACTTTCGATGTTTTGAAAAATCGCAATTTACATCCTCTGATAAATTTGCAACCATTCAAACAAAACGGAAATAATTGTTACATCGAAAAAAAATTGTTATTAATTCCAATTTTTTTATGAAAATTCCAGAAGTTCTGCAAACTCGAAAAAATAACTAAAATAATGTGCTTGAGAAGAGTTTTACTTTGCAACCTCTTTCGTCAAACGTAAAATATATTTTTTCATTAAATTGATTTTTTTATTGAAATATGTATCGGAATTATGACAAAAGTTTGCAAGCTATGTTACAATACGGAACATTAGAAATTAAAAAAATATTTATTTTTACATCTGTGTTATCTGCATAATAAAGATTCTTATATACCTAATAAATGACATTCATTGTGTTACCAAGTTAAATATTGACCAAAAAAAACTCGTCAACGGTAGGTGAAATCATCAATGTTGAAAGCTAACGTTTTCGATATGAATTCATAACAGCACATTACAATTTGGAATTTGCATGAAAAATCCTCTGAGTACGTTTGATGGAGGATCGAGAATTTCTCGACACGTTTTCATAATTTTCGTGATTCATTACAAAATGGAAGAAATATTGAGATTTAAAAAACACTCGTACAGTTGTATGAAAAAAGCTAACAGTAGCGACAAGAAACAGTCGAATTTCTTCCTCACCCTGCCCAGGTCGAGTTTGTAGGCATATATTTGCCAAGAGTGTGAGTGCAGATAGTGAACTGTTTGAACATTGGCAACACAGCTTCTGGATTTGAGTATTCATTCGAATCAATTGCTGGATGGAAGCAGTGGCGCCGACAAAAGTTCACACAAACTAAACAGCCGATTTACTTCATTATTTGTTTTTCAATGTTATTTTCTGAGGATGATTGAAATCAATGGCCATATAATGGCCATATAATGATTGAAATTAATGGCCATATAAATTATTTTTCAATGCAATGCTAGAGTCGAAATGTATTGCAATTCAATGTCAAAATTAAAAGATGGCGGAAATATTTTGTCATTTATGTTCCGATTCTATCCAAAATTGTTATCTGGAGATTTTTGGGATCGCAATAAATTATAAATTATATGTCTAAATTCGAGAATTCAAGATGGCAGATGAAGTTTTGAGATCTATGTGTTCATTCGTATAGGAGTGTTCGATGTCGATGATTATGAATTTTTGGTCAAAATTCAAGGTGGCGGGCGGTTTTTTTAATAATGGTCCGGTTGATTCTTTTGATAATCAATATCCTATGGTTTTTGAGGTCTAGAATGATGGATTCCATGTTAAAATCACAAAAATTAAGGAGGTAAAAATAAAATAAATATAACACTAACATTTATTCAAATGTACTAAAATGAAACAATGTTTTATTAGCTGGGTGAGGCCAATTATTCTGTGTTCAAACTAAATTGGTCGCAAGACAAACTTCTGAGTCCGTTATTACCGGTTATCAGAGGAGAATATCATCACACATCTAACGAAATATGATTTTTTTCAGTGCATCTGAACAAAAACTTGTCTTGAAAGAGTTTTTTTCTTCAATCTTGTCAGCTACAAATTTCCCGATCGTAAAATCGTTTTTTTGCAAAAACCAATGATTTCATGAAAGTTATATTTTTTGTATGGACTCGGTGGTCCCATAAGAATTCGGGAATATCTTAATTGTTCCCATTCATCATGTCATAGCACTTTTTTTCTTAAAAATCATCATAATTAAAATTTACTGAAGTTCCCGAATTTACACAAATGCATTGAATTATTTGCTCAAAAAAAATCGTTGAAAAAAACTGAAGGTATAAAACTTTCAACCTACCACTGTGTTACCTCCTCTCTCAATTTAAAAATTTATACGAATCAAGAAAATGAGTCTTACGTGTCGATTACATTTCAGTCCTCCATTCGAATTCAATGGAATTTTTCATGCTAAACCACAATTGAAGTAAGAAAGTCGATTGGAAAGGTAAGTTATAATTCAAGAAATAAATACCTGTAAAAATTAAATTTGAGTGTAATATCGATCTCACAAATGTTTATTTTTCAGCAACGTTTTTGTTTGATGATGAAAATTGTGTACTTGTGAGATTTACAATCGATAACGTTTTGATATCCTTACTTCAATAGATCATCGATTATTCATTTTAAAATATCTTCGATCGCTATAAAGTCATGTTGTGACAAATGGAAATGTTAAATGAAGAATGATTGTATGTCGTTCCTAATGCAATAAAAAATGTAAGTCTTCCAATACTTATTTAGCAGAATTTAGCAAAATTTTGTACTTTGTTGCGTTTGAAAATGTTGGATTCAATTTTTTTCGCTGATAAGTCGAAAATAGTGATTGTTTCTAAGATTAATAATTAGTTTGAAATTTTGTAATCGTATCATTTTTCAGATGCAATTTCAATCAACCAGAACAAAATATAACAGATATACGCGATGGATGATCGAGTATTTAACTGGACCACTGTAGACATATGTCGGTCGAATATATATCTTAAACATATTTGCACAATGTTTACAATTTATGGCCAAATTATAAAAGAACAAATACATTATATAAAAAAAATGTTCTGTTGAACAATGACGGTTGCAAATCTCTTGCGTCACGTAAAATATTAGTCGAAATTAAAACTGCAATTTGCAGAACTTTTGCAATTATTTCAACAATTATAAAAATGTAAAAAATGTTTATTAGTGAATGAATAGGTTCCGTTTATCGTATAAGGTTGCAAAGTTCCACTAAGACCGATATTCTCTTTATTTGCAACCACAATAGAAAACTTTTGTAATTATTTCAATGCTTGTGTGTATTGAAAATGGAAGCGTCGATAAAAAAGTTTGATAAATAAATTATGCGTTTTTGATGAATGGTTGCAAATGTACGTGAACATGTTAAACTTTTTTTCTATTCACTTATCCAATTTGCAGAACTTTTGTAATTTTTTTAACAAATTTAATGAAAAACTGAAAAAAATCACAAAAAACAAGGTTCCGTAACTTTTACAAGGTTGCAAACTTTATGCATGTTGTAAAACATCGTTACTATCGGTATGTCTAATTTGCAGAACTTTTGCAATTTCCAGTACAAAAATAAAGCATGAAATCGTTTTTTGCAATTGAAACAATGTTCCGTTCATCACAAACTTCTGCAGAATTTTATAGTTTGTTTTCATTAATGCACTAATAACATACCATTGAAGTTTGAAAACTTTTGGAATTAATGTGAATTGATTGTCTATTTCCACTGGCCTGCAATGCGAAAGGTAGATATTATTAAGCAAGGAACAGTCATTGTGAAAGGACTTACTCGCACTTGACCGCATCAATTCAACCAAACTTCATATTCTCTATTAACTTTCCAATAGAAACATTTTTAATTTCGGTACCTACTTTTTCAATTAGATCACAGTTTTCAGATATCGCCACTCTTTTCCGCAGCTCTGTTTTCGGTACGTCAGAAAAATCCTCCACAGCAATTGAAATTCTGCGAGACCGGATTTTCGAATTTTCTTTTCGAATACCATGCGCATTGTAACTTCACGATTGACTCGAGACTGGCTTTGCGGACAGTTTATATAGTGAGTGCTCTTATCAATGTTTATGTATTAATTTTGATTAATTGGTGGACGGTCGATCTCTGGGTCATTGCATCGCGCTGTGTGATGACGGACAGGAATATTCGGACAGGGCTGGGGTCCCTTCCCCTATTTTTTTTTCAAGCTAATAATGAAAACTGCTGAATACAGGGTGTTTCATAATTAAATGCTGATCCTAAAGGGCGATAATCTTCGGATGATTTTAAGGAACATCCTTCATATGAACATAGGTCCGTAACCGTTTTATTTCTGAGAAACAGGATGTTGAAATTTAACAAAACAATCAGTTCTTCCCCAATATCTCTGAAACCGCTTTGGCTTTTTTTTCAATTTTGGTACATGCAAAGTACGCGTAAAAATACGTTTTTTCCATGATAAAGGATTTCTTAATTTGCATCAGTGGCGTCCCTGTTAACATGCCCTGCCATATTTTTTATCAAAATAATGATACGCCACTATCTTTTTTCCAAATAAATATTATTTTTGTAATTGTCCTCTATATTCTCCTAAAAATGATCTCTTGCCTTTTTTTGAGTTAGAAAATAAAATGATTTATTTGTTTGTCCCTATACGACATTTGCTTGTCCCTATCAGCCGTTGAAGACTAGTAGGATTATCTTGTAGCCTAGAAATATCTAGTATGCTAAGAACACATTTTGTTGTTTTCAACATAAATAATTTTGACACTTCTTTAGCTAGATATGTTATATTATTTACGTTATAAAAACTTGTTTATTGAAAAAAATATGGTAAATTTTACAAATACCGAATTAGCAGACATGTATTACAGAATCAGAATCAGAAATGCTTTATTGTCATAGAACATTAATTGTGTCGACAAAGCTTACCTAAAACTAAGACATAGCATAAAATACATACAAACAAACAAGGTAGTACTAACTCATCACATTATAAAATTTAAAAACAACAATTTAAAAACAAAATGCAAAAACAATACATGCGTTTTATATATATAAAAGGAATTATTTATTTTCAGAGAACATGAGTCCAGTCGAAAGAGCTACTTAAGGCTACATTTAAATCATTGTATAAAATAACATATATACTGTAACGTAAATAAACTTAACTTGGTTTATTTAATTTATTTCACACTTAATCTACAACTTAATTTATATTACTACGCTACTGAATAGCTCGATCGTATGGGCTCGTTCAGACCGTCGTACTCCACTTGAGGTTTGCCTATTTATCTCCGATACAGCATTCTCGATGTTTCGAATTCTTTCGGTTGGCGACCGGCGTGTTCCAATTGTTTCCAATATTGACCGTTGTTTTCCGTGGCAGAGAGACTGGATGGTTCTCGAATATCTCCGGGGATGATCTCATCGTTGTCGATGGCAACACGTGAGGCGACAGGTCCGGCCTAGGTTCGTTACATTGCCCCCTTCTTAAAGACATTTCGTCCCGAAATTTCATCCTTGGAGTGTGACGATATCTGCATGACTCCCCATATCTGCACCGTGAAGTTCGATGGAAGTAACACTCCACGGTCTTCATGATCGGTCGTGGAAGAGGGTTACAGCAAACCAAAATCTTGACGCCGCTGGATCTGAATATCGCCTCCAGCATACTTCTTATGACTCTCCAGTCCAACCCATCAATACCACAGGATAATTTTGGAATTGCTAGATCCACCAGGTTCTGGTCCACCATAGTATCTCTTAGTTTGGTGAGACTCTTCCAGACATCTTCATAGGACGGTTTATCTTGGGAATGCCTCTTGGTAACTAGGTAGTAGATGTTTCTCTGGCCTTTCTTCAACTGTAGCACCCCGCCAACTTCTGGATTCTGCTCCCGCAGTGTTTGGAGTTGACCAAATTTCTTGGAGAACACTACGGCGATGCCCCTGGACATTCGAAGATCTTCTGCCACACAGTGCGCTAGTGCGTAGTCAGCAGGCACCTCGAAAAGGTCGCGGACTCCTCTAGTAACCCCATGTAGAACTTTCTGCCCGTTTGAATACAAGGACATAAACTTCTCGAACGTCATATCATCCTCCGGTGGCTTGAGGGTGCGAACTTGGTCATGGTTTCCAGCGTAAGGCCAACCTGTTGAAATGGACGACCCTTGGTTTCCTCGGGTGGCTTATGGATTCGGTACACAAGGTCGTTTATCCTTTTCACGATTTTATACGGGCCTTCCCACGAGTTCCGCAACTTTGGTGATAGTCCACGACGACGTTTGGGGTTGTACAGCCAAACCAGGTCATCAACCTTAAATCCTCCAGCGTCGGCCTTGATGTCATAGGTCTTCTTCATTTTATCGCTGGCACTCTGATGTTCAACCGACTCGTTCGTGGATGCCGTCCATTCTCTGCCGAAGTTTGCTGACGTAGTCCTCTCCCGCAGTGTCTTGTCCTGGCGGTATCCCAAACTTCAGGTCACAAGGCAGTCGCAGTTCCGGCCCATTATAATACTAGCAGGAGTTTGACCGGTTGACTCGTGTACTGCGGATCGATAGGCCATCAGGAACAAATGAAGATACTGGTCCCAGTCTCTTTGATGGTCAGAGACAACCTTGGACAAGTGGCGGTTGATCGTCCTGTTCATCCGTTCCACCATTCCATCGGACTGCGGATGTAGGGCCGTGGTTCTTGTCTTGCGGATGTTCAGCAGTAGACATATTTCTTGGAAAAGGTTGGATTCGAAATTTCTGCCTTGATCCGAGTGCAGCTCCATTGGAATACCGAATCGACATATCCATTCTTTCACCAAGACGTCGGCGACGGTGATGGCTTCCTGGTTGGCAGGGCATAGGCTTCCGCCCACTTACTGAAGTAGTCCATGGCCACAAGGATGTATTTATTCCCGTAGTCGGATACGGGAAACGGGCCGGCGATGTCAATGGCGATTCTCTCGAACGGGCTGCCTACGTTGTACTGACGCATCGGGGCCTTGGGTCGTATTCGAGGTCCGTTGCTAGCAGCGCATACAGCGCACTTTCTGCACCAGTCCTGACGTCAGCTTGACAATTGGCCCAGTAAAACCGTTGCCTCACTTTCTGCAGGGTCTTCGTCACTCCCAGATGTCCTCCGGCGACTCCATCATGGATTTCCCGCAGCACTTCTCTCTTCTGTTCCTGGGAACAATTATTTGGCGTCTGTCTTCCCCACCAATATCGGCCTCCAACACACGTTTCAGGATCCCATTGTCCAGAATAAGAGAGTTCCATTGTGCCCAATAGGACTTAACAGCCGGCGAGTAACCTGCAACTTCCTGCCATGATGGTCTTCGATTGCCCTTCTTCCAGCTGACAACTGCCAAGGTCGGGGTCTTTCTCTTGGTCTTTCTGGATCTTGCTGTCATTCCAGTTGTCATCCATTGCCGCGGTTCTACAAAGTGTTGCTTTTTCTCTTCTGCTCGTCGGCAATGTGAGCAATCATCTGGACATGGTCTTCGCGACAAGGCATCTGCATTCTTATGACTAGTTCCGGCTCGATGTTCGATCTCGAAATCGAATTCTTGGAGTCTCTCGATCCAACGTGCTACTTGACCCTCAGGATTTTGAACTGTAAGAGCCATTTGAGAGCTGCATGGTCAGTTCTCAACAGGAATCTTCTTCCATACACGTACTTGTAGAAGTGCTCCACCCTTTACAACAGCAACAGCTCTCGCCTGGTGACACAGTAATTGCGCTCTGGTTTGCTAAGCGTCTTGCTGAAATAACCAATGACCTTCTCCTGTCCCTCCTGATCTGAGATAGGACAGCTCCGAGTCCCACGTTGCTGGCGTCCGTATCCAAAATGAATTTCCCTTTGGGTAGGGGATAGCTCAGTACAGGTGCGTTGATCAAAGCTCCTTTCAGCTTCCTGAATGAGTCTTGACACTCTTCGGACCACTGGAACTTTGTTTGGCCCTCCGTGAGCCTGGTCAGTGGTTTAGCGATGTTGGGAATCCCAGCACATATCGGCGATAGTATGTGCATAAACCAAGGAAACTTCGAAGTTGGTGAATGTCTTTTGGGATGGGCCAATCCCTAACAGCTTTGACCTTCTGGTCATCCACTGCTACTCCTTCCCAGAGACAACGTGGCGAGGTAGCGTACTTCTTTTGGAACAGATGGCATTTCTAGGGCTTAGCTTCAATCCGGAGTTCCTCAGTCGCAGGAATACTCCCTTCAAGTTTTTCACGTGGTCCTCGAACGATCTGCCGACCACAATTATGTCGTCGAGATACACTAGACACGTGTTCCATGAGAGTCCCTTCAGCACTGTCTCCATCAATCTTTCGAATGTGGCGGGAGCATTACAGAGCCCGAATGGCATAACGGTGAACTGCCACAATCCTGAGCCGATGGTAAAGCAGTCTTTTCTCGATCTTCCTGAGCCAGTTCTACTTGCCAATATCCACTCTTCAGATCAGGGTCGAGAAAATCGTGGAACCAGCCAACGTGTCTAGGGTGTCATCTATTCTCGGGAGAGGGTAACTGTCCTTCTTCGTGACATTATTAAGTTGGCGATAGTCTACACAAAAGCGTGTCGATCCATCCTTTTTCTTCACCAGTACGACTGGAGAGGACCAGGGACTGTCAGATGGTTCGATAACTCCTTCTTTTCCCATATCGCTGACTATTTTGTCAGCCTCTTCCTTCTTGGCAAGAGGAAGTCTTCTTGCTGATTGCCGGATCGGTCGGGCACCCCCAGTATCAATCTTGTGCTGGACCACATTAGTTCGACCTCCTTTTCCTTGTCCGGTATCGAAGATGTCTTGGTACTTTTTGACTAAATCTCTTAGTTTGGGCTGTTGAGCTGGCTTTATATCTTGGAAGAGATGGCAACAATTTTCTAGTTCTGTGGGCAAGTTGTTGGGTTGGCTAATCGTACCTCGTACGCCCCGGATCACAGATGAAACTGACGAGCAGTGCCCTAAAATTGTTCCTTTCTTTAAGGTCACTGGAAAGTAATTGACATTCATGACCCTTTACCGGTACGCTTACATCCTCAGTCAACGGCACACGTATCACTCTCCACTGCTCGCACTCCCGTCCAGGCGAGCCTCCAGGATGGTTTCAGCCCTCTCAGGTACGCTTACATCCTCAGCCAACAGCACACGGATCAACTCTTCACTTCTCCCATGAAGTACCAGCTCTTCTCCGTTGACACGTAGGACGCCGTCTTTGAAATCCAATTCAAACCCTCTGGAATTCATGATGTCCATTCCGATGATTGCATCGTCTTCGATGTCCGCTACAAGTGCCTGATGTTTCACTTTAGTGCTGCCCAAAATTATTTCAATCGGTAGCTCGCCATATACAGTAGCTGGCTCCCTGTTGCTGTGCGTAGCTTCCAAGTTGTCGGTTCAATCTGTTCCGGTGTTCTGGCAAAGGAAGGTCCGAGAATTGTCCTAGTCGCACCTGTATCTAGCAGCATGGTGCAAGGATCGTTATTGATGAGACCGTCTACGAAAACACCTCTGTTCTGTCGTTGCAGGATAGCGACATATGCGTTTTTAAACCCGGGGGCTTGCTGGACACAGGCCGACGATTGCCCCTTCTCGTCGACCTTCTTTAGTTTTCCTGCATCGGAGTCGTGTTTTGAATGTTGGACATATGCTACGCACATGTCCAATTTTGCCACAATTCCAGCATCTTATCTGTCTTTTCTCAGGGAACACTTCCTTAATCACTTTCCTTATGGCAGCTTCCAAATTAGCAGGCTCCTGTGAGTCTTCCTCAATCATTCGGACTTTACTCTGGCTTTTGCAAGATTGTTTCGCTGCCTCGAATTCCAAAGCGCGTGCCAGTGCGTCTACGAGATGTGTTGGACGGGCTAGTGTCAACGCTTGTCTGGTTTCTTGGTCACGGAGTCCATCCAGGAATGCTTGAACCGCTAGTCGCTCCATTACATTTTCTGGTGTGGCTGGATATGCGAGACGAACCAAGCGTGCAATGTCAGTTTCGAATTCTTTTAAGGATTCGCCGATTTTGGCAGCGATTTTTCAGCTGGGAGTGGTATACGTGTTCCAAATGGGCCTGGCCATATCGTAATTCTAGATGTTTAATCAGCTGATCATAGTCCTCCTGTTCTTGGGCGGTAAGAGTTTGTAGAATATTCGTCGCTTCTCCACGTAATGCAAGTGTTAGTGCTACAGCTCTTTCCCCTGCATTCCATCCATTTGCTTTGGCCGCTGCTTCAAACTGTCGGCGGTAATTTTCCCATGGAGTTTTTCCGTCGAATTGAGGCGGCTTCATGGAAAGCTTCCCTATTTCAGAAATGACCTTGACATCTTGTATACCCTCTTGAACTTTATCCACGTTCAAACTCAAGTCCAGCGTTGCATTTTTGTTAACCATCTCTGTGGAGGGCGCACTATCAATTCGTTTTTCCAGCTTACTGATCGTTTCCTTCATCTTGTCCATCTCTGCCTCGACGGTTCCTATTCTTTTTCTAGACGATTCGCCACACCACAGAGTTCTTTTAGGCCTTCTGTGTTTCTAGGAGCTTATCTTCCAGGCTTCTTGAATTTTCTTGAAGCTTCTCTTCCAGATTTATAGAATTTTCTTGAAGCTTCTCTTCCAGGCTTCTTGAATTTTCTTGAAATTCTCTTCAGATTTTAGCATTTCTTCATTTCAGATTTAGTAGTTTCTTCGAGTTTATTCATTACCAAACTTAAATCACCTCCGGGAACTTCGAATAAAAATGTTTCGGGGTCCTCACCTTCTTGTATAAGTCCTTCTGCAAGTCTTTCCTGGAGTACTTGCTTTTACCGTTGTTTCCAGTTCCTTCCTCAATTCCTGTTTCAATTCGCTACCTTCAAATCCGCAAGGCGCACTTTTCTTGAACACATTTTGTCTTTGACGAGGTATCAGTCTGTTTCACAGGAAAAGTTTATCAGTTTGTTAAAATTCACTTCGCGAATTCTTTCCACGGGCCACCAGTCTATTGTCTGTTTCACGCGAAGAGTGTATCAGTTTATATTCCCACGCACAATTGTCCACTTCGCGAAACCGGGCCACTGTCTATTTTGGGCGTACAAAAAGGTCTATCAATTTATTTTTCTGACTATCCACTCCACGATCACTTGTTTATTTTCAAAATCCCACTTCTGACACCAATTGTAACGTAAATAAACTTAACTTGGTTTATTTAATTTATTTCACACTTAATCTACAACTTAATTTATATTACTACGCTACTGAATAGCTCGATCGTATGGGCTCGTTCAGACCGTCGTACTCCACTTGAGGTTTGCCTATTTATCTCCGATACAGCATTCTCGATGTTTCGAATTCTTTCGGTTGGCGACCGGCGTGTTCCAATTGTTTCCAATATTGACCGTTGTTTTCCGTGGCAGAGAGACTGGATGGTTCTCGAATATCTCCGGGGATGATCTCATCGTTGTCGATGGCAACACGTGAGGCGACAGGTCCGGCCTAGGTTCGTTACAATACATATAAAATCTGCAAAGCAGAACCACAAAATAGATTTTAAAGGCAATAAATACAATATAATGCAATGAAATACACTAAAAATCAAGAAAATTCAAGGGGCTTGCTGACAGGAACGCATATGAAGCCAGGCGACTGTATCAAGAGCGCTTCCCAAATAGAATGGTTCCTGATGCTCTAACGATTTCAAGCACCCACAGAAGGTTATGTGAACCAGGAAGTTTTGAGCCAAATCATCACTTGAAAGGAGCACATCGGACTGCAAGAACTCCAGCAATTGAGGTGGCTGTTTTAAATTAAGTTGACGAAAATCCTGAAATAAGTACGAGGCAAGTTGCCAATAATTTGAATATCGCCCATATTCTAGTATGGAGGATTCTTCATGATTATTTATTATATCCTTATCACATTCAACAGGTTCAGGCTCTACTTCCTCGAGACTTTCCATTACGAGCGAATTTCTGCCAATGGTTTCTCCAAAAAGTTGCCGAAAATCCTTTATTTGACAGAGAAATTTTATTCACGGACGAAGCTAGTTTTAGTAAAAACAGGATCAGAAATTTTCATAATAATCATTTTTGGGCCGAGAAAAATCCGCATCTCATCACATCACCACATCTCATCACCAGGAGCAATTCTCATTAAACGTCTGGGCTGGAATTATTGGAGATTACCTAATTGGACCTTTTTCTCACCACGCAAATTGAATGGACATAATTATCGCCGATTTCTTGAAGATAATTTGCTAATTCTGTTGGAAGATGTTCCTATTTTAATGCGAAATCGCATGTGGTTTATGCACAATGGTGCACTTGCTCATTTTAGTGCTCTAGCACGCGAATATTTAAAACAAAACTTCCATAATCGCTGGATAGGTCGTGGGGGAACAGAGTCATGGCCAGCTAGATCCCCAGACTTAAACACTCTTGATTATTTTTTTTGGGGACATCTCAAGACTTTGGTGTACAGTCAACCAATTCTAACTGAGGAAGAATTGCGAAACCGCGTAATAGTTTCCTGTGAAGCAATAAGGTGTTTTCTAGTACGAGAGTCAATGACAAGGAGGGCTGAAGCGTGCATACTTGCAGGTGGCGGACATTTTGAACAGTTAATTTGATTTTGGTATTTTTTGTTCATAACAGTTATGTTTTTAAAAATTAAAAATTTATTTTTATGCGTATTCATTAAAAATACTAGATAATAGTTACCATAAAATTATAAAAATCCTGCCTAGATCCTTTGGTTACCACAATTGTGAAATTAAGACTAAGAGAAAAAATCGAATAGGGACAAGCAAATGGATGTATTTTATTTTCTAAATCGAAAACCGCCCGCCGGACGAAAAAAAAGCAGAATATCATTTTCATGAATTTTTCTTAAAATCATCCAAGGATTATCGCCCTTTGACATCAGCATTCAATTATGAAATACCCTGTATAGTCCGTAAAATAAAGGCGTGGAGCAATAAACCCTCATTTAGTATGCAAAATCCATACAGAGAGGCTCGTGCAAATTTTGGTTTAGAACCTGTATAAAAATAGCAAAACAACAGTTTTTTTCATTCGCTATCCTGCACAATATCTATTTGTCGGATTAGGCCATTGTTGAGGGATTTGAAATTCTAACCAGGCACCTTTCAGTGGTGTATCTTGGGGTATAATTTCTGTTGAAAAATAGAATGGTAAATATTTAATGAAAATATTTAGGTTTACGTCAAACATTACTATAGAATGTTATCCCTTGACAATTAGTTGGTAACAAATAAAAAATATAGTATTTTGGGAGTTTAAAACGTGAAATGCAGCAGTCATTAGTTATATCAAATAAACAAGAAATAATGGGATCAAAGAAAAATGGTGTTATTGCTAGCCGCCTTAAAACAGTGGCGTATCTGGGAATTATGCTTGGGGGAGGGGGGGTAATGACATAAAAAAGTTAAATACCTCTACTTATAGGTACAAAAAACATAAGTAATTTATTTCCTTCAAATTCTAACAAAAATATAAAATGTAGTGAAATAAAAAATATATATGCATATACTTATAAGTAGGTACAAATACAAAATCATGAACTGAAATCCAGTCTCCTGTATTTCTTATTTGCAAACCTTTCAATAACATTTGAAACATCTATTTGCACATCTCTATGAACATGAAGTAGAGCTAATCCAACCTACCACACTAACTGGCATTGTATTTACAATATAAAGACAATTTTCAATCGAGGGAAATATGTTAGCGTCCCAAGATTTAAAAAGAAAAGAAAATTAAAAAAAAATATACTGTCAGCTGAACACTTGAAAGAATGTAATTTCGATGGAAAATAATTTAATAAGTAATTTTTTTTGAACCACCGAATTCATTAAAAACCTAATAATTGTTCACAAAAGTTGATTATTTTGTCAATTATAAATTTATAAAGTTAACAAAATATGAGAAATTAAGTAAATATTGTAATTTTTTCTATTGATATTTCACATTATTATCAGTTTTATGTCTGACAAAGGCATTATACAACGATTTAAAAAAAAATACGCAATTTGTTTATAAAACATTCATAAACAAATGAATAAGTTGAATATTTTTCAAAAATTGTTTTTTTGCATTAGGTTGATGAGAGTTTATTATGATTGAAAAAAAAAATCCTAATTTTTTTCATTTGTTTATAATTTTTTTATTATTTACATAATATATTAAGAATTTTTTTCTTTAAAATTAATAATTGTTAATTCTCCACCTGATAAGAAGAAATTGTTTTTATTAATTATGTAATTGTTTATTCACTCAACAATGTAATTGTTTATTCACTTAACAATATGTTATAAACAAACTTTGATGGGCATTATTATATTATTTTTGGATGGAACAAAAAATAACAAAATCAACCACATACGACAAATTTTTATATTATAATTTTTCTAGTGAATTCTATAAAAATTACAATCAAATTTTTTTGAACATTTTGCGGTATATAGTTGTTTTTTTTTTTTAATTAAATACCTACAGTCATAAAAAGGGCTGGTCTTTAAAAAATTTATGGGTTTTTACTAGCAGTTCGTACTCCATGCCTTTATTTTACGGACTGTGTCATTCGAAATGTGTTGGTATAAAGTGAAGAGCCGTATTGATGGTTTCAGCTACAATTAACTTTATTACTTCCTGAATAATTCTTATTGACTTATGAAAGTTTCGATTGAAAAACCACATATCATATGACGGAAATGTCTAGATATCGTGCTCATGCTCCCTGAAAATACCTGCTTGATTTTTTTTACGTGTTTTTGCCTCCTGAACACGAATCCGCAGCGGTCTCATACCATTTCCGAGATAAACGGACTTTCTCCTTCTTCAAGAGGTTATTGTTAGGCACTGTTTTCGCGTACAACAATAATTCACCAGCTTAAACACCAAATTACTCATTTTCGGTACAACTTCGCACAAAATATAGAAGATTGTATCGAAAAAATAGTCCTTCTTCAACAGTTACAAATAAACAAACTTCTCACAGTAATTTAGTAAATTTCACCTTGTTGCATGTTGGCAATAACAAATAAATCACCGCCAACTTTTCAAATTCAAATATGAGTAACAATTTCCCCTTCACTCATATTCGCAGTTGTTCTTCTACATATTGTGGAGGATGTAATGAAAGCAATAGATGAAAATAAATGTAAGGTATTAGTCCTACTAGATTTCAGCCGGGCGTTCGACACCATTAGTCATAATCTATCGTTTGGTATTCTGGATTATATCGGTTTCTCTGCCGATGATCTGTCATTGTTCACGAGTTATTGAAAAAGACAGACAACAGATGGTTAGTATAGATGACTGCAACTCAGATCTTGAATATCTCAAATCAGGAGTACCTCAAGGTTCTATACTCGGCCCGTTACTATTCTCTATATACCCCACTTACTACAGGCTCTTCACAATTGTCAACTGCATTCATATGCTGATGATACTCAGGTATATTAAAGTTTTTCTGCTAAAATGGCAGAAAATGCTTGTGACCTTATTAATGCAGATCTAAATAGATTTGTTGACCTGGCTACGGACCATTGTTTATTTATAAACTCCAGCAAATCAAATGTAATGGTCTTTGGTCCAAAATACCATCGTTCCGTAGTGACTAAGTCTGGCGAAAATCTGCATTCAAAATGAACCACTAGCTATTGTAAGTGAAGCAAATAATCTTGGTGACTTGATGGATGAAGAGCTGAGATTTTAAAAATTCATAAATAGACTTCAACAACGTGCCTACACTGCACTGACAATAATTTATGGTAATCGACATTTTATACCTTATCATGTGAGAAAATCCTTATGTGAATCATTGGTACTTTCAGTTTTCAACTTTGCAGATGTTCTTTATAGCCCATGTCTAACAACTCAATATAAAAATAAAGTTCAAAAAGTTCAGAATTCGAGCCTTAGATTAATTTTTGGCATTCGTCGGCGACAAAGAATCTCATATAAACTTGGGTGGTTGAACTTGGAAAAAAGAAGTGTATTTCATGCTGTCTGTTTATTCCATAAAATGATTGTTCTTGACGAAAAAGCTTTCATATCTGCATAGGAAAATTACAAACTGTACACACATTCACAATTTGAATATTCGATATAAAAATATACTTGCAGTGCCAAAATTCAAAACAGGCGGTCTTTTAGATACAAAATTTATCAAAGGTATAATTCGGTTCCCACCACACTTAAACAATAAAATTTCATCACATTCAAAACTAAATATAAAGACTATAGGCCAGTCAAAATAGACCGTCAATTCACATTAATTACAAACATTTCTTTAGCACCGCCGTATGTTGAGGCATCCAAAAAAGACTAAATTTAAAATTTGCACCTTCATCCGGTGACCGGAAATTACTCAAATTCGCATAAAACGTTAATTATCTCCTTGGACAAAATTGCAAACATTGTGCAAATTTGTGGTAAACTCATGGTTCCGTCACCCCTAAAATGCTTTAAATTTGCAAATTTGTCATGTGTACGGAACATAAAAAAATTATGGATAACGCTAAAAACAGTCTCAGGGGCAAAGTTTTAGGGTTCACGAAATTGCAAAAAATGTTTTCGTGTTTTGCGAACTTTGGTCGCATAATTTTAAGTCGCCAATTGAGTTTGCACCTTTTTCAGTATCCCGGAAGATGGCGAAAATGAACATTATTGTTAGAAGCAATTTTCGAAAATGCCAAAAAATTCCAAACTGTGCATTTTTTTTTCAAAGTTCTGCTATGGCAAACAAGTCTACGTATAGATTTGCAACCATATAAAATATCGGGAAAGCTGGGCAATAGAATATTCCTCTAGGAAAAACTATGCATACATAATATTTCATAACTATATTTCAACTTCAAGCACATATGAAGCAAATTTGTGAGTTTGTGATCTAGCCTATTATCTGTTTTTCAGAGCATTATGAAATAAATCTCGTAAAATGTAAAAGAAGTACAGTATTCTAATCTTAACTCTATGGTTTTATTGAAAAAAAGGTCAAATTTGCAAAAAATGTTATAAAGACTTGATTCAAGTGTTTCAGACTATAGGTAAGTGCTGATTACTCAATTTGAGTAACTTCAATCAGGATTCAGTGTTCTAGACTAGACTTCATGGGTATAAACTTAACAAGAGTGTACGAAACATGCCAAAAGAGTGTCACTCAAAAAAAAAATCCAAATTTTACATTACCATATGGTAAATCATATTGTAATCAGACGTTCTGATCAAATGTACAGTGAAATTATAACTCAGATGGCTATTTTACATGATTTTACCAAATGGTAATATCAAATAATTGTACTGAATGATTTCATAATGTAAAATGTACTGAATGATTATATGTACGTACAAATACTAAATAGTAGTAGACAATTATGTCTTATTAATTGGTATTTTCAGTTAGAAAACCATCAAGTAAAACTATGTGTTGGTCCTATACAATGTTATCATCTGATATAACCATTCGGTGGAATCGTCTAATTTCACTATCGGGTATCATGAAAATGACGACATAACTTGACAATTCGCTTAAAATGACGACAAAATTACCGGCTTCGCTAATTTGGTCCTTGAATAATTATCCTCTGATAATAAAAGCCGATTCCACCAGAATTATTGAGCGAAAATTGCAAAAAGATTAACATTTGCCTTAATTGATAATATTCCATTGTCCTGCTTTGCTGACGTTTTATGGGTTTGCAAATTCATACGTCAAATTGTTTGCCCATCCAGAACTTTGAGAAAAAATTACACAAAGTTTGGAATTTTGTGTCATCCGCGGAAACCGACTCAATTGACAATATTCCATTGCAAATATAGGTAGACAGACATGTTTGCCATTCCAGAACTTGGAGAAAAAATTGGCACAAAGTTTGGAATTTTGTGTCATCCGCGAAAATCGTCTCAGTTGATAATATTCTATTGCCCTGTTTTCCCGGCGTTTTATAGGGTTGCAAATTCATAGATAGACTTGTTTGCCATTCCAGAACTCTGAGGAAAAATTGCACAAAGTTTGGAATTTTGTATCATCCACGAAAATCGCCTTAATTAATAACTTCATTTCTATTGTTCGGTTTTCCCGAAATTTTATAGGGTTGCAAGTTTATACGTAGACTTGTTTGCTATAGCAGAACTTTAAGAAAAAAATGCACAAAGTTTGGAATTTTATGGCATTTGCGAAAACTGCTTCTAACAATAACGTTCATTTCCGCCATCTTCCGGGATACTAAAAAAGGTGCAAGATCAATTGGCGACTTAAAATTATGCCACCAAAGTTTGCAAAGCACGAAAACATTGTTTGCAATTTCGTGACCCCTAAAACTTTGCCACCGACCCTGTTTTTAGCGTTATCCATAATTTTTAGATGTTTCGTACACATGAAAAGTTTGCAAATTTAAAGCATTTTAGGGGTGACGGGACCATGATTTTACCACAAATTTGCACAATGTTTGCAAATTTTTAAATTTAGTCTTTTTTGGATGCCTTAACATACGGCGGTGCTAAAGAAATGTTTGTAATTATTGTGAATTGGCAGTCTATTTTGACTGGCGTACTATTTGTTTGATTGAAATGTAACGATATGATTGATGTCCTGTCCAGAAAAGGTTGACTACATTCTTCTGTGTCAAATGTTTGTTCGTATTCAAATTATAAACAATATGTTATTTATAACATTCACATGTTTTTTTTTCAGAGTTAAGTGGAAGAACATTTTCCGTGATGCATAACATTGCAGACAATCAACCTCGTCCTTTATTTCGTAATAACTAGAATAGAATAACTATGTCATATTTTCATTACATGAAATAATAAAGACGATTTTATTATTATTATTTACTCCACACAAGTTGAGGCTATGGCAGGCACATGGTGAGCACTTTGCAAGAGGATTCCAGTGACTAAAAATAGACAGAACCCCTTTGTAAACACCTGCCATATTACTTCCATAGTCATAACCTTGGCCACGACAATCTTCCAATATAATAGCATTCTCTTGAATAATCGTTTTTAAAATGTTTCATGAGAACTTCGGGTCCCCTGTCCTCTCGAGCTCTTTCACCGGGCCTGCCAAATTTCAGCTCGATTGGTCAAAAGGTTCGGCACTTATCGTGGAAAATTAGAGTCACACTCACACACATACAGACAGATAGACTTCACTCTGGAAATAGTCCTAATGACATCACTGTGTGAGTGCTGAAATTCTGGGCCCTCATCTCTCAAACGCTTCAATATCAGGGTTCAAATTTGCCCAGATCTTCCATGAATTGGCTCACAGCAATACACATAATGTTTATGTTACTTGCTCGATGCAACAATGCAGTTATGAAGGTCAACAAAAGAGGAATTTTTTAAATTGGAATCTTCAAGTCGTGCCATACTTATTTTCAATTATTTTATTGTCCATCATTTCTAATTGAAGAATGATGATTGAAAACAATAGCAATCACTGAAAAAGGCTTGTCTTTACATGTTATTGACAATTACTCCATATAAATGTAATCAATAATTCTGCAGCAATGCAAGGCTAACACATTCACGTATATAAAAATGATACATCGAAAAAAATCTTTTTTCAAATAACAGTTGAGAAATTTGTGCCCCAAAAAATGTGCTTGGTTGCCTAACGAAATATAATATTTCAGAATTATCAAAAAGCATACAGAAGAATGTCATTAATATTACGGCACCACCAACTCACTTGCTCTTGAACTCGTTTGGGAATAACTCTGGTGTCCCTCAAGGCAGTTTTCTAGGTCCCCTAACTTTCCTATATTTATCAATAACCTTCTCGATTACATGAGCGATGGAGAGGATACATCAATAATTATATCCAGTTCTCATTTTGAACTAGTATCTAGTTCAAAAACCGTAGCTGTTCAAAGCTCTGACAGAAAGACTCGGCATTGGAAGGATACTAATTTTTAAACCACCTAGTATATCGCAACGAAATTTGGAGGGCTTGAATAGGAGATGAAAACCTACTTTTTCATGAAAAAATCACAGCTAAAATTTCAAAAATGACGGCTGAGCGCCATCTTCAATAAATTTTTTAGATAGAACACCCCGTATATCATTCCATTTTCGAATTCTGCACATAATTCTCAACAGTTTTCTCCCATACACTTTACTCCTAAATTCAATTGTTTTCGAAATATTAACGTTTGAAAAGTGACATTCCGGTTTAAAATGAAGTATGGATTTTGGTCACTTCCGGTAAAACATTTTGCTAACTAAACGTTGTTATCAGTTTGTAGTTAAATCTCTTGATGAATTCGACTAATAAGAGGCGTAAAGAGAGTTTATTAAGGATAAACAGTACCGCTTACCAGAAAATATCGAAGCCTACGAATGTGTTCTGTAAATTCACAATCAAAACAAATTAGTTAGCTAAAAAATTATCATTTATTTTTCAATAACCCTTTTATTTAACCCCAACAATTATTTTATCAAGTGTTCAATGTGCCCCCCTCCTAAATTTTGACAATAAAGTGCCCTATTCTAAATAGCCCTTCTCACGTTGATGAAAGTCTGTTCATCTATTTCTTCACATATATCTATTATTCTGCATTCCAACTCTTCTATTGTTTGGCATTCAGTGGCGTAGATTTTTCTCTTCAGATACCCCCAAAGGAAAAAAGCTAAAGGTGTAAGATCCGGAGATCTTCGTGGCCATTCTGTACTTCCCCTGCGACCTATCCATCGCCCAGGAAAGTTTGTATCGAGGAACTCTCTAGCCATGCGATCAAAATGGGGAGGTGCCCCATCCTGCTGAAATATGATTTCACGATTTTCAAACTCTTCCTGATTGATTTGTTGAAAATATGAACAGGATGTTCATAAAATCACATGTGGAATCATCTGCGACTGAAAGATAAACTTTAGTCACTATCTTCCATCGTCAAGATAACCTCTTGTGGGGTATTCATGTTGTTTTCTGTTAGACGTTCACAAAAAATAACTTCATTTATCGTGGATTTTTTCAATTCACAGAAAATTCTTTCTAGTCAATATTCAATTGAGAATGTTTCCCTTTTCTTCCTGATTGTTCAATACAATTTGTCTTATTCGAGGTTCAATTTCAGTTTCTGAAAGATTTCTGTAAAGAATTCCTGTAAGATTGCCTCTGATGAAAATCGGTCCAACAACGCGATTGCCCAAAATCCCCGCCCAAACATTCACCTTTTCAGGAAACTGGGTATGTCCATCTCTAAAAATATGCGGATTAGTATAGCTCCACTATCGTACATTCTGTTTGTTGACTTTTCCATTGAGAAAAAACGTGCATTCGTCTGCGAAACATACACGTTTTAGGAAGCCTGTTCTCCTTCAATTGTTCTTGTTAACCACTCACAAAATTCAACCCTCCGGTCTGGATCATCCTCCGTGAGAGCATGCAGGATTTTCATTTTATAGGGATGAAACTTTCCTTTTTTGATGACTCTTTGAACTTACTCCACAGGATCCAGCAACTGCAGATGTCGACTGGGTCGGATTGATTACCATTTCAGCAACAATTTCTACCTTATTTTCTTCTGAAAGAGGCGGTCTTCCTGACCTTGGAGCATCTTTCAGCGTACCAGTTGCTTGGAGCTAATTTAAAAGTTTGTGCAAATATGACCTCGAAATAGGATTCTCGGGAAATCTATCATTAAAAATACGGACTGCTAGATGATAATTTCTTCCAGCTTCTCCAAATATCAAAACTGCTTCTTTATCGTCTAGACTACGAGCCATGATCACACTTTTCATAAAAGGATTTAGGCGCTCAACGGACAATTTGACAGTTAGCAGTTCAGTTTGACAGTAAACAAGATGTTACCGCGACAACAATTTTTTTCAATGCAAACTTGATTGAAAGCAACATTAGTGTTTTTGGTTGGGTTTAAAATGACCAAAATGTCACTTTTCAAACGTTAATATTTCGAGAACAATTGAATTCAGGAGTAAAGTATATTGGAGAAAAATGTTGAGAATTATGGGCAGATTTCGAAAATGAAATAATATACGGGGTATCCTATTAATTTTTTTTATTGAGGATGGTGCTCAGCCGCCATTTTAAAACACTTAGCTGTTATTATTATTTTTATTGTAAAAAAGTAGGTTTTTAATCTCCTATTCGAGCCCTCCAAATTTCGTTGCGATATACCAGGTGGTTCAAAAATTAGTAGGGGGGAACGGACTTCAGACGAGCACTGTATATTAATAACACAAGGAAGTTGCAAATTTCTAGGCACAATTACTGATAGTAACCTCAGATGGGAAGAATGCATTATTATCATCTGGTCTTGGTGAGAAAGGAATAATATATGTGTACTATGCAATCGAGTCTTTGTTGCCCAAAAAAGGATAATTCGATTTTCCACTTGGATTGTCGATAATCTAGCAGAAATTATTCCAAAGAGAAAAAACGTTTCATCTTCACTAACATTTATTTATACAGTGCTCGTCTAAAGTCCGCCCCCCCCCCCACTAATTTTTGGTATATCACAACGAAATTTGGGTTAATGGGATAAAACCTACTTTTCCATGAAAAAAATCACAGCTAAAAGTTTTTAAATAGCGGCTGAGCGCCATCTTCAATAATTTTTTTAAATAGAACACCCCGTATATTATTTCATTTTAGAAATCTGCTCATGATTCTCAACAGTTTTCTCTTATAAACTTTACTCCTAAATTCAATTGTTTTCGAAATATTAACGTTTGAAAAGTGACATTTTGGTCATATCAAACCCAAACAAAGACGCTAATGTTGTTTTCAATCAAGTTTGCATTGGAAAAAATTATTGTCGCGGTAACATCTTGTTTACTGTCAAACTGAACTGCTAACTGTCAAATAGTCCGTTGAGCGCCTAAATCCTTTTATGAAAAGTGTGATCATGGCTCGTAGTTTAGACGATAAATTTAAAGCAATTTTGATATTTGGAGAAGCTGGAAGAAATGATCAGCTAGCAGTTCGTATGTTTAATGATGGATTTCCCAAGAATCCTATTTCGAGGTCATATTTGCGCAAACTTTTAAATAAGCTCTAAGCAACTGGTACGCTGAAAGATGCTCCAAGATTAGGAAGACCGCCTCTTTCAGAAGAAAAAAGGTAGAAATTGTTGCTGAAATGGTAATCAATCCGTCTCAGTCGACGTCTGCAGTTGCTGAATCCTGTGGAGTAAGTTCAAAAAGTGTCCAAAGAGTCCTAAAAACAGAAAAGTTTCATCCCTATAAAATGAAAATCCTGCATGCTCTCATGGAGGATGATCCAGACCGGAGGGTTGAATTTTGTGAGTGGTTAACAAGAACAATTGAAGGAAAACGGGGCTTCCTAAAACGTGTATGTTTCGCAGACTAATTCACGTGTTTTCTTAATGGAAAAGTCAACAAACAGAATGTACGATACTGGAGCGATACTAATCCGTATATTTTTAGAGAGGGACATACCCAGTATCCTAAAAAGGTGAATGTTTGGGCGGGGATTTTGGGCAATCGCGTTGTTGGAGCGATTTCCATCAGAGGCAATCTTACAGGAGTTCTTTACAGAAATCTGAAATTGAACCTCGAATAAGACAAGAACAAACCAATCAGGAAGAGTTTGAAAATCGTGAAATCATATTTCAGCAGGATGGGGCACCTCCCCATTTCGATCGCATGGCTAGAGAGTTCCTCGATACTTTCCTGGGCGATGGATAGGTCGCAGGGGAAGTACAGAATGGCCACCAAGATCTCCGGATCTTACACCTCTAGATTTTTTCCTTTGGGGTTATCTGGAATCAAAAATCTGCGCCACTGAATGCCAAACAATAGAAAAGTTGGAACGCAGAATAATAGATACATGTGAAGAAATAGATGAACAGACTTTCATCAACGTGAGAGAAGCTATTTATAAAAGGGCACTTTATTGTCAAGATTTAGGAGGGAGCCACATTGAACACTTGATGAAATAATTGTTGGGTTTGAATAAAAGTGTTATTCAAAAATAAATTATAATTTTTTAGCTAACTAATTTGTTTTGATTGTGAATTTACAGAACACATTCGTAGGCTTCGAGATTTTCCGGTAAGCGGTACTGTTTATCCTTGATAAACTTTCTTTACACCTTTTATTAGTCGAATTCATTAAGAGATTTAACTACAAATTAATAACAACGTTTAGTTAGCAACATGTTTTACCGTAAGTGACCAAAATCCATACTTCATTTTAAGCCGGAATGTCACTTTTCAAACGTTAATATTTCGAAAACAATTGAATTTAGGAGTAAAGTGTATTGGAGAAAACTGTTGAGAATCATGGGCAGATTTCGAAAATGGAATAATATACGGGGTGTTCTATTTAAAAAAAATATTGAAGATGGCGCTCAGCCTTAATTTTAAAACTTTTAGGTGTGATTTTTTCATATACCAGGTGATTAAAAAATTAGTAGGGGGGGGGCGGACTTTAGACGGGCACTGTATAAACTCCTTATAGATACTTCATGCATTCATAAAAACAGTGTTTTGTCAGTGACTATGCGTTTTTCGTCTCTTTGATTTCAAATCTTGCTTAGCGCTTTTCTTTGTTGGTTCTTTTGAAAATCACCACGTTCATCAGTTCATTAGTGCCCAAGGAAGTGTTAATTTTTAAGTAGTGTAGTGTATAGGATACTTTTTGTGAAATGGGCCTCATTCGTATTTTGTGTGGGAAGTATAAAGCCGCATATATATATATATATATATATATATATATATATATATATATATATATATATATATACACCTGAAGATGGCAAATGTGAATTTGCCGAAACGTCGTGGAATCGGACCTTTTGAGGACCAAGAACACAGAACGCGGACAGAAACCCGAGAAACTATCTCAACACAGTATACCCGAGAAAATCTTCGAAGAAACATATATAAATAATATATATATATATATATATATATATATATATACAGAGAGAGAGAGAGAGAGAGAAAATTGTAAAAATCCTGTTGACATTTATACAAATTATCAATTGGAAACCTTCCTGGACTTTACTGATAAAACCTCATAATTAAAAGAAAAATATGTTCGAATGAAACTCACCGTATTGGATGAAAAAAAGTCATGGTATCTGCTACGAAAAATCCATCCACCATACCTACACTTGTTCAAACGCAATAGTTTAGGAAATACAAAACCACAAGATCTCACTTTTCCATTTCATTACTCAATGTTGTCCGTGGAAACTTATCAACCTCTGTCAGGGAAAGGAATAAAAATACGTGGTACACCCAATAAGGACACTCTCGGTGTTTCAGTATATCCGAAGACTAATGTGCACAAGAACGCTTACTTGCAGAATTACCTCGAGATAATTATACAGTGCTAATGTTGACTTTCTTTTCCTCATGCAACAATTGATTGCTGGTTACTGATTTTTTCATTGAATTGGAATTTTGAGAAATACCATACTGACGAGAATATTTCATTGGACAAAACTGAAAGTTAAATATATATATATATATATATATATGTATATATATATATATATATATATATATATATATATATATATATATGTGTGTGTGTGTGTGTGTGTGTGTGTGTGGGTAGTATTTGCTGACTAGTTAGGTACAAAACTAGGCACATTGTGGTAAGCAACAATGAAAGAGTAAACTATTTAAGGTTTATCCAAGCTTTCGGAAATGTTTATTACCATCATCAGGTAGACTACAATAGATGAAAAAACCATAATATTCAAGTGCGAAACATTATTACAACTTTGAGGTTAGTTTCAATGATGTGTCAGTTTCACTTGTCACACCACATAGAGTACACATTTATATTTATATAATTTCAAACAATGTTAATGTGGTTGTATTAACTTTGAACTTTGTTTTATTCCTTGATCTACGTTTTTTCTTTTGTATCACTCTGTTATATGAATATGTTTAACATTTCTTGATACCAAGCTTATATAAACAACAGAAAACAAACTACTGGTAGATTTGTATAGGAAACCATGCAGCTCAGGCAGATACCTGAATTACCTACCATTCATATCACAAACAGTCTATGAAAGTGAACTTGGTAAAACACATGAAATTAGAAGTACTCAAAATCTCAGATCCTAAATTCCATAAACAGAATTTGAACATTCTCTTTAACATTTCCTTAGAAAATTCATATCCAAAAACTTCACTTAATACATTCTATATAACACTTCGTCTCACTTAGAAGTACTAGCCTTAAACAGTAATAACTCGATCATTGTCTCAAACAACAATGAAACTAACACTACCCCTACTCAACCTTTTTTCACTTCATTACCATAATAAGAGAGATTATCCTGAACTCTCCAGATTATTTCACAATCATGAAAAATTTAAAATATCATATAAAACAGATCTAGCAATCAAATCAACTTAATAAAACAAATTGAAGATAAATCGCACCAAATCCGTCATTTATTCCTAACTGAACCTCAATCCCAAGAAACCAACAAAACAAGTATAATATATAACAGGTTCAATCAATAGTATATATATATATATATATATACACATACACATGTATACATATACACATATATACATACGTACATATACATATATGATAGTAAGTACATATAAAAGGATAGAATCTGGTGAAATATGAAATGATAGATCAAAATTAATAAATATTTCTAACAACACATTTTAAACTAGACATTACATAATCGTGAATTAAAACTAAATATTAAATAATCGCACTACTTTTAGATTATAGTTCATCTCTGACTAAAGTTATAGTTTCGTAAGAAGCAGTGAAGTGAAATGGGATGCATATAACTCGAATACAAGTAGGAAAATGTATCAGTAAGTGTTCACAAACAAATTGTGAATGAAATCTGGGGTTATGAAATGAAATGAAATGACATTTCGGGTATTTTTTTATTGCATTAATTTGAGGAAACGTCTTTGGATAACCTCAAGTGGTCGAATATGATTTTTAGATGCTCCTTCCCATCCCAGAAGACCGTACGTCAAATGGCTTTCAACTAGGCTGTGATAAATAGTTTTTCTATGTTTGAACTCAATAACAAAGTTGATGTTGTGATCTCATCGCAAATGTGTATCTAGTATTATTCCCAGAATACAAATCCACAGACAGACATCGAAACTGGTGAAACCAAATAAAAGTTCGTAAAAATAATATATAATTTTTAACTTTGAAATCTAGAAATGTCAGAAGGAAAACTCAAATAGTATCTCATTGACACGAGCGAATAAATCTCAAATGAAAAGAGCATAGTGCTACCAGACAAGTAGCAATGGATTGTGATATTTCGAAATCGTCAATACAACGTATTTTGTCAAAAAATAAATTCCAACGTTGTTAGTGTCAAATTTATGTTGATTTTCTTTTTCGTGTTTGGTTAAGGTTGTAGTGTCAGTTTTTGAGTATTTGTGGCCTTGTATTCGTTTTTGTCAAATGCACCCCTTAGTTCCAAAAAAAATATTCAAAATTTAACTGATAGAGCTATAAAGCTTGCTCACCCAAAATTCAGGAAAAGTAATATAGAAATAATCAAGAATATTTTGAAAGAAAATAATTACCCCCAGCCACAGGAAAAACGATAAAAAAACAATGGAAAAACACAGCATAACTATATCACACCGACTGCAAAATACGAATAAGACCATTCATTCAAAATTAAAACCAGAAATACCCAAAAACAAACAAACTCATAGAGTATAAAGAATACCGTGTAAAGACTGTCAAAGTACCTTTATAGGTCAAATAGAACAATATTTGTAAAAACGAATACAAGCCCACAAGTACTCAAGAACTGACATAACAGCCGTATCCAAACACGAAAAAAAAATCAACATAAGTTTGACACTAACAACGTTGAAATTTTGACCAAAGAAGGGATCCGAGAGTAAGAACATTCCTTGAAATGATACATATTAAAAAAGTTCCCAACAACATTAGCAATAGAAATGATATCAAAAACTTAAACCAGATTTATAACAACATTTTTTAACTTTGTTTATAATAGTAATAATGAAAACTGATCTTTACATGCTGCCAGCAAAATACCCTTTTCATGAATACACTGGAGTGTAAGTGTATTCATGAAGAGGGTAAAAAAGCATGAAAAATTAACAAACCATTCCCGATAACATCGAGTCACATACCTTGAACAACGTTCGTATGATGCAAACGCAGAAATTTAAATAAAATAATTTAATAAAGTGAATACTCAATACTCATATATATATATATATATATATTCATTTTGGTCTTTCGCCAAAGCTGTGGGAAGAAACTTCACTTCCAGCTCATTTCCTCCTCTAACCAAAGAAGATGGAACACTAGCAACGACTGCCCAGGAAAAAGCCAATATCTTTGCGCACCTATTTGCTGGAAATTCCACTCTGGATTCATCGGGAAAACAACCCCCGAACATTACACCTATTGACAGTCACATGCCCGAGATCACCTTTCGCCAACGTACTATCAGAAAGATTTTGCTGGGTCTCAACACCAACAAAGCCTGTGGATCTGACGGAATCCCGCCGATTGTTCTCAAGAAATGTGCCCCCGAACTAACACCTGTTCTTTGCAAGTTGTTCAACCACTCTTACAATTTGGGGGTATTTCCGTCCAATTGAAAAATTGCAAGAGTACAGCCAGTCCCTAAAAAAGGCAAAAAGGCCCTACCTAGCAACTACAGACCTATCGCACTGCTATCTATTATTTCAAAGGTCATGGAAAAAGCCATCAACATCGAGCTCATGAAATATCTGGAAGACTCAGGAATTGTCAACGATAGGCAATATGGCTTCCGCCATCAGAGATCAACTGGTGACCTGCTCGCTTACGTCTCACATATATGGCAGCTATCTATTGAAAAGTATGGAGAAACTTTAGCTGTGGCATTAGATATCTCCAAGGCGTTCGATCGAGTTTGGCACCAGGGACTCCTCGCCAAGCTTCCGTCTTATGGCTTGCCCCCTCAGCTGTGTTCTCTGCTTGCTAGTTTTCTCTCAAACAGGTCTCTCCATGTAGTGGTCGATGGAGTTTCATCTGACACTCTACTCATAAATGCTGGTGTTCCGCAAGGATCTATTCTCGCACCAACACTATTTCTACTTCACATCAACGACCTGTTGAAAGCAACTTCATGTCCAGTACACAGCTTTGCCGATGATAGTACCCTCCATACCGCTTTCTCTTCCAGGGCCCCTATATCAGCCCGTGAAACCAGAAATGAACGAGGAAGAAATGTTAATAATATAAATATGGACTTAGCAACAATTCTCGAGTGGGGATCTAATAACTCGGTAGAATTCAATGCAAACAAAACACAAGCATGTCTTTTCTCTAAAAAAGCCGATCTCACTGTGCCTAACATAACTTTGTCAGGAGTAACCATACCACTGAAGTCATCCATATCGATGCTTGGTATTACTATCAGCAATAACCTTTCCTGGGAAAATCACGTGAGGTCCATTGCCAAAAACTTGGTTTTTTGTTTCGTGCCAAGAGCTATTTCACCCCCACTCAGCTGCTTATGATCTATAAGGCACAGATCCGACCTGTCCTGGAATACTGTTCCCATATTTGGAACGCGGCACCTAAACATAACCTGAGGCTATTGGATTCTGTCCAAAAAAGGGCAATTCGTCTCGTCGGTGATGCCTCGCTTACAAACTCGCTCACTTGTCTGGAACACCGTAGAAAAGTTGGCGATTTGTCTCTATTTTATAGATATTTTCATGGGCGATGCTCTTCTGAAATATCAACAATCGTTCCTGCTTTGGCAGTCTCTTCGAGACTAACCCGTCAAGTTCAGTCATCACACCCCTTCGTGGTCACTTTGGAGACCTGCAGAACATCACTTTCCAAAGACTCGTTCATCCAACGAACAGCGAGGCTTTGGAACTCATTTCCTAGGGAGGTGTTCCCCGAGGCATACAACCTCCAGAAATTTAAGAAGAACACCAACTCCTACCTTCTTTCCTTGGTTCCCACGATGTTCTCTGAACATTACAGGATATCCTTTTCGTGGGAACCAGAACATAAAATATATATATATATATATATATATATATATTGTGTTAAATAACGTGTTATATTTCGAACTCAATGTTTTTAATTAATTATTTTAGTGCATACATTTTAATATTGTGTTGAGTAAGAGGTAACGCGCGTTTTTTAAAGGTAACCATGACAACATCAACAAATCGAGAAACGTGAAGTCTAAATGACATATTTTTGATTATTGATCTGACAGGAGTACCTTGTAACGTCAGATAAAATATTACTAACAATTCGTTCATTTATATGTGCTCCTCCATCCATTTGATGAACTTTTCATATTCTTTTTTATATATATCACTGGATTTTCGCGGTATTAACCGCGATTCTGTCTCACTATTCAAAAAATCGATATTAGAATCATTCATTTTTGAGCTCTGGTGACAACAAATATTGATCTTTGGTAACAAATTGCAAATGAATGTTTTTCTCATTTCCATGACAACGAAAGGTATACTGATGTCACATCACGAATTCAACCTTCTTGCATTATTAGTTCTTATTTCTATTTTGTGTAGTAATAATACCAGTATATATGATTTCAAAGTGCACCAATAAAAAAAAATAACGTAAAGTATTCGTGGATAACTGGTCTTAAAAACACTTGCTCTATTTCGAGCACTCCGGCTGCGCCGTCGTGCTCGAAAAATCGCGCGTGTTTTAAAGCCCTTTTTATCCACTTATACTTTAATATACTATTTGAAGTTGATTGAATACTTGAGGAGAGAAGTTTTTCCCGCTAATATTAGCTTGTTGAAGACTTAAAGACGTAGTATTGTCACAGTCGAGCCGCGACGGATATATACAAAGATTCCAGGCAACCAAAAGGGCAGAAACTTATGAAATAGATACCCGAATATGATGACGTACAAACTTCAGTAAGCTGTCAGTTTTCATGTTGATTCACTGTTCATTCTGATTAAACTAGTTCATGCATCCCTGGGAATATCATTCACCTAGACAAAGAAATAAAAACCTACATATATGAACATTTGAACTGCTGATGGTGTTTCTGGGTTCTGGAGGATCATGATCGGTGAAGATATATCAAAATTAATTGAAAATCTCGATGTGATGACGCGTTACACTCGAATTGAATTTTATTTTGAAGAAATGTTCAGCCATATTGGATCCGCCATTTTGTTTTTTTAATTTCGAGTTCAGATTCGTAATCAGCGACCCCAAAAACCCCCGAGTACAGACTTTTACCCGAATTGAAAACGTTTTCGAGTTAATGCCATGTTTTTGCTGTTCCGTCCCACTGTGTGACGGAACCAATAGGTTTATAGTATACATATTTCTACTAAAATCTACCTAAAAGCGTATGAAATTATCGACGTGGGCGTAGCCGTCGGCTAAGCTAATAAAATCATCACCATCTCGAAAGGGAAATAATCAGACTTAACTTCGTCATTAAGTTCAGTTCATGAGAAATATCGAAAAATAAAAATATCACGACTGAAGGAACATAAAAAATAATTTGCGCGATTGCTGATAAACATCATGCCCCAGATCTTCGTCATTCTAGATATCGTGATGCAATGTTTCGATGAAACATTCTTCGTACTATAAACACACTAACGTTAATTGCGCATAAGTGGTGTGACTTTCTGTGTATTCTAAATGAATCGCGTGCAATTTTTCGTGTTTAAGGCGCGTTCTCACTAGTCGATTTTAGTTGATCAACTATAAAAACTTTTAAACAAAAAATTAAACCGACGAAATACGGAACTGAAAAGTAAAAAATTAAATAAACCGAATTAGGTAAGGCGTAAAATAATGGCATCGAGTTGCGCAGTGACATTCTGATAATTTTTTCTAAGTAATTTAATATTCTTCGTTGATTGTTCGTTTGGCGCCGACTCAAAATTAGTTACTTACGTTAGTTTAGGAGCTTAATTATTGAGACTAAGAAGGTTTATTTAATTTTTTTTACTTTTCAGTTCCGTATTTCGTCGGTTTAATTTTTTGTTGAAAAGTTTTTATTTTTCAATTTTTTGTGGCTGAAATCTACTAATTACTACCTACTTGTTTTTTTATTACTTCCAAAATACTTACTTACCCACCTTACTTCAACTATTACCAGTTAAATAATATGATTATCTACTTTTACTATTTGTTGTAATATAAATTATTTTTGTTGTTCTGGTTAGTTTATTTCATTACTTTGTATATCATTCCATCCTCTCATAGAATATAATGATTGTGACGGATGTAGGAGAACAAACATAATGACATAAGCGATCTGTCATTGTCAACTACATATGTGTACCAATGTTCACAAGTGAAAAATCAATTATTCCCAATTTTTCTACCCGTAAGGGTTGAAAACTGTGTGAAAACTGTGAACTGTGAACATCGCTCCGTGACATTCGAGTCTTTCAGTGGGACATAGAGTGACAATTAATTGGAAAAGTTTACTAATTGTGCATAAGAGTGCGAACTTCAATCTGGAACTGTTTTCAAGGAAACATATTCGTAAGTTTTCGTCCTATAATGCTTAACAATGGTTAATTGCACCGAATGTTCAACGGCGATAAGCAGATCGAAGCCGGCAATTTTTTGTGAGGCCTGCAAAAACCCCGTTCACTCGTCGTGTATTTCTAAAACTATTGATACACTCGCCGCAATAAATGCGGTACCGGGTCTCTTTTGGAGATGCGAAGGCTGTATTAAGGATTGTGTCTCAATTAACAATAAAGAAATCAGTCAGCTTCTAGACTCAAAAGTAGATGATGCGTTATCCAAAATCAACGTTCAAATAGCGGCTATAAGATCTGATGTAACCAAAATATTCAGGGAACCGGCACTCGATAGTACCCCAACACCATACGCTGATGTTGTCAAAAATAAGACTCACCCCGCAGTTATTATTCATCCTAAAAATGAAAATCAGTCTATCACAAAAACCAAGTCTGAGCTTATGACTAATGTCAACCCATCCGAAAATGGCCTCCACTTGGCCAAAATCAGGCATATGAAAGATGGCGGCATCCTCATCGGATGTAAGTCTAAAGAAGATAACGAAAAAATGAAAAGACTTGTTGAAGAAAAAATGGCGGAATCCTACGTGGTTCGGGAGTTTGCTGGTATCAACCAAGAATTCGCGTGGTAGGAATGTCTGAACAGTACTCTGATAGTGTATTGCTTGATTTATTAGTAAAATGTAATACCGATGTTTTCTCCGGCAATCTGTTCATTGGCTTTGATAGTTGTAGCCGACTGTACATGTTAAAATTCCCACTAAGAAAAATAACAGTATTTTTCAAGCTGTGATTCAAACTGAGAAACACTGTTATGACAGAATAATGAAGACCGGCAATCTGTTCATTGGCTTTGATAGTTGTAGCGTTTTTGATGCAATTGATATTTCTCGATGTTTTACATGTAATGAATTTCACCATTCTTCTAGAAAATGTAACAAGCCTCTCTCCTGCCCACTGTGCGGTGACAATCACGAAGTTAAGGCGTGCAATTCTCAAATACGGAAGTGCACTAATTGCGTTAAACTTGGTGGAACAAATGTCTCAATTGATCATGCGGTGTGGGAAAAGGAGAAATGCACTGCTTACCAAACAGCTGTCAAAAAATTCAAAATTGACGTGCTTGGCTGTTTGTAGCAATCACCATCTCCTTCACGAAAAATTGAATAATCTCGAGTCATCCCATGATAAGACTTTATCACGAAATACAAACTGCATAGAAATTTTTATCAAAACACTCGAGGTTTGCGATCTAAAACAGACCTTTTCCTTAACTCAATTTCGGTGAACGAGTATCCAATTGTTGCACTGACAGAAACTTGGTTGAACGACTCGATCAAAAATGAGGAGCTATTCCCAAACTTTTATCAAGTATACCGCTCAGATAGAAATTTCGATGAATGCAATTGCACAAGAGGCGGAGGAGCTCTTATTGCAGTGTTAGACTCGTTCGGCTCCTCACAGGTTGACTTAACACATTTAATTCCTCATGAACTGGTCACTCTCGACATTGTTATGGTGAAGATAGTTTCTACTTCAACTTCACTGTTTGTCATCAATATTTATGTTCCTCCCTCTCTGTCTAACGACAAATTCTTTATCCTGTTCGAAACACTCACCAACATCCAAGTTGCCTATAGCGATATTATTCTCGTCACGGGTGACTTCAATATACCTTCATATGTCTCGTTCATACAGGGTGACCAACTAAATACAACAAACAATATCTTAAAGAACTTTCTTGAAATCAGTAATCTGTCACAGTATAACTGCATCCATAATGATCATGGGAGAATACTCGACTTTGTACTATACAGTAGTAATGCTGAGTGCAGTGTCGAGAGATCATCTGATCCCTTAGTACCCGAAGACAAACATCACCCCGCCTTGAATGTTCATTGTAATTCGAATATGGCTCTTAATCTGAAAAGAAACTTCGCCGCCTCTCACAATAATGAGTACAACTTCAGGAGAGCAGATTTTGCCCGGTTGTACGACCTTATAGCTAATATTGACTGGACCTTTCTTGAAGCTTTCGATAGATCAAATGATGCTTGCTTTTACTTTTACGGAAAAATTTATAATGCATTGGATCAATGTGTACCCCTACGAACTGGTAACGTCAAGCGTAAATATCCGCCGTGGTTCGACAGGGAAATTATTCGTCTAATACGCCTCAAGGCTAAGCATTGGCGTTCATTCAAAACAGCGGGGACATTGCTGACCGGGATGAATTCACTCGCTTGAGGGCACAGATCAAGGCTGACGTTGACAATTCGTACAAAAAATATGTGAAATCTGCTGAAAATGACATAAAAGGCAACCCAAATAAATTTTGGGCATTTATAAACAACAAAAAAGGATCAACTGGCATATCTGACAGAATGACCTACGAAGGACAATCTTTTGAAACTCCTCAGGACATTCTCAATAGCTTTGCTGATTTTTCTCCAAATCATACATTATTAGTTCTCAAACCGAATTTAGTGATAGTGATCCGCATTCACAAGTCCTGGACATTCCCTATTTCGAAGAAAATGAAGTGTTGGCAGCTTTGGAACAGCTGAAACCAAAAATGACTACGGGTCCCGACAGCATCCCTGCACTAATGGTCAAAGACTGCGCTTATGCCCTGGCTAATCCACTAACAAGCCTGATAAATATCTGTATCAAAACTAGTACCATCCCAGACCTATGGAAATTGTCTAAAGTTCGCCCAATTTATAAAAAAGGGGATAAGTCTGATGTTGAAAATTTCAGAGCCATATCAATAATATGTAATTTCGCTAAAGTGTTTGAAATCCTCCTATACAGCAGGTTATATCCTCATCTGAGCAATCAAATCTCATCACTTCAACATGGTTTCATGAAAGGTCGCTCGACAACCACCAACCTTCTCAACATCACTCAATACATTGCAGAGACTACTGATAGGAGATCCCAAACCGATGTCATTTATACGGACTTCTCGAAAGCGTTCGACAAACTTGATCATGGAATACTACTATCAAAACTGTACAGGTATGGCTTTTCTCAGACCCTCATCGAACTCTTCGTGTCATACCTCACTGACAGGCGACAGTATGTCATATTCAATGGCTTCAAATCTATTGAATATGCATCTACCAAAGGTGTACCTCAAGGAAGCAACCTTGGTCCACTCCTCTTCAATGCTTTCATAAATGACATAGTTGAGATCATTGACCTCAACTGCTTAATATACGCGGATGACCTAAAATTATTTTCTGAGATTAATGGGATAGAAGACTGTCTTCAATTGTCCCTTAACCTGAAACGCATTGAGCAATGGTGCTTCCGTAATAAGCTTCCTCTTAATGCAAGTAAATGTAATGTAATGACATTCACTTTGAGAAATCAGCCACTTTTATATCAATATTCATTCAACGACATTCCCCATCAACGGCCTATCACATACACCGATCTTGGTGTTATTTTCGACTCGAAATTATCTTTTGCCCCTCATATTGAAGCCACTCTGTCTGCTGCGAACAGAATGTATGGATTCATTGCGCGTATCTCTAAAGATTTCTCCGATCCATCTACATCGAAAACCTTATACTATGCCTTCGTCAGATCAAAATTAGAATACGCATCTATAATCTGGAACCCACATAATCACTTATATATAGAGAAGGTTGAATCGGTTCAGCGTCGCTTCCTTAAACTTCTCTCCTATAAAACGGACAACATATATCCACCAATTGGCTTTCCCCATGATGCATTGTTGGCTAGACACGCTATGAACAGCCTGAGCTGCCGTCGTGATTGTCACTCCACAATTTTCTTGTTCAAACTTATCAACAACCTAATTATTGACCCACATATTCTGCAAAAACTCAATTTCAATGTACCTAGACCATCGTCTAGAGTAGACAACACGTTTTATTTACCAACACCACGAACAGATATCTTAAAATACTCACCGCTGCAAAACATGTGTGTCAATTGTAATTCTGCAAGTTGTCAGATTGATATTTTTGACTGTTCAATCTCTGCGATTAAATCCTATTACTTTAGTTAATCTCGATATGTATTATTACTTTGTTAATTTGTTATTTTGTATTGTACTGTATTTGTAACTTATATTCCTGTTCTGTAGTTGGGTGTAACCTGTAGAACAGTGTATCAATAAATAAATAAAATAAATAAATAAATAAATAAATAAATAATTCCATTCAAAATCCAAATATGATCAACTATGAGGTATACCCTATCTAATAAAAAAAGATTCATCCAAATCGAAGAACCCAGTACAAAGTTATGCCTGATAGAATCGGTTAACGGACCAGAATTCAGAGGATGAGTGATCAATATCCTTCATTTTTCTACCCTCAGGGGTGGATTTCATCTTTTAAATTCAAATGGGACCAACTTCGAAGTACACCCTATCCACTGAAAAAAGAATTATCGGAATCAAACGTCTCAGTAAAAAGTTATGCGTAATCATACATAAAAAAAACGCGCCGACTAGAGAACTTTTTGGTTTCGTCGGTTAAAAATGGAAATGAATTTTTGTTCACACGTGTAAACGAAAATTGATTCGGTAGTTCTTTAAAAAATGGCTGCGAACGAAATTGTCCAGGCAGGCATAGTAGCTATTTGCGAATTATTAAACGAAGAATTTTTTGTCAAAATGTTACAAAAAATCTAGGAAACGTCGGTTTTAGGCCAGGAACTGGAAATTGCGAAGAAATAAATTGGGCTTTTCTGGAACCCTGTTCAAGGAGCTGGCTGTGGAGGATGCTTACAAAAATCATTTGAGAATGGTCGAAAAACAATTTGAAGGACTTTCTAAGATAATACAAAATACAAAAACAATTCGACTGCCTAATACAGTTCACACGCTTCGAACGCGTTTCAACTTGTCTGCAAATCGCATTTGACGCATTAGTTGATCGATAAGTTTTGAATGGGTCAAACTTTTTCGGTTCGACAAAAGTTGATCAACAAAAATCGAAATACAAGGTTCACAAGTATATTTTTGTTGATCAATAAAATCGTTCAACTAAAATCGACTCGTGAGAACGGGCCTTTATCGTTTCATTGGGTTCAATGGATTCAGTTCAATTTTTTTTACAATCAATTTCTATACATTTTTGCACAGCCTGCCAATACACTACCGTATGGATGGCAATTGAAAATGTATATCATCATGCAAGAATTCTTGACTTTGTTATTGTCCAAAAATTAGAGAATAAATAAACGAGCAAATTGAAAAAAATCATCTGTGCGCATGTGTCTCTTCATCACAGACTAATAGATATTTGGTATAAAGTTTTTCTCGAATTCTCTAGACCCTCAGTTTTATTTTCAAAATTAAGGGGACCTAATTTATTTACAAAAAAGTTTATGAATACATTTTATTATTGCTGGAAGATATTTTTCAATATGCCATAACTCACTTTCCCGAAAAAAATGGGATGGAAGAATCTCAATTTTTTTTTCTTAATTGTTTACAAGATTTTCTTAAAAAATTTCTTAAGGTGGTTCCCCCACGACACAGTAGAATTAGGAAATTATTGAAATTTGGCGTATGTATTGTTTAACATGTGAACAACACCTCTATAAAATTTTAACAAGTTTCACCATCCCGAACCCGAGATATATATAATTGAAGTTGACTCAATTAACACGTAACATATGGGCCATACATAGGCACAGCACATTATTAATTCTACCGTTAGTACTAAAATTAAGAAGTTTATGAAAAACGAGGAGGAGCTAGAGCAGGATATCACAGATATTGTGAAAAAAAATCAAAGCAGCCTAAAGTCTCAAAAAAAAAAGTTCAAAAAGAGTACTACAAAAAAGGCCATTGAAGTTTTATCGAAAAACGATAATTTTTTTCCATGACGAATAATTTCTAGTGAGGGGGGGGCCGGGTCTGAATTTTTTTTTTGCTGCGCTTTTCGCCAACTTTCTATAACGAAGAAATTTTCTAGAGTTGATGGGGGGGGGGAGCAAGTGCCCCCCTTCAAAAAAACATTTTTTTCGCGTTCCAAATCGAAAAGTCTTTTGATTACAAATTATCAAATTTTAATTATTTCCTAATTCAACTGTCTCGGGGGGGAACCACCTTAATAGTAGTTACATATAAATACAAATTATTGAGAAAAAAAAATTAAGACAAGTTTTTATACAAATGCACTTGAAAGGAAAAAATAATTTCTTTAATTGTTGGACCCATATTATGTGAGTAGCAGATTCAAAATCTTGCCGCAGGAATACCTATTTTATATCCACGGCAAGCTTTTGAGACTGCTACTCACAGAATAACTAAGTCAAACAATTAAAGAATTTTTTTTTCCTTTTTAGTGCATTTGTATAAAAGCTTGTCTTGAATATTTTTTGTAATCATTTTCATTCAATTCTTTTTAGTCATTCATGAAATCCATCATCATATTGAATTCTGACAAAAATTGATAATCTCCGATCCCAAAAAAACCCACATGTCAAGTTTCAAAAATACAAACACGTCGCCATTTTGGAGCCGCCATCTTGAATTCGTTGATTTTGACAAAATAACCATAATCACAAATATCGTTCGCCATATTGGAGCCGCCATTTTGTTTTACTCTAGAAAAAATTCCATAATGCATTGTCACCGGAATTATGAACACCTGCCAAATTTCACGTTAATCGGACAACTAGAAGTGGGTCAAAATTCACATACAAATGTGAAGTTAAATAAAAGCTTGTAAAAAAATAATTAATAAAAAATCTTTTCACCTACGACCACTGTAGAAAATATGCAGAAACTCATGACGCCTCAGTAAACAATACGCACGGTAAACAAATGCCCAGTTTTCGTAAACCTGTCAAAATCAAAATAATACAAACAAACTTTTTTGAAAGACAAATAAGTTCTAGTTAATAATTATGAGTTACATACTGTTTAAAAAAGAATACGTACATTTTCAATATGTCAAGTGATAGTGAAAACGAAAATTTAACTCCTCCCAACGTCTTGGCAATGGCAAAAATGACTAAAAAATAAGGTGAATTATTTCTCCGGAAAGGTTTTGGTAGCATATTTTCAACACCTATCGGAAAAAATGAAACCTAGCTCTCTATGGGCCTTTTACTCAATACTTATATCGACTCTAAACATAAAAAACAACATAAATATAGAAGCCTATTCCAAGTTAATAGCGCTATTAAAAAGGAAGTCGGATGGCTTTAGAAGCACAAAATAAAAAAATTTGATGGCCAAATATGTTCAAGATTTCCTCGAAACGGTTCCTGACAATCAGTACTTGTTTATGAAGGTAAAATTTGTCCACTAATACTATTTTCCACACTTACAGTAATTTTTATTTTTAGACTTCTTATAATTGGCGTAAGTGGTGCATGCCGAAAACAGAGATATGAAAATTGAAGATGTTGAGGACACAGGAAAATCCTTCATTATTAAAATTCCAAATACAAAAACCAAAATTTTACGTTGAAAAGGGGCACATTCTCAATTGAATATTGATAGAA
Source organism: Gonioctena quinquepunctata (assembly GCA_018342105.1). NCBI lineage: Eukaryota > Metazoa > Arthropoda > Insecta > Coleoptera > Chrysomelidae > Gonioctena > Gonioctena quinquepunctata. Next base: position 738,231 of record JAFIRS010000176.1, read on the forward strand.
ATATTTTTCTGTGAATTGAAAAATCCACGATTAAAATGAAGTTTTTCGTGAATGTCTAACAAAACAACTACTTCGGTAACCACGCTGGACATTGAACTACATCTGATAGATATTCTGAAAGGTAACTCAAAGAAAAATCTGAATTGAAAATTTGCATTTTCATTCAGATAGTTATTTGATTTTCTATTCCAGTATTAATTAAGAACTCATAAAGATGAATGAGGCAAAGAAGAATGTTTTCCAAAAGAAAGTACTCACCAGAAATCATTCGTAACATTGACGCAGGAGACAAAATGTATTGAAGACCTAGTGAATGCGATGTCTCTCCTGCGTCAATGTAACGAATGATTTCTGGTGAGTACTCTCTTTTGGAAAACATTCTTCTTTGCCTCATTCATCTTTATGAGTTCCTAATTAAGACTGGAATAGAAAATCAAATAACTATCTGAATGAAAATGCAAATTTTCAATTTCAGATTTTTTCTTTTGAGTTAGAGCCTTTTCAGAATATCTATCGATGTAGTTCAATGTCCAGCGTGGCTTTAGCCGGGGAAGTAGTGTTTTCTGTTAGACATTCACAAAAAATAACTTCATTTTAATCGTGGATTTTTCAATTCACAGAAAAATCTTTCTATCAATATTCAATTGAGAATGTTTCCCTTTTCAACATGAATACCCCACAAGAGGTTATCTTGACGATGGAAGATAGTGACTAAGGTTTATCTTTCAGTCACAGATGATTCCACATCTGATTTTATGAACATCCTGTTTATATTTTCAACAAATCAAAATTCAACGTTCTTTTGTGATATCTGACCACTTGTATTCTAGAATAAAAAAATATTACACTATATGCAAGACGATACTAAATTTTTTTTTTTTAATTTATAAATGGAAAATGCACCAAATAACCCGTTGGGATAAACAAATCAGGCAGTATACCAAAAGATATTGCAAAATTTCTTAAAGTAGAAAATCCTAATCCAGATCTTCGGAAACTATTTTAGCCGATGTTGGTGTGGACTTATTGGATTTTAAGACATGGTGGAGACATGGTGGCTGGCAATCGTCTTCAGTAGCAGAAGGTTATGTTGACAATTCCATAAAAAACAAAGAGCTCACCTCATCGAGAAAATCCTCCGCTATTTTACATAATACTAATACAACCTCACCAAATGAAAATATTACAATATCATGATTTGATACATCGAAATACTTCTGAATATATTTAATAATTGTACAGTAACCATAAATAATTATGATGAACCGAATGTTAATTAAACCAACGTATAGTAAATAGAACGAATTATATCCTATATGATCATCAAAGTTGTGAAACATATATCCTCTATAATTTTGTAAAATCGTTCGAAATAAAATTGTTCAAAAAATCTAAAGGTGCAATAATATACACGGTATCCCATTTGGAGAAATGAAGTACCCTGTCATAACTACTTTTTAGATATATCTGTATACATGAAACGAACAACAAAAAACGACATCTAAAATAAAAAATCGACGTGTCTAAGCTTCATTTACAATACCTAATAATGAAAATATTAAAAGTAATCCAGACTTTTTTGGCATACTGTATATGGCTGTAGGTAAAGTATAGTGTGTTGTGAAGCAATTACGCACTCATGGAATTAATTAATCCATTCGTGCGTGATATGCTTTTTACAACACTTGATACTATTAAAGACAAGATTCTATTCAAATGCGCTAAAAAGTAAAAAATAATTGCTTTGGATGTGTGACGTAGGTTATTTCGTGAGTTACAGATTCAGAAGCTTATCGCTTCGTATTCGTATTCGAACTGAAAACTTTGTGCGACAAGCTCTTGAATCTATAACTCACGGAATAACCTACGTCACACATACAAAGCAATTATTTTTTACTTTTTAGTGCATTTGAATAAAAGCTTGCTTTTAAAAAGGTTTTTTATTAATTATTTTATTTTGTGCTTTTTAGTACTTAAGTACGATATATGCATTTTTGTTAAAGCATCGTTATTATGAGGCCTTTTTTCCTGTAAGTTCTAAGCTATCTAGTCCTTCAATGAGGAGACCATCTAAAGATTAACTCATCCGCCATCTTGGAGTTGCCATCTTCAATTTATTAATTTTAACTGGAAATCAATAATCTCGACTGAATTCATAATCTCCGACCCAGAAAACCTCTACATACCAATTTTGAATAGAATCGGACCATAAATACAGAGATCATCGGTCATCTTGGAGCCGTCATTTTGATTTTATGGATTTTGAAGAAAAATTCATAATCTTCGACCTCTGAAAACCCCCACTTACAAATTATGAATAGAATCGAACAATAATTATAAAACTCCTCCGCTATTTTAGAGCTGACATCTTGAATTTATCAATTTTCACAAAAAATTCATGATCTGCGACCCCGAAAAACCACACCTACTAAAAAGGGAAACATTCTCAATTGAATATTGATAGAAAGATTTTTCTGTGAATTGAAAAATCCACGATTGAAATGAAGCTATTTTTTGTGAATGTCTCTCCAAAAGAAATAATTCTAACTTTTTCCATCTTTGCAAAGTGAGATTGCTCCTTGAAAATGTGTTTCCCATTTCTTCCGGTCTTCCTGATGATCGTGGAAGCGTGAAATAGATTTTCGTCGACAAAAATGTATTGAAGACCTAGTGAATGCGATGTCTCTCCTGCGTCAATGTAACGAATGATGGTGAGTACTCTCTTTTGGAAAACATTTTTCTTTGCCTCATTCATCTTTATGAGTTCTTAATTAAGACTGGAATAGAAAATCAAATAACTATCTGAATGAAAATGCAAATTTTCAATTTCAGATTTTTTCTTTTGAGTTAGGGCCTTTTCAGAATATCTATCAGATGTAGTTCAATGTCCAGTGGATTTTTCAATTCACAGAAAAATCTTTCTATCAATATTCAATTGAGAATGTTTCCCTTTTCAACATGAATACCCCACAAGAGGTTATCTTGCCGATGGAAGATAGTGACTAAAGTTTATCTTTCAGTCGCAGATGATTCCACATCTGATTTTATGAACATCCTGTTTATATTTTCAACAAATCACACATACTAATGTTGAATCGAATGCGACTATAATCACAAAACTCGTCCGCCATCTTGGAAAAAAAGCAATATCTGTTCCCGAAAACCCCCACATACCAATTTTGAATCGAATCGTACCATAATCACAAAACTCGTCCACCATCTTGGATCCGCCACTTTGTTTTTTCTCTAACAAATCTCAAAATGCATTATCACCGGAATTATGAACAACTCCCAAATTTCAGCTCAATTAGATGTCGGCAAATGCTCCAAAAAGGATTACAAATTTTGAACCGGAAAGAATGACCGAATAACATTCGAACGAGTCAAATAAAAGCTTTTAAAAAAATCAGTTGCAATCGAAAATTTCGATACTTAATTAAATACAAAGAGTGCTATTTCAATGAGAAGGAAGAATTTATTTCCTATTTTTTATCATTCTAGCTTTAGCATCGACTTCAATTTTAGTCACTCTTAAGGTAGTGCCGCCACGAGACAGTTGAATTAGGAAATTATTTTCGGCGGAATCGAAAAATTTCAAAGGACTTTTCGATTTGAAACGCGAAAAAAAATTTTTTTGAAGGGGCACTTGCCCCCCAATTGACTCTAGAAAATTTTTCGTTATAGAAAGTCGGGGACTCAAAAAAATGGGGTCCCCGAAAAGTGCAGCAAAAAAAAAATTCAGACCCGCCCCCCCCCTCAGTAGAAATCATACGTCATAGGAAAAAATTTTCGTTTTTCGATAAAACTTCAATGGACTTTTTTGTAGTACTCTTTTTGAACTTTTTTTTGGTGGGATGGGGGGGATGGGGGGAAAGGGGGGTATCGTTAAAATCGATGGGGTCAACTAGGAGAAGGAGTATTTTTTTCGCGTTCAGACCCTCAAATGGTCCCCCGTCCTCCTTTAAAAAGTCCCCTGGAACAATCCGCATTTCTCTACGACCCATCCTTTAGGCTGTGCGCTTCACCGTGGACTATTTTGAACAACGAGAGTAGTTTTGATTATATCTGTCAAACTAGATGGTCAATCACTTTGATTTTTTTTCACAATATCTGTGATATCCTGCTCTAGCTCCTCCTCGTTTTTCATAAACTTCTTAATTTTAGTACTAACGGTAGAATTAATAATGTGCGCTTCCCCGTGGACTATTTTGAATAACGAGAGTAGTTTTGATTATATCTGTCAAACCAGATGGTCAATCACTTTGATTTTTTTTCACAATATCTATGATATCCTGCTCTAGCTCCTCCTCGTTTTTCATAAACTTCTTAATTTTAGTACTAACGGTAGAATTAATAATGTGCGCTTCCCCGTGGACCATTTTGAATAACGAGAGTAGTTTTGATTAAATCTTAAATCCTGCTCTAGCTCCTCCTCGTTTTTCATAAATTCTTAATTTTAGTACTAACGGTAGAATTAATAATGTGATGTTTGCCTATGCATGGTCCATATATGTTACGTGTTAATTGAGTCAACTTCAATTATATATATAATAATAATAATAATAATAATAAAGGTCTTTATTATTTTCATGTAATATAAATAGTAATAATATACATAGAAATTGAAATACATACAAACATAAATATTTCATTTAAGTGGTTAAAAAACTGAAAATAAAGGGCGAAGTTCATTTTCTGTAGGGAAACAGTAGCTTCACTACGAAAATGTTCTTCCACTTAACCCTAATACAGTGTGCCAAGGAAGACATTGTCGTACGTAACCTGATTGACAATAGAAAATGAGAAGTATAGGATCGCCTAAAAAATTCAGTTTTGAATTTAGGTGGGGATAATAAACCTTTGAATCGAAGATTTAAGTTATGCATATCTGTCCTGAAAGATATGTTGTGGTGCAAATATGCAGGAATTTTAAATAAAACAATTTTGTGATATAGGGTGACTGCATGGTGAATTCTTCTATTTTGCATACTCAACCATCCAACCTGTATCAATTTATGTGATATTCTCTGATTTCTTCTCACACTATAAATAAGCCTCAAGCAGGAATTCTGCACTTTTTGAATTTTATTTTTATATAAAGTTGTTAAGTTCGGACCATAGACGGAGTCCGCGAAATTGAAATGCGATAGAACTAATGCTTCACATAGTTTTATTTTGATGTTTCGAGGAAATAAGTGCCTGTTTCCGTAAATCAATTTCAGTGAGCTATATGCATGATTAATCAGTTGATTAACATGTTTTTCGAATCTTAAGTCTCTGTCTATGATAATCCCTAAGTTTTTAGCTTCTTCAACTATATCGATGGATTCATCATTAATTTCTATATTAATTAATTTCTATATTATATATCTCGGGTTCGGGATGGTGAAACTTGTTAAAATTTCATAGTGGTGTTGTTCACATATCAAACAATACGTATGCCAAATTTTAATAATTTTCTAATTCAACTGTCTCGTGGCGGTACTACCTTAATCGCAATGAGTTTGATACGTCCAATTTATTTCGATATTTACTTTCAATATTGACCATACTTGAAAATCCTACCTCACATAGATGTGTGGTACTGAAGGGGAGGAGGACTTTCAAAGCTTCATCAAACGGACAAGGATAGATGTCAGCAACTGAGAGCCAGAATTTCGTTAACTGCTCAACTGCTTGCGATTGAAAGTAGTTTTTAGTGACTCATCTTCAGAAGAATCAATGAGTTCTGCACTTGCTTTTGTTGATATTTCAGTTGGTAGGTGGTCTTGAAATGGGCTACAAATTCAATTCATCGTGTCGAGCTTTTTCATCTCTTCCTCGAAATAGGCATCAAAGTTATTTTTTAATGTGTTATTATATGAGTGGAAATTGCAGACAAAACGTCATATTTGGCTGCACTTGGTTTTCTATAATATAAGTTTCAAGTATTTCAAAACAATCATACTTCCCTTCTGCACTACGAATTGCAAAAATGTCGGAACCGTTTGATCCTTGCAAATACAAATTGAGTTCGTTTAACTTTGTGAAAAAATATCCGCCAAGCATGTGATCTTGAGAATGAATTCTTTGTCCAGTAGAGATTCAATATATTCAGTTTTCCCTTCCAAGAGAATTGTAACTTCATTGCGTAATTCCACTAATCGTGTCAGTACAATCCCCTTGGATAGCCAATGTACCTCTGTATGCAGAAGAAAAGATTTATGAAAGCTACCCATCTCTTCACACAGCTTTTGAAATAAACTGCTTGTAAGAGTTTTGTTTTAATATAATAGCCCGAGCTCAATAAGTGCATATGCCGACACAGTTCTACCCAATATTAACTCGCGACCTACCAGAGTTTGGGACACCTTGATCTAAAGATTATCTCGTCCGCCATCCTGGTGCTGCAATCTTCAATTTAAAAATTTTGACAGAAAAACAATAATTCTCAACTAATTTCATAAAACCCCGACATAACCAATTTTGAATAAAAACGCTCCATAATCAAAAAATTTGTCCACCATCCTAGAGCCGCCTTCTTGAATTTATGAATTTTGACAAAAAATTCGTAATGTTCGACCCCAAAAACCTGCACATACCAATTTTGAATAGAATCGGACCCTAATTACAAAACTCGTCCGCCATCTTGGAGCTGCCATCTTGAGTTTATGAATTTTGATAAAACATTCATAATCACCGACCCCGAAAACCCCTACATACCAATTTTGAATCGAAACGGACCATAATCACAGAGATCGTCTGCCATCTTGGAGCCGGCAGCCATTTTGATTTTATGAATTTTAGATTCATAGTCTTCGAACCCGAAAACCTCCACATATCAATTTTGAATCGAATCGGACCGTAATTACAAAACTCGTCTGCCATCTTGGAGCCGCCATCTTGAATTTATGGATTTTTGACAGAAAATTCACAATCACCTACCCCAAAAACCCCCACATAGCTATTTAAATAGAAACGGACCATAATCACAGAGACAGTCCGCCATCTTGGAGCCGCCATTTTGTGTTTTTCCCTTTCAAAAATTCAGTAATGCATTGTCACGGGAACTATGAACACGATAACTGTTCAAATTTAACTTGTAAGATTTGATTACACACATCGGGGCAGGTGAAAGTAATTAAAACCTTTAAAAAAATAATTTAGAACCACAGGTTGATTTGGATTTCTTCAAACCATCAATTCTAGATGAAGAATCGAGGTCGACACGTACTTTGCTAGGTTTATCAGGGTTGGTAGGAACTAGATGTTCGTATTCTTGAACTACGTAATTTTTCTCAAACAGTTGTAATTTCAGATAACGCTTCTATTTTGAGACATCTCTCAAGGCACATCAGTTTCTGAAAATCCTTTAGTTTTGAATTGGTTAGATCTTTGGAGTCACTTTCACATACAATTTGATTTCGATGGAATGGAGCAACTTCAATTTCTATGAAATTTCTTACCAGATTATTTAGAATTTCATCAGCTTCTTTATAACAGACGACAATAATTTCATTTTTCATTTCCCACTACATATTCTTCACAGGTCCATAAGAAGTTCAAGCTATCCAATGTATAGAATGGATCAGACTGAAATGGAAACCACTTATCGTTTAAAATGGACGAAAGCTCCCCTTATCAGCATATATATACAGTGTGGAACAGCCAAATGGAATAAATTCGTTATTTCAGTTATTGCGCATATTTACAAAAAATCCCGAAATACGTCAATTTCAGATTTTGAAATATCCTGCAATGACAAAATTTCATCCCTACTTTCAACCCCCCTCGAGTGACAGTTACAACCCCCCAAATTTTTAAATGGGAAATAGGGGCATGTGATACATCATTTAAAAGGTATCTTAATTCTCTATTCAAAAAAGTTATTTTTTCGAATTATTTGCAGAAAAAAAAAAAAACATCGAATTCGCTTTAACACGCAAAAACTAATACTAATACCGTTTCTTGATAATGAGAAAGTAAGAAATAGTATATTGTACACTATAGTTTTTCTACGACTATTTCAATCATATCATTAGAAATCTTTTCATAACAGTTTCTATCATACACTTTCATGCCGTCATTGAAAATACAAATATTGAAAAATATTATAAAAATCGAACATTACTCTAATTGATTTCATTAAAAAAAACAATTTTAGGAATTTAACCCTCAACCTCCAGCATGAAAAATCCGGGACAACCCTGAATTAACACTTCTATCCGATATCTGTCTTATTTATGGATTGAAATTAACTCCTTCAATATCAGATTAGGTGATATCGAATTTAGAATATCACTGTTAGCATCACCACTCATTTAGGTACTATCCTTATTATTTCATGTTTTGAAATTAATATTTTGAAAACTACCAAATGTCAAAAAATTATTATCGGACAGATGTTGATAGATTTGATTCGATCTCATATTATCTATCATCATGAAATTCGTTATTATAATGACAGTCTAGTAGCCCATTGAAAGTTACCATGGCAATTAGTTGTTTCAATTGTTGTGGGATTTATAACTGCATGACAGTAGTTGTCATGTTATACTTTCGTTGAATTTCGTCAACTGCAATTCAGAAACATGGTTCGTTTAACAGAATTGCACAAAATAACAGTTCTGCAGATGATTGGTTATGGAACACAGATCGAAGTTGCTCGCCTATTTCACGAAAAATTTCCGGATTTGCCGCCTATATCCCAAGGGACAATAAGTAAAATAGAAAAGCAATTTCGGTATCTTGGACATGTGAGGCAGATGAAAAAAAGCACCTTCCGAAGCAATGAATATTGATACCAAATTTGAGGAAAACCCACATACTTCGAGTCGACAAGCAGCCGCAACATTGGATGTTAGCCATTCATCGATTCTTCGAATATTAAAAGAAAATGAAATGCATCCCTATAAAATGATACCAACTCAGGAGCTCATGCAAGATGATTTTGATCAAAGAATGTATTTTTTTTAACAAATTATGGAAATGTTAGATAACAATGTGATCCAATTGGAACATGTTTTGTATTCTGATGAGTGTACTTTTACGGTTCACGGACATGCTAATCGTCAAAATTGCCGCTACTGGTCTACGGAAAACCCTCACTGGATGAGAGAAGACAATACACAATACCCTCAAAAGGGAAACATTCTCAATTGAATATTGATAGAAAGATTTTTCTGAGAATTGAAAAATCCACGATTAAAATGAAGTTATTTTTTGTGAATGTCTAACAGAAAACAACTACTTCCCCGGCTAAAGCCACGCTGGACATTGAACTACATCTGATAGATATTCTGAAAGGGCCCTAACAAAAGAAAAATCTAAAATTGAAAATTTGCATTTTCATTCAGATAGTTATTTGATTTTCTATTCCAGTCATAATTAAAAACTCATAAAGATGAATGAGGCAAAGAAAAATGTTTTCCAAAAGAGAGTACTCACCAGAAATCATTCGTAACATTGACGCAGGAGAAACATCGCATTCACTAGGTCTTCAATACATTTTTGTCGACGAAAATCTATTTCACGCTTCCACGATCATCAGGAAGACCGGAAGAAATGGGCAACACATTTTCAAGAAGCAATCTCACTTTGCAAAGATGGAAAAGTTAGAATCATTTCTTTTGGAGAGACACTTTGAAATTAGTGTTTTCTGACATTACAACCTGTCATGGGGTATGATAGATTGATTTGTTGAAAATATAAACAGGATGTTCATAAAATCAGATGTGGAATCATCTGCGACTGAAAGATAAACTTTAGTCACTATCTTCCATCGTCAAGATAACCTCTTGTGGGGTATTCATGTTGAAAAGGGAAACATTCTCAATTGAATATTGATAGAAAGATTTTTCTGTGAATTGAAAAATCCACGATTAAAATGAAGTTCTTTTTTGTGAATGTCTAACAGAAAACAACTACTTCCCCGGCTAAAGCCACGCTGATTTTATGAACATCCTGTTTATATTTTCAACAAATCAACCCTCAAAAGGTTCATGTTTGGGCAGGGATAGTTGGAAACCATGTCATCTGTCCGTTTTCGTTGACTGGGAATAATTATTTAGCAATGCTCCAAAATAACGTTGTGCCAACTTTGGCAAACCAATATCCTGATCCAGCAAACCCACAAGTTCCAGCTAATATGATATGGTTTCAGCAAGATGGTGGATAGGGAGGCGAGGATAGATTGAATGGCCAGCACAATCACCTGATCTTACGCCATTGGACTTCTTCTTGTGATGATATGTGGAAGGTATGGTGTATGCAAAACTTAATCATTAGATTTAGTTGACTTAAGAAGAAGACTAACGCTTGCGATTAGGTCGGTCACACCACAGATGTTCCATAATGTTATGAGACAGTTTTATTCAAGATTAGGATATTGCCAAGACGTTCGAGGCGAGCATTTTGAACACTTCCTACGTTGACATTCATGTTATGTTTTGTTTTTTACATCATCAGGAACTGAACTGATGATTTTATTTTTTCTTGTTAATTTTTCAAACAAATTCGAAAAAAATTACATTTTTGAATAGAGAATGAAAAGACCTATCAAATGATGTATCGCATGCCCCTATTTCCCATTTAAAAATTTGGGGGTCGTAACTGTCACTCGAAGGGGGTTGAAAGTAGGGATGAAATTTTGTCATTGCAGGATGTCATTTCAGAATCTGAAATTGACGTATTTCGGGATTTTTTATAAATATGCACAACAATTGAAATAATGAATTTATTCCATTTGGCTGTTCCACACTGTATATATATAATTTCGTTTTATCTGTCGAGGTCAATTAAGAGATTTGTCCATAACTTTTTAGTGATTCTCTCAGTGCGCTGCAAGAAAAAAATGAAAGGTTCAAGGTTATCATCATCGAATTAATCTTGAATTTGATTTCAATGAGTTTGAACTAATTTCGCTACTCCATCAAAAATTGAGTTGGTATCCGAAATCCATTTGATTAGCCCCTGGTATAAGGAATCTAGAAGTCAGAATGCAGCCTTCTTGCTACACCTTTTTTTAATTTTTCCGGGTTATTTATACAATTATGAGAAGCTGATCTCCAGGCTATTATTCCATATGTTGAATGACTTTGGACAAGGGCAAAGTATGACGTTTCCAGAACATTAAGTGGTATAAAAACTTTTTAACAAAAAATTAAAGCGGCGAAAAAAGAAACTGAAAAGCAAAAAATTAAATGAACTTTTTTAGTCTCCATCATCAGAATAATTCCGGGCCTCCATTATGTTGTAGTGTCATCAGAACTACATATGTGTGCCAAGTTTCAACAGAATCGGTTCACAGGTGTAAAATCAATGAATCATCCCCTATTTTTCTACCCTAAGGAAGGGATTATTTTTCAAATTCAAATAAGACCAACTTACAAGCATACCCTATACAATAAAAAAAATATCATCTGTACAAAGAATCGGTTAAGAACTAAAAATTCAGTGGGTGAACCAACAATCATCCCCCAGTTTCCTACCCTTAGAAGTGTTTTATTTTCAAATCCAAATGGGTATACCCTATCAATTAAAAAGAAAATAATAAAAATCGGACTAGTGTGTAAAAAGTTTTGCGTGGTCATAGATAAAAAAAAATAAAAATATACGTGTCGACTAGAGAAAGTCCTTTTTTCGTGAATAAAAATGATAATGACGAATTTGTATCTGTAAAGCATTTATTCATTACACATTCTATGTGTTCATTCGATCTGAGGTGGTTATCAACGAGGTATTCAATATTTTAGATTCTCGTTGGAATTATTTTTTATATGGAGTTCTTCATATTGAAGTACGTATTCGGACTTTGAACTATATCGAAGTAAATTAATTGGCCATGTTTGTAAACAAACCGAAATCGGATAATCATTCTATCTCCGATTTTTCACTCATTTTAATTTTGCATTTGCGGGTCATGGGTACTGTTTAACAGTGATATTTGAAGGTTGAAGTAAGTATTGGGAATGAGAGGAAAATTGTACAAAATAGGTTTTTTTCAGGTTAGCAGTTGATAGTTTTTCGTCGAAAGGCTTGAAAACGTATTATTTCATAAACCCGTTTTATCTACTCCTATTAAATTATATATTGATTATTCAACTGCTTTTGAGCAATTAATAGTATCCATAAACAAACAACGTGAGTTATAATAACTCACTACTATAACTCACTATAATAAATCGGAAAAGAGTCTTGGAATTAATTACGAACCGAATATCAAGGTGGCTCTGTTCTTCTGTACAAGCCGTTTGGCCGAAAGGGAACAGTCCATTATTGTTATTGAGGGGAGTAATGTCACTTGAATAATTTTGACGTTCTCAAATTAAGTTAATACCTAATTATTCTGAATTTTTTGCTGAAAAAGATGAATTCAGATAGTGAAGATGAATTATTATGTACACCTCGAGAAATAAGACAAGTAGCTAATGTTACCATACACAATTTATTGCCCGAAAAATCCCCAAACAAATATAAAGGTGTATACAAAAATTTTCAAGATTGGTGAAGCAGCAATAACATTAAGGCCCGATATTATAATGTCAGTTTAAACTCTTGAGTGACGTCATCGAGTTTAAACCTTAAACCCTACCTCAGGTATGGGTTGAAGGAAACGAAACGAAACGAAACACCATAAGGCCAAGTGACGATGACATTTATATACATGGAAAATAAAAATCTTATGTGTTTTTATAAAACGACTTTTTCACCACCTTTGGTTTAAACTTGAAGATAAACTGGTTTAAGGTTTTCGGAGTTTAAACTGACATTATAATATCGGACCTTAGTCATCGTTCACAGAAAATGTACTTTTGGCATATTTTAGTGGTACTTAGCATTAATATAAAGCATCGTCCCTATGGACTTTCTACTCCATGCTAAGAAGCACACTCAACATAAATAATGGAATCAATATAGAGAAAAGGGAAACATTCTCAATTGAATATGGATAGAGAATTATTTGAAATTCCGCGCGTTTATTAAACGTCAATCAGAGAAACATGTAGCTAAAAAGGCAAAAACTTTCAGGCCAGAGCAACTTAATAATTTCATAAATGACGCTGCTGATGAGAAATATCTGGCGACAAAGGTAATAGATCTCACAATATTCAATCGTTTTTATCATCTAGTCAATTACATATTTTATTTTAGGTTGCTTTAATAATGGGCATTATGGTTGCTTGTCGTGCAGCAGAATTGCACTCTATGCAAATTACAGATTTAGAAGATCATGGATCTATTTTTATGGTCAGTGTACCAAATACAAAAACAAAAATTGCCAGAAAATTCACTGTTACGGGAAATTTTTATACCATAGTTGAGAAATATTTAAATCTTCGTCCTACTGATATATCGCAAACGATATTATTCTTTAAATTTTAAAATGGAAAATATCACCCACAAAGAATTGGCATAATAAATTTGGAGCAATGGGGAAAGACATTGCTACATTTTTAAAATTACCACACTGTAATTTATATACAGGGCATTGTTTTCGCCGCTCGTCGGCAACTTTATTAGTAGATGCTGGAGGGGATATAACGGCACTGAAATGCCATGGCGGTTGGCGATCAACTACTGTGGCTGAGGGGTGCGTTGATGATTCCGAAAAGAATAAGACAGATACTGCAAATAAAATATACAGTTCTATATAACACCCCAACCAGTTAGTACATTAACAACATATATGCAACAAACCCAAAATGAAACAATAAACTTGCATAATTCGGTCCCACATATTCAGTTTACTGGTTGTTCAAACTTTACGGTTAATTTTAATAATAAAAAAAATTTGTAATTACAATTAAAAATTTCATAGCATTGTTATAGGTAACTATTAAGATTTGTGAATAAAGTTCTTTCTCTGTACTTGTATCTTAGTATTTATTGTTATGGTCGTAGATAAAGTATAGTATTCAACTTGCGGTAATGGTCATCACTCAATTGATGAATTACAACACTCGCCTGCGGCTCGTGCTGCAAACTTCATCTGGGTGAGTTATGACCTATATTACCCCTCGTTAAATAATATACTATTATTCTAAAGAAATATTGAGATATGAAATTCGAAAAAAGTAGTTTTTCTAAGGTTTTCCCGAAAAATTTATTGCGAACGTATTACATTTCAAACTGGTGATTTTATCGATTTATTTTCGGTCAGAAAAGTTGTATATGGATGAGCTCTTTCACTATCTCAGGGCGTATTATTAACTACACTCACATGCAAAAAAAAGTTAATATTCGATAAAATTGTGGTCTCATAATTTATTTTTTTAGTTCAATATTCATAATTTTTTTAGCAAACTGTCGATAAAGACTAATCTGAACTTGCATATCCAGCCTTAAAACACTCTGTGGAATAATTTCGTAGCCAATTTCTTTCAAAATACCAATTTTTGTTAAGAACCATTCCTTTCCTATATTTTGTTTTTTGGTTCAAGTCTTTAGGTGCACTGGTTCATTTTTTTAAGAGCAAAATGAACACCAACAGTTTACTTTGAAAAATGTTATTTTTTGACGACGTGGCTTTGCTCGTTGTTACCCTCATGTCAATTTTTAACCGACGAAACCAAGAAGGAGGAGGTTCTCTATTCGACCCGTATATTTTTTTAAACGACGAAACCAAAAAGGAGGAAGTTCTATATTCGACCCGTATTTTTTTTTTCCATCATATTTTTTTATGTATGATCACGCATAACTTTTTACTGAGGTGTCCGATTCCGATAATTCTTTTTCAGTGGATAGGGTGCACTTCGAATTTGAATTTTAAAGATGAAATCCACCCCTGAGGGTAGCGAAATGAAGGATATTGATCACTCACCCTCTGAATTCTGGTCCGTTAACCGATTCTATCAGGCATAACTTTGTAATGGGTTCTTCGATTTGGATGATTCTTTTTTTAATAGATAGGGTATACCTTATATTTGGATTTCGAAAGAAATTAGCCACCCTTACGGGTAGAAAAATAGGGGATAATTGATTCTTCACTAGTGAACATTGGCATACACATACGTAGTTGACAATGACAGATCGCTAATGACATTATTCTTGTTTCACATCCGTCAAAATCAGTATATTTTATGAGAGGATGGAATGATATACAAAGTAATGAAATAAACTAACCAGAACAACGAAAATAATTTATATTACAACAAATAGTAAAAGTAGATAATCATATTATTCAACTGGTAATAGTTGAAGTAAGGTGGGTAAGTAAGTATTTTGGAAGTAATAAAAAAACAAGTAGGTAGTAATTGGTAGATTTTAGCCACAAAAAATTGGAAAATAAAAACTTCTTAACAAAAAATTCAACCGACGAAATACGGAACTGAAAAGTAAAAAATAAAACTTTTAAAAATTAACCGACGAAATCAACTGAAAGCAGAAAATAAAATAAACCTTTTAGTCTAATGATATTTAGCTCTAAACTATGAAGTAACTGATTTTCAGTCGGCGCCAAACAAACCAGCAATTGAATTAGGTGAAGCGTAAAATGATGGCAGCGAGATGCACGGCTGCGTTTTGATGACTTCTTCCATAGATAATGATCTTCGATAATTGTTTGTTTGGCGCCGACTCAAAATCAGTTACTTACATTAGTTTAGGAGCTCAATTATCATTTAAACTAAGAAGGTTTATTTTATTTTTTGCTTTTCAGTTGATTTTTTCGTCGGTTTAATTTTTTATTAAAAAGTTTTCATTCAGCTTACTTTATGAGTCTAGCAATGAAAAGGCAACAGTATATTGTTTAGTTTTAATAAGCGATTATTGCAACTTACACAAAAAGAAGAAAATAACTCATAAAAACTATTTTCAACGACAAGCTTTTATTTAAGCCGTGTACTAAAACGTATAATAGTTATTTATGTAATAAGGATCATAAAGACGATCATTATGGTACAAGTCGTGAATGTTTTTGGGCGAGGCGTAGCCGAGTCCGATAACACGACGTGTGCCATAATGATTGTTTATGATTCGTATTACATACAAAATTTTATCTGATGGCATTTATATTAACACATTTTCAAAAATTAAAAACTGCATTTTTGACATGTCACAATGACAACTATTTTTAAAGGAGTAAGTATATGTGTAGTTTACAAATATTAGTAGGTTAGTGAGCTGTGCTTTGCCATTTCCTTGACAACGTCAGGTTGTAACGGCAATATTTATTTATCTGCTGTGAAACACAATTGTCACGTAGAATTGAATATAATTTAAATAATAATGAGTGACTCTGAAACTGGTAGTTTACCTTCTGATTTGGAAGAAATGACGCGAAATTTCGTGGACTCCCTTTTGCCGGAAAAATCACGGAGTGTATATGAAATAGCGTTTAATCGGTACGAAGAATGGTGTTCCACTAAGAAAATCAAGAATATCACTCATGAAAAAGTATTGTTGGCTCACTTTGAATGCGTATCTAAGGAAAAAAAACCATCTTCTCTCTGGTCGTATTATTCGATGATAAGAAGTATTTTATTAACAAGAAAAAACGTCGATATTAGTACATACAGCTGGTTGCATTACTAAAACGTAAATCAGAAGGTTACAGAGCTGAAAAATTCAAAATTTTTCCTAAACAAGAGGTCAGCAAAGTTTTTAACGGAAGCAGCAGATGATACATATTTATTTAAAAAGTTGCTATGATAATTGACCATAGGGTCATCCGCAAATAGGCGGATGATACCACGATATTATGGAAGAGCAAAATTCTAACACCTTACCCGACTTAATATCTACTGATATGAAAAAAATTAAGGAATGGTGCGATGCAAATTTGTTATCCTTCAATACAACAAAAACAAACATCATTTCATTCAGATGCTCTCTTGACGACCTTACATTTAGTAATAACATATTGATCGAGAACAAGCCTCTAACTAAATTCCTAGGTATCCATATTGATAAGAGGCTCAAATTCGACGGACATATCAAGCATCTCAAAAGCAAGATTTCTGCTGGATGCTATGCACTGAGAGTAACTTCGTCGAATTTGGGATCTAATAGAGTCCCATTTACGTTATGTAATACCTTTTGGGGAGTTAGCAACTCATCGGCACTTCAATCAGTCTTGGTACTGCAGACACGTTCTTTAAGGTACTTGCGTAAACTAAAACCCCGTGATTCTTGCAGAAACATATTTGTTGAAGAAAAAATACTAACAGTATTTGCGTTATGCATTCTAGAATCAGTTCGTCTCATTTACAAGAATATGTCTATGTTCGAGGCTTCAGGTAGTCATTACAACACCCGCTCTCACATGTTGAAATTGCCAATTCCCTCATCAAACATGATCAGATATTCGATTTACTACAACGGGGTTGAGATGTTCAATCACCTCCCCTCCTCATACATAAGGGAGTCGAATATGAATATGAACATTATAGACTTTAAAAAAATATGAAAAGTTTCTGGCAGATAGACCCTATTACAACTTGCAGGAGTTTTACAACGATAAATTTGATTGACAGGGTGCATATTTGAATCCATGTAAGTTTTTAAGTTGACGTCACTAAGTTGTAGATGTGTTTGTCTCTATATGTATAATTGATTTATTACTACAATGTTGTATTTTATTAAGGTAAAGATGAATATAAAATAAATAATGTAAATAAGTAAAATGTTCTATTTAAAACTGTGATTTGGTGTCCTCTTGATCATAGAAGAGGACGTATGCTTCTCCACTCACGATATATTTGGGTGATAGCGGTGATACTCTCGAGTCATTGTACTCGTGCCAAGTGCCTGCATAAGGGTGCCTACAGTAAGCCGTGTAGTGTCCGTTAAAAGTTGTTCCACTATGGTTGGATACAGCATACAAGTTGTAGCGACACGGAGCTGCGTTATCTACTGCATAATTATTCATATCTAATCCATCGAGAGGAAAGTCAATGAAAACATTCAGTTTTTCTCTGAATCTCTCCATCTGCGAAAATATTTTCAAGTGAATTACTAAAATTTTGGGGAATTTAAGTATAGATAATGACTTCGTGCATTTTCTCCTTTCCTTGCATTTAGAACAAGTGGATTTTTCGTCATCATCCAAAATTTCTTCCCTAGTAAACAAGTCTAAACATTGCGACAGTCTGAGTTTGCCAGTACTCTCTGGAATAGGGAGTGAAATGTCCCAGAATGAGTCAAAAGTGACAGAACAATGGCCACAGAAAGTACATTTCAACGATGATTTCAGTTGACCAACAAAGTTATCGACAATTTTCGAGTTGTCCATTCTAAGATATCTTGACCAAGACTCTTCTGCCTTTTCATTATCGCTCAAATTTTCATCGATTTCTATGAACATAGGTTTAAGCCTTTCTCTTACTCTGTTTCATCTTCATGAAGACCTTCCAATAAATATCTGAAAAATTCCTTGGCATCCTGTTGAGCGTTACCCATAAAACGAGGTGCAAATCTTTGTATCAGGCTTTTCAAAGAAACAGTGTTAACCGCCACATCAGACGAATCTTCTGACCAAAGTTCTTTTACCACTTCTTCGAATGCTTTTATCAAAGCACCCTTCATACTTGATATGCTTGTGTTGATATCCTTCAAATGTTCGTCTTTTCTCAGATACTCGAGCAACCATCTGGTATTCGATAAACATTGTATTGCGCTATTCATAAAGCAGGTATTGCCAATGTTTTTCAAACCATTAAGACCAAGAGTTTTGGAGCTTCCAAACACAAGTGGTTTGATGGAATCATAACTGAGGGAGATGCGCTCACCCCTATTGCTATCTTCAAAGGAACAGTCTCTTATGCAATGATTTTCTCTATCATTGGAGGCGCAATAAGGAACTCGATTGGAGGCTGCTGAAATCGAGTTGGATAAAGATATGGTAGATCGCGTTATTTTTTTTTGGAAGTGGTTGAATCCAAATTATACTTTTCAGGTATTTGGCTCCGAATAATATACTTATGGATACTACTTGACATATTTATTCTTTGTGGACGAATGAATATATCATCCAAACGTTGAGTAGCAGGAATAGAAAGAATTGACTTTTCCACCCTCTTCGATCATCTGTTTTATTGATCAATTTTTGTCCAATATGATTAATTAATTCGGTGGCATAACTACCAAATGAACCGAAGGTTTCAATTGCTACCGGATAAAAAATGTATTGATCTTTTAAAGTAGAATATTTCTTCAATTTGGACATTTCAGCAGAATCTGCAGCCCCACCAGCATTTCTGGATGTTGAATCAATATGAGATGCTGCAACGGTATCTACGCAGGTGAAGTCCCACACTAAAGGTTTTCCATGACTCCATGGGATGAGAGACATCCCATCTGGACGCTTACCATCATCACGAATGATTCCCAAAGGTTCTAAGACAGCAGGAATATCAGCAGTTGATAAAGCTCGCTTGATTAGGAACTAAATCTACAACTCAATCCATGCGTCCCTTTTTCGTTGACGATAAATCCACATCTGCATTTATAACTCACACAAATAGAACAGCCCAAACGTAAACCCACAGAAATCCTGAAAGATTCATCATCTAATAAATTTCCAAGGAATGCAACTGGAAGAGCGTTGAGCCAAGCTCCAGATTCATTCGTACTAACTGCCTTTAGTCGAGCCTTTTCAAAAGGAGAATTAACAGCCGAGTCAAGGAGTTGTTTAGATGACAATTCGATGAGAGGAAGATCCCAGGATTTTTGGGAAATTTTATTATCAGGTGCAGAGGTTCCAGTTTTAGAACACCAAACAGATTCACACTCTATATAGTAAACATCGAACACACTGGAAAAATAATCAGGTACAATTTGATCAACTAGATGTTGAATGCTGTTCAACGAAGAAAGAAAAGCTGGTAAAGCAAGTGAAGATGCTTGTCGTATACCCAGACCACCCTTATTTACGGGAAGTGTTGCTTGAAGCCACGTGGAAAGGCTGAAATTATTATTAGTAATCTGCTCCAAAATCATACGGAGTGTTGAGTCGAAGAGATCAAGTTCCTTTTGACAGCGCCAAGTCGGACAACATCTCAATGTATATATCAATTTGGGTATAGCTAGACAGTTCTTCAGAAGAAAATACCCAATAATTGATTATGTGTGTTTATATATATATATATATATATATATATAAACACACAAAGCTTCAATATAGTACTATGACTGATGATTACAAGATTTATAAAAAATCATAAAAAATATCTAAAAATGAGAGTTGAACATTTAAAGTATTAGGAACGACACCGTTTGAGGTCATAGATCGCAGTTGAAGTAGTCTGTATTGTTAAAAAATATAAAAAATATATATACGTACACACACGCCCATATATATATATATATATATATATATATATATATATAAATCCTTTATTTAGTTCATTTTACTAATTTACATTGTCAAGTCATTGCAATGATTACAATGAGAACGATATATAGCATGCTTTCAGATTAAAATAGACTAAGTTCAAATAATAAAAATGTATATACAACACATATACACATACATATACACAAATACTACACCTATTTGCACACCATACATCTATACGCTCCTACAAATTCTAAAAAATATTTAATAAATACACAAAATACTTTAAACATACTAAAACATTTGTATATCTGTCGTTACTGAATATTAAATCGAAACAAACAAAATGAGGAAGTGGCTACTAGGTTTTTATTGATTAAGAAAATATGATCTTAACTTTGTCTTGAAGGATGTTAAAGATGTTAAACGTTTGATCTCTTCTGGCATATTATTATAGCTATCAAGTCCCTTGAAAAAAACAGAATTTTGGGTATGTGTTAATGTGACTTGTTGAATATGGAAGTCAGTTCTGAATCTTGTATTGTATCCGTGGATTTGGTCATTGTACATAACTTTTTCTTGTAAATATGTTGGGGAAATTTTGTTTCTTATTTTGAAAATAAGGATTAATGTTTGGTAGAGGAGAAATAAATCAATTGGTAACCATTCTAGTTGCTTCAACATATCTCTTATTGGTGTTAGTCTTTTGCAATTTAGAATTATGCGCATGGCCCTATTTTGGAGTTTCTGTAAACGAGCTAAATCATTTTGTTTCAGTAGATACAGAATTGTAGAACAATATGTAAAATGAGGAAGCACTAATGAATTGTACAGTAAAATTTTTGTCCACCTTGACAAATATGGGGCACAACGAGATAGATAATGTATTTTAAATGCTATCGTCTTTATAATGAAGTTGGCATGTTCTTTAAAATGTAACCCCCTATCCACATAAACCCCAAGATATTTAAATTGGTTGACCCGTTCCACCTTATCAGGCCCTAACATTATCTCAAAATGTTGGTTACAGAAGTTTCTGAATTTTTTTTCTTTACTTATTACCATGTACTTGGTCTTCTCAACATTGATCTTCAAATAATTTGCACAACACCAACTGTAAATCGATTTTAAAGTTTTGTTGATGGTTTCCGTGAGTTTGGTGTGATCATTACATGAGAAATAAATCAGTGTATCATCTGCAAATAAATGAACTGAGCTCTCTCCTACTATCTCCGGCAAATCATTAACATACAACAGAAACAACAGGGGGCCCAGAACACTTCCCTGTGGTACTCCTTGATTACATTCTATTTCATCTGATACTTTATTATTTATCCTAAGCTTTTGTTTTCTGTTCTCCAGAAAGCTTTCCAACCATTTCAAGACTATTCCATCTATTCCTACTGCTACTAATTTTTCTAACAATCTATTTCTGTGTATTGTTTCGAAAGCTCTCTGAAGATCCAGAAATACTGCAACAGTAGTCTCATTTTTTTCTAGGCATATTTTCCAATCATCTAGTACACACTGAACTGCTGTTTCACAACTATGTTTATTTCTAAACCCTGATTGGTATTTACTCAACAGTTTATTATTTTCAATATAATCTACTAATTGGTTATAGACTGCTTTTTTCAATTATTTTTTCAATTGCGCTCAACATGTTTACTGGTCTTAGATCCGAGGCCTTATTAGAGTTTGTTTTTTTTCGGAACAGGAATGATTGTAGAAATCTTCAGATCATCTGGTACCTCCCCTGTTAGTAATGAAGTATTAATGAGGTTTAGTAATGGTTCTGCAAGGTTAGTGAAACAATTTTTAAAAAAGGCAACATTCAATTCATCTGGACTCCCCTTATTATTCAACGAAAAAACAATATCTCTCAATTCTCTAAAATCTAATAGTGAGAAGTTTTCTATAGTATCATAAGTGACCCCCAGATTTGAATTAGGTGCAATTGGAAAGTCAATTTCTGCTAGCTCAATATTATCTGTTATACTTTTGATACTTTCCACAAAGAAGTTATTCAACCTATTGGACATACCATTTCCATTACTAATAATTTCATTATCACTAATTTCTATTTCACTTATTATCTGGTTTTCATTTTTATTCGGACAAATATTTTCATTACCCTCCACAGTTCAACCGAGTTTGTTTTATTTTCCTCAACTTTTCTTTCGTAATATTCTCGCTTTTTCATTCTCATAGTTTTACTGCTATGTTTCTTTTTGTTTGTAAATTTCTTTGAGATTTTCTGTTCCCTTCTGTTTCCACTCTTTATAACAATCATCCCTGTTTTTGTTGCTTCCCTCACTTCTTCATCATACCATTCTCTATAATGTGGATAAATTTTTACTGTTTTTTTAGGCGCTATTCCATCATAAACCTCATACACTTTATTGTAGAAGTCTCTATATTTTTCATTCATGCCAATTATTGTGTAGTTCCAATTTATTTTTGATAGTTTCTCATTCATTTTAGTGAAATCTATATTACGGCCTCTACTTTCTACTGTTAGAGATTTATTTCCCTTAGAACATTGAGCACAATACAAAATAATATTATTGTGACTTGATATTTTTGGTGTCTCCATAACTACTGCATCAATAAGAAATTGTTCATTTGTTATTACCAAATCTATCAAACTTCCCCCATTATCAGTTGGATGAGTTATATCCTAACAATATTTTTTACATCCCATGTCAGTTATCATGTTTCTTAATCTATCATTTTCAGGAGCACTCTTCTGCCAATCTATATTAAAATCCCAGTAACCACCACCATCATTTTTTGGTCACATAAATTTTCTTCGCACCAATTTTCGAAGAAATTTAAAAATTCTGTACAATTATTACCGCTAGGAGATCTATATAGGCACACCACCAAGTAGTGTTTTCCGTTATAGAATGCTGTAACTGCACCTAACCAATATTTTTTTGGTACTGCTAAACATTGTGTACTACTAATTTTGATATCCTTTCTGAAATAGATGAGGACTATATATATATACACAAAACATACATATATAGACATGTATATATGTATATATATATATATATATATATATATATATATATATATATATATATGGGCGTGTGTGTACGTATATATATTTTTTATATTTTTTAACAATACAGACTACTTCAACTGCGATCTATGACCTCAAACGGTGTCGTTCCTAATACTTTATATGTTCAACTCTCATTTTTAGATATTTTTTATGATTTTTTATAAATCTTGTAATCATCAGTCATAGTACTATATTGAAGCTTTGTCCACAAGATTTACTCTTACTGACATTAAAGTATATTTATTATTATTATTATAAGTGGAGCATGCAGAAGAGAGAAACTGACAAATATGCTTGTTGAAAATGTGATAGATGAAGGATCCGTTTTTGGAATTACTTTACCGAATACAAAAACAAAGGTAATGCGAGAATTTTTTGTAACATCGGGGAATATCCCAGGATTGAATAGAACTTGTCAGACAATATGTGAAAATACGACCTTGCAACACAAACCATCGATGTTTTTTTGTCAATTATAAAAATAAGAAATGCACGAAACAACCCGTTGGAATTCACACCTTTGGTAAAATGCAAAAAGATATTGCCACTTTTTTTAATTTACCTCACTCTGAAGAATATACCGGACATTGTTTTCGACGACCGTCTGCTTCATTTTTGGTCGATTCTGGAGCTGATCTGTGTACCGTGAAACGCCATGGCGGAAGGAAAAGCAATACTGTTGCTGAAGGTTACATCGAAAATTCGAAAGAGCAAAAGAAAAGAATATCAGAAGCACTTTTTGGTGCCAACAACCAAACAACATTACAAGTTTACCAAAAAGCATCAACTACTGATCTAAAAACTCTAGAATCCATTGGAAATAATATTGCAAATTGTAGTCATTGCTCTTTTACCATTTATAATAAATAGTTTTGTACGTAGTTATGCATTTTGAATAAACTGTTTTGATCTCACCATCACATGTTTTTCATATAGAACTTCATTATGATACTTAGTACCATAATGAATTCATTATGGGACTAAGTACCATAATGAGCTTCCTTATGTCATCAAAATTGAGTGACAACTAAGTTTAAGTCATCGCTGACAATTATTTGATTATTTTTTGTTGAATTATTTAGTTTCAAGAACCTTGTCGCGCGAAGTGTTCATAAAAGTGGGTACCAATTAATTTCATTGGACAATGATTGGTTGGTAAGTAACAACTTGTCAAAGTATTAATTTTACTACAATTCATGCGACAAGCTTTTTGAAACCATATAATTCAAGAAAAAATAATTAAATCATTGTCATCATTGACTTAAACTTATTTTTTTTTATTGGTGCCCCTTTTTACCCATTTAAAGCACGCCTCAGCGTGTTTAAATCGAACTTTAAAAAACGCGCGTTTTTTAAAGGTAACCATGACAACATCAACAAATCGAGAAACGTGAAGTCTAAATGACAAATTTTTGATTATTGATCTGACAGGAGTACCTTGTAACGTGAAATAAAATATTACTCACAATTCGTTCATTTATATGTGCTCCTCCATCCATTTGATGAACTTTTCATATTCTTTTTTATATATATCACTGGATTTTCGCGGTATTAACCGCGATTCTGCCTCACTATTCAAAAAATCGATATTAGAATAATTCATATTTGAGCTCTGGTGACAACAAATATTGATCTTTGGTAACAAATTGCAAATGAATGTTTTTCTCATTTCCATGACAACGAAAGGTATACTGATGTCACATCACGAATTCAACCTTCTTGCATTATTAGTTCTTATTTCTATTTTATGTAGTAATAATACCAGTATATATGATTTCAAAGTGCACCAATAAAAAAAAATAGCGTAAAGTATTCGTGGATAACTGGTCTTAAAAACACTTGCTCTATTTCGAGCACTCCGGCTGCGCCGTCGTGCTCGAAAAATCGCGCGTGTTTTAAAGCCCTTTTTATCCACTTATACTTTAATATACTATTATACGTTTTAGACACGAATAAAAGCTTGTCTTTAAAGAGGTTTTTTATTAGTTATTTTATTTTTGCTTTCAACTTAGTTCGCCTTAATCTGTTCATTTCTTATAGAGCATCGTTATTACAAGGTCTCTTCCCTGTAAGTTTTGAGCTGAAAGAAATCATGATCTCCGACCCCAAAAACTCCCACACACCAATTTTGAATAGAATCTGACCATAATCACAAAACTCGTCCGCCATTCTGAAGTCGCCAACTTGAATTTATAGATTTTGACAAAAAATTCATAATCTCCGAACCTGAAAACCCCCACATACCAATTTTGAATAAAATATGACCAAAATCAGAAAACTGGTCCCCATCTTGGGGCCGCCATCTTGAATTCATCAATTTTGACAAAAAATTCATAATCTCCGAACCCGAAAACCCCCACATGCCAATTTTGAATCAAATCGGACCATAATTACAAATCTCGTCCGCCATCTTGAAGCCGAATTATGAACACCTGCCAAATTTCAAATCAATCGGACGACTAGGAGTCGGTCAAAATTCACTTGCAAGATTTTATCCAAACTGAGAAACGAACCAACGAACTAACTAACTTGAAGCTTGTAATAAAAATGTTGAAATACAATAATCATATTCGATTAATTCTTTTCTCTCTGCCACACTCCTCAAGATTTTATTTAAACTTTATGGGGTTAACCCATGAACTTGTTCTTTCCAACATCTTTGTCGTGGAAAATGATGTGGTTTTAATTAATTACTCATTGGAATTTAGTTTGTTTACAGTTTCAATGGATGTTTCGTTATTTCTCAGAAGCAAAACATTCCCGGATTTATCCAGATTTATCGTTAATAGACTGATGCGTGAATTTGTTACATAAATGATTACATGTTTCATTTCGCTTTGAACTATATCGAAGTAAATTAATTGGCCATGTTTGTAAACAAACCGAAATCGCATAATCATTCGATCTCGGATTTTTCGTTTATTTTAATTTTGCATTTACGGGTCATGGGCACGATTAACAGGGATATTTGAAGGTCCTCGCAGATTTTTACGGTTTTCTGATCATAAGTTGAAGCAATGATCAGCCAACGATTTTTTCTTTATGCTTTAATTGAATGGTTAATATGTTTCTTCGTGAAGCGTTACGTATAGCAAAAAAACGGTCACACATTATGCATTAATTGTTTTCTAGATATAACGGGTGGTCCTAGGAACATTTCTATAGCTTCCGGATGGATTTTTTTTTCTAATTTGACCGAAGATTACTACATGAAATTTAATCAATTAGATTGGAAATTCGAATATTTTAAATGGGTCAACCTGTATATTATCTCATATGCCAATTCAGGGGTCAAAATGAATACAAAATGGTGCTCAAATTCTGATATTTGGGAAGTCACCACAACAAGACTTTAAAAAATTAATTTATCTTCGCCGTACCACCACTTTATATATATATATATATATATATATATATATATATATATATATATATATATATATATATATATATATATATATATATTTTTTTTATTGGTGCCCCTTTTTACCCATTTAAAGCACGCCTCAGCGTGTTTAAATCGAACTTTAAAAAACGCGCGTTTTTTAAAGGTAACCATGACAACATCAACAAATCGAGGAACGTGAAGTCTAAATGACAAATTTTTGATTATTGATCTGACAGGACGTCAAATAAAATATTACTCACAATTCGTTCATTTATATGTGCTCCTCCATCCATTTGATGAACTTTTCATATTATTTTTATATAATAACATGGAATTTCAGGTATTAACGCGATCTGCCTCACTCTTCAAAAAATCGATATTAGAATAATTCATTTTGAGCTCTGGTGACAACAAATATTGATCTGTGGTAACAAATTGCAAATGAATGTTTTTCTCATTTCCATGACAACGAAAGGTATACTGGATGTCACATCACGAATTCAACCTTCTTGCATTATTAGTTCTTATTTCTATTTTTTGTAGTAATAATACCAGTATATATGGGTCAAAGTGCACCAATAAAAAAAAATAACGTAAAGTATTCGTGGATAACTGGTCTTAAAAACACTTGCTCTATTTCGAGCACTCCGGCTGCGCCGTCGTGCTCGAAAAATCGCGCGTGTTTTAAAGCCCTTTTTATCCACTTATACTTTAATATACTAATATATAAATATATATTTATATATATATATATATATACAGGGTGAGCCAACAGGATTCCCGTGATTCATTGCTCCTTAATGTATCACTATTTTGATTTCTTATATTTTTTTTGTCAAAGGGACCATCTAAGACCACCTTCCAAAATAATTTTCATTCATACAGGGTGCATCATTGATGCGTGGCTAACCAAAGTTGTTCTTTTTCAAATGAAACACCCGGTATATTTTCATATATTCCGATCAGCTGTACCATTGGCTGCTCAACGATTTTTTCAATTTTGAAATCCGTTGCGACGTCGCCGAATTATTCAAAAGAAATCAATTTCACATTTCGAAATATTTAGTAAAGATAATTGGGGTATCGTAGGTCGATATGATGATGTTCATTGAGAATACCAAGAATTTGGAATAAATTATACAGGATGTTCGATACAACAACACAAACTTAGCCATTTTCAAACATCGATATTTTGATTTTTTTCAAATGGAACACCCTGTATATTTTTATTTAAATGAACTCCTTTTCAATAACTCTACACCTTTCAATCTCCATGTCATGTACCTAAAACAACTGGTTTCCGAGATATTCTACATCCAAAAGATGGATATTTGTCCACAGAAAATATTGACAATATTCGTCTTTGGTATCATATTTGGAATTAAACTTTGCATAAAAATCATATTTATTCGAATCTAACAGAAAATAACAATAATTAATGCAGCTAATGTTCAGTGTGCCTGCCATTTTCACCAATACACACTAGTATCCACATGTGCCAGCATGTCCTCTGAAATTTCCCTGAAAGCAGTACGAATTCTTGCTTTCATATTTTCAGGAGTTGTAGGCGGAGTTTGATAGACAACCCATTTAATGTATCCCCATAGAAAAAAAACAATTTTTATGCTCGGTGACCTCGGAGGCCACTGAACTGGCCCTCCCTCCTCTACCTATCCATTTTTCACGGAATTCATCATTAATGTATTCCTGCACATCAGTGTGGTAATGTGCAGGCGCGCCATCTTGTTGTAGCCACATTCTCTGCCTCATTGCCAATGGAATATCATCTGATAAATTTGATAACTGACTCCGCAGAAATCTTAGATATTTTCTTCCATTGAGATGACCGTTGAAAAAAAAGGACCCAATTACACCTCCCCAAACATTTAGTGACCAACGTTGTTGGTGATTGACATATCTAACAGAATGAGGATTTTCAGTTGCATAATAGTGCATATTATGCCTATTCACAT
This sequence comes from Gonioctena quinquepunctata, assembly GCA_018342105.1. Lineage (NCBI taxonomy): Eukaryota > Metazoa > Arthropoda > Insecta > Coleoptera > Chrysomelidae > Gonioctena > Gonioctena quinquepunctata. The sequence continues at coordinate 766,919 of JAFIRS010000176.1, forward strand.
GGCCATTGTTGTGAAACGTGGCTTCGTCCGAAAATAGAACATACTCAAAAAAATCAGGTTCATGGTTGAATTTATCTACACCGCATTGGCAAAACCGCATTCGCTTTGGAAAATCTCTTTCAGTCAGCTCTTGCATTAACTGTATATGATATGGATGGTAATTCCATTTTATCACCATCCGAGAAACACTACTTTGAGATATTCCCAACTCCCTACTCAAAATACGTGTACTCGATTCTCGGTAATATGCAATGCAATATCAAGAGTATTTTCATCATTCGTTACAGGGTACGCACGTTCAAACTTTAAAAAAATACTTTTCCGGTTTCCTCAAATCTTGTTTTGAGGTCTCAAAATGCTCGCTGATCTGGATATCTTCTCTCAGGAAACTTTTGTTCGTATGATCTAGAGGCCAGTAAGCAATTGCCACCACTTTCCCCCAAAGCATACGCCATTTTAACCATGTCCTCTAAACGATAATTCATAATGTCACAATAATTGTAATTTGATTGTACTTGGCAAGTAGTTTGTTTCTTTGTTTTTTCATGATCTTTAAATCAAGAACAGCTATCAAATGCAAAGTGTTAATTTCAATATAACCCATGCTGATACAAGTTCTGTTTTATTCGAAGGATGAAACCGAATAATATTTCCTCAGAAGTTCCGCAAAATAGTGACACTGGCAACCCGGGAAAATTCCAAATCAGTTGACTTATGACGTCAAAAGAATCTTCAATAACGCTGTGTTTGAATGTCTCACGTCTCACTGAATTTGAGAGTTTTAGAGCATATTACACAATATCTTCTAGTTATAATAATAATAATAAATGCGTTTATTCCATTGAGATCATATACATGATATTGGAAACAATTGGTAATGAAAAAATCTTTTAAAAGCGATTTGAATTTTGTTGCTCTCTTCTCATTCTTTATAGTGGTGGGAACGTTTGATGCCTATATAAAATGGGCTATTCTCGAATAGAGATATTTTATGTTTGGGTACCCTGCCTTGTAGGATAATTGTGGATTTGCGAATTTTTTTCGAACATTTCCAGATGGATGCCAACAAACAGTATACATTTGAAGAGTATAACTTCTATAAGGTCTAAGTGCCAAAACTATAAAACTGAAAATATTAATAAGAACTTCATCTCTTAGTATTCAAACGAAGTAGTACTTGTTAATAATTCTATTTGCTTTCAAAGAACACTAACAAAAAGTATTAATGAGACGAAACTAAAACAAAGAAGGTAATTCTTGAATAAAAAAAGTATTAGTTGGAAACTTTTGTACAAGGTCTAAGTGCCAAGAAATGTTTCATTCGTAAACCGTCTAAGTACCAAAGTCTAAGTTCACTTATGATCTGAATTTTCACATGCCGGACCCTATTCAATGGCTTCGGCAATCAAATCTTCATGAAAACCACGGTATGCCAAAGGAATGTAGTCTAACATAGACGTTAAATTGTCTAGTTTTGCTTTCGTTATGCGATTTTTGCATTCCAATAATGGAATGGTTTCTGATTTGAAGGCGGCAAGCTTTTTCCCTTTTTTTAGAACATTACATGTTTCCCACGGTGCAATATCACTAAAACTTTTGCGAATCGATACCTGGAAAGGGTTATCTTTGGAAATACGCAAACAAAATGCTTGAGAAATATTCAATTTTGAGATTTTTATGTACGCATCGGCGAAACGATGAAGATCTTTGAAGTCATCTTTTACCATGTGTACAACAGTGTATGGGTTTTTATGGCAACTTTCTTTGATCATTGTTTCAATATTTTTTGGAACATACAGTTTTGTTAATCTTTTGCGCCTCTCAATCTGAGCAAAATGGAAGATATGTGTGTCCAGGTGTGAGAAATTTTTGTTCTATCTGTGAGAATCTACCAGATGCAACAAGATATATCAGGGCTATGAGGACCATTCTGTTCTTGTTCTGGCCATTGCAATTGTCAATCCAGATGCAGACTTTGTCCTTGACAGCAAAATTTTCGGACTGAAAACATTTTAAAAGCGCGGAGCCTATCTCATTACCTCCTCTGCCTGTCAATGATTCATTCCATAATATCATTGTTGCTGTATTAGTGTTAGCAATATGAATGTCGAAATTGCATCAAGACAGCTGTCTACTATAAAACATGTCGGAATGCGTAAGTGTGGGTTGAGAGACAACTTGTTTTAAATCCATAGATAAGACTATGGTATTGCTATTGGGTTGTTGAGATTCAAGACAATCCTCTTGCATGGCTTTTCTAGCACTTTCTGCCTTCCTGTGATGCAAATTTGATTTCGCGGGAAGATTGCGATCTGCTGGGTCTGCTTTTATCTCATTATGAAGGAAATCGCAGGTAGAGCAAGTATCCCATCTAGGCCTCCCAAATCTTAAGTGCGGAAAATGTTTCTTGAATACATTGGCATAAAATCGGTAGTTCACGCAATATCGCTTCTGAAAGGCCAGAAATAACCTGTTTATGTTCAAGTCCGCACTCAAGCATTCTTTCTTTGATTTTTCTCTACTGTAATGGTTTTGCTCTAGTGAAAATTCGTTTATGTGTGCAACAACCTATTGAACGATGTCTTCAGTGAATTTTCTAGCTCGATTTGCTTTACCCCTCGAGTCTGTGAACACAGTTTGGCCTGATTTTTTCCTCTCTACTAATCCTTGTACTTTATGGTGTGAAAGTGCAAAAGTATCGGTAAATACCTTACGACATACTTGCAAATGTTTTCCTTTTCCATCGGGAATAGTATAACATATGGTTGCTTGACGGCGGCTTTCAGTTGGGTTGGTATAAGTTCCATGGCGCCTACGACGTATTGTTGTCACCTGCATTAAACCAAGTAAGTAAGTGCTTCGTTTAGCCTCATCAGTAATTGAGTAGAAAGAATGGAATAGCCTAAGCTGCTGCTCGAATGAAACATCCTTGCATTCCCACTTGCATTTACAACGAACCTGTGTTCAAAAAATTTCAGGTTAGAAACTCACAGTTGCAACCATAAAAAAATACTTACATCACGTGAGGTTTCTTTTTTGCCGGAACTACATTGCCTTTATAATTTTTGTGTTCAGTGCCACTTGTTTTTAGTCATTTGCGTTCATTTATAACACTTTCAGTGCCCTTAGGACGTTGATTTTCAATCTGCATATCAAAATACGAAGCACCAAAATCAAAATCAAAATCAAAAATATATTTATTACCTATAATTACATGCTAGGTTGCCCTAGGTGGGTCACAAATGACAAAACATAACATAAAAAAATATACATATATACAGTCAAACTCCAGGGAGATCCACCGAGGGATATGCGGTATTTGTATGGGGTGCTGGAAATGTGGGGATCGCATACACCTACCTCTCCGGGTCTCCCCGGGGAGGAGGTGTTGGTCCAGTTCCAATGCTCCGCACGAATTCACAGGAGAAAACAGTGGGGGGCATCCCTGCTGGTGTTGGCAGGTAGACCCGCTTTGTGCAGTGTGTCCCGTTGACAATGGAAGTTTAGCGACTCGTCACCAGTATTCACCTATACGAGTATTTTAATTGTTTTTTGCAGGATGATCCAAAGAATTTGATTTATTAAAAGTTATTTTGTGGTAAGTTTATTAGTTTCGTTTTACCAGAAAAAGAAGATTTAAAAAACTGGTTTAGAGACAATTGTTTTAATGATTAATCATTGTTAGCTGTTCTTGTGAGATGTTATGGTTGATTTATAGGCCTTTCGTGGAAAAGGTCTAGAGCTTGGTAAATTAATCCCCCATGTTTTCTGGGGGAGTTGTGACAGGCTCTAACGCCGGTAATCTCTCTGGTCAACGGACTCTTAGGGAGAAAATATTTGTAGAATTTATATGATATCTGATCAATGTATTCGAAGATACTTGGTATATTTGTTATATCTCTGAGTGTATCCAGCCGGATGTATCGGTCACTATTCGTGACGATACGGAGCACCTTGTTCTGCATCCTGTCCATTTTCAACAATGTTGTTTTGGGCAGGCTGCAGAACACTGGACAAGCGTATAGCATGGCAGGTCTTATGATCTGTTTGTAAATCATTAGCTTATTTTCGAGTGCTAAATTTGAGTTTCTGGCAATCAGAGGATACATCCGCTTTACAGCAGCCGATGCCCTCTGAATTGCCAGATTTACGTGCTTATGAAATGTTAGTCGCTTGTCCAGGAGTACTCCCAGGTATCTCACGGACTCCGACTCTTCAATGTTAGTATCTTTAACTCTGAGCTTATTTTTATTTTTTTTATATTCTTTTTCTTCCTGTTAAAGTTAATAATTTCGGTTTTGTCTGTATTAAGCATTATCTTATTTCTCTCTAAATACGGCACGATCCTCCTATTGAGGTGGACCTCTACTTTTCTCGCTGCCACCTCGCTCGCAAACGAATGCGCGTACACAGCAGTATCGTCTGCGTATACGGCAACATTCGTCTGGGCAAACATAGGAAGGTCGTGTGTATATAGAGAGTATAAGTGCGGGGAGAGACAGGAGCCCTGTGGGACACCCGCTCCGACCGAATACACTCTAGACTTAGTGTTTTCGATTTTGACCCTAAATCTCCGTTGACTGAGGTAGGAGTTCAAAATTTTTACCATATATAAGGGCATGCGTGCCTTTACCATTTTCGCGATAAAGCCTTCAGTCCAGACCGTGTCGAAGGCTTTCTTCATGTCCAACAGGACCATGACCGTATTTTGCCCCTGGTGGAAGGACTCCTTCACCCCGTAAAATACGAAGCACCTACACAACACAATTTACTTTGAAACTGGCAACTGACGCGGCACTTAGACCGTTTTAATATTAACAGCTACTGGTACTTGCAGATTGCGTCATCTGTTGGGCGATAACGGAAGCAGAAATATTGCGTTGGCACTTAGCGCGTTTATAGAAATATTGGGCATGGCACCTAGACCGTTTTAATGTAAAAAGCTCAAAACCGCAGAAAGTGGCACTTAGACCTTATAGAAGTTATACTCTTCATTTATACATGTAAATAGTCGATAGAGTTAGGATCTTATGATGTTGAAATGATGCCCTACATGAGTCGCTTTTTCCAAGATAGAAAATTAGTCTGATGATTCTTTTTTGAGACATGAAAATCCTTCTGGCATATCGTGAATTGCCCCATATATTGCGAGATATGCGAGAATACATCAATGCATAGTAGACGTTCAGGAGCTGTGAATTTCTAAGTGTGTTTTTTAACCGTAGGATTGCATAATAACCATTGTTAATTTTTTTCGATATGAAGGCTGCATAAATTTTCTTTTAACCTATTTTTTCGACGTACTGTTTCCAGGAAATAGCTCAAATTTGTCGAACGAAAGAATTATGTATAAATTTCAATTGTTCTATTATGATCAAATTTCAGATCTTTCTCGTGACCGAATCGCAGGAAGGGATAAGTATCGCTTCATTTGACGTATTAATTTATTTTTACATAGGGTATCGCAAAACATGGGGAGGCGGCCTCCTACTGCCTCTTCATGGACGTACGGGGGTTTCCCCCATTTTATTCTTGAAATACAGAAAGAAATACATTGTGAATAATAAATTACCCAATAGATAATGAATATAGTTTGATGAGTCAAAATAATATCTTTGAGTGTGTAGTTATATTTTTTAACTATACAAATTGCTCAAAATTATTGCCTAGGTCGGTAAAGTAGTAAGAAAATTGTTCAAATTTCAATGACAAGATTCAGATTATTCGTTATTTATATTAGTATAACATCTTTAACTGTTGAGGGTAATTGTGGGCCATCAAACCATTTAAATTCCTATGTTTTTTCATAACGTGTTGAGTACATAATGTTATCCAACCCCGTTCTAAAATAAAAAAAATGTGCGGTTTCAAATGCAACACTTGCAGCCGCGCATATTAATTCAAGTCCATCGTTTAACTTGGGCAAACGAGTATATTTTGTATTCAGAAATGGCCGTTACCACGACGGAAATGTTTTATTTTATTTTGGTACGTTCAAAACTTGTGCCCGTAGCTATGTATACTAAATAAAGAATATTTGTCAGTGGTGAATAGTTTATTGCAAATTAAGCCGAAAATGGATTATTCCGATGTAGATATGCCTTCTGGTATATGAAATAATCAGATAATTTCGCAATAAATTCGATGATACCTAGTAAAAACATCTACTAGAAAAAACTACACTTTGGAGAACATACTCAATGTTGAAGACAGAACAAAATAGCAAAAGAAACACTGACATCCAAAAATATGCCCCACATAAGTAGCATTTGTGAAGCGAAGAGTGGGACTGAGGGTTATCACGCCGAAAAACTACTTTCCTAGAGAAACTTTTATTAGAGAGGCTGATCACAGGAAGTTTTTGATTGCTGCCATTATATTGGAAACATTACCGTTTATAACCATATAAGCTGGTTTTCATTGGTTAGGACCTGTATTGATGTTATCATTTCATTCTTTAAAATGTTGAAGTAATCTAATTCTTCAAGTACTCTGTTCAAATCAGTTGAGATTTTTTAATTTTCATTCTGTGATAGTTGAAGCTGTTCTATTAAGTAGTCTTAAATGTCCCTTCTTCAGTTCTGCCACAATTGTTTTTTGTTTACTTATTTCTGTGATATAGCCTTGTTCTGTGTTCACTATTTCATTCTCAAAATCCAATGAGGATCTTTTCAGTCTTTTGATGAAATTATCTTTTTCTTTTATTTCGTCCTGTAATTTAGAAAACTCGTCCTTGATGTAAGTTATGTATTCCTTTTGTTCTTTCTCCTGATCATCTAGTTCCTTATATTTTGGATTCATTAGCTTCACACGTATTGAGAACCAATGACAATACAATAATTTCATAGCAATGACCAAGATCATCAGAAAAAAATGTCTAATCCACATTTCCAAAATTCGGTGAAGTCACCGGTAATAAATAATAGTTTGAAAAAACTAAAAAACACGCTTTTATAGAAAACCAGACTAAAAAAATAGAAAATAAGAAAAAAAATTATTTTATTTAAAAAAAAGCGTGGGGTGCATGGTATCGCCTCGGTGTGTAATGTACTATATAATTATTGATACGATGCACCCCACGCTTTTTTAAAACTAAAATAATTTTTTTTCTTATTTTCAATTTTTTTAGTCTGGTTTTCTATAAAACGTTTTAGTTTTCAAACATATTATTCCTACTTTAGTGTGGTTTATTTATAAACGCGTTTTTTTAAACTATTATTTTTATTATTTTTTTGCAAATTAAAAAATGGAATGATCTTATCAAATTAGGTAATCATAATCTCCGACCCCAAAAACCCCCACATACCAATTTTGAATAGAATCAGACCATAATCACAAAACTCGGTCGCCATTTTAAAGCCGCCATCTTGAATTTTCTAATTTTTACAAAAAAATCATAATATTCGACCCCAAAAACCACTACATACCAATTTTGAATAGAATCAGACCATAATCACATAACTCGGCCCCATTTTGGAGCCGCCATCTCGAATTTTTCAATTTTACAAAAGAATCATATTCGACCAAAAAACCCCAGATACCAAATTTGAAGAATCGGACCATAATCACAAAACTCGGCCGCCATTTTGAAGCCGCCATCTTGAATTTTCCAATTTTCACAAAAGAATCATAATATACGACCCAAAAACCCCAGATACCAATTTTGAATAGAATCAGACCATAATCACAAAACTCGTCCCCCATTTTGGAGCCGCCATCTTGAATTTTCTTAGAATTTTCAGTCTGGTTTTCTATAAAAGCGTGATTTTCAGTTTTTTCAAACTATTATTTATTTCCTACTTTTAAGTGTGGTTTATTTATAAAAGCGTGTTTTTTTAGTTTTTTTTAAACTATTATTTTTATTATTTTTTTGCAAATTGAAAATGGAATGATCTTATCAAATAGGTAATCATAATCTCCGACCCCAAAAACCCCCACATACCAATTTTGAATAGAATCAGACCATAATCACAAAACTCGGCCGCCATTTTAAAGCCGCCATATTGAATTTTCCAATTTTCACAAAAGAAATCATAATATTCGACCCCAAAAACCCCTACATACCAATTTTGAATAGAATCAGACCATAATCACAAAACTCGGCCGCCATTTTAAAGCCGCCATCTTGAATTTTTCAATTTTCACAAGCGAATCATGATCTCCGACCACAAAAACCCTCAGATACCAAATTTGAAGCGAATCGGACCATAATCACAAAACTCGGCCGCCATTCTGAAGCCGCCATCTTGAATTTTCCAATTTTCACAAAAGAATCATAATATTCGACCCCAAAAACCCCAGATACCAATTTTGAATAGAATCAGACCATAATCACAAAACTCGTCCCCCATTTTGGAGCCGCCATCTTGAATTTTCCAATTTGACAAAATAATCATAATCTCCGACCACAAAAACCCGTGGATACCAATTTTGAATCGAATCGGACCATAATCACAAAACTCGTACGCCATATTGGAGCCGCCATTTCGTTTTTTTTTCACACAAAATTTCTTAATGCATTGTCACCGGAATTATGTACACCTGCCAAATTTCAAATCATTCGGACGTCTGGAAGTGGGTCAAAATCGCGCCCAAAAGAGTCGGTTACAAACAAACATACAAGTGAAGCTAATATAAAGCGTGTAAAAATGACCAATTCTCATTTCAAAGATTTGGTGAATTCACTAGTATTGTCTTAGTACTCTCACCAGAAGTTATGTACAACCTCATAGGTTGTGTAATGAAGCGTTTTTTTAGAGCTGAAGAAAGTATAACAAAGCTTTGGTACATCCCTGACTATTTGGGGTTGATATTGATTCCGGTCTGGCAATAAGTTCTATTCCTAGTTTAGAAAATAAATGTAATTACCCAAAGCTACTGGAAGTAACATGAAAATCAGGCATAAAACAGAGTTGTGTTTTTCCGTATAATACAAAAAGGGAAAAAAGCTTCTCGGCTTGTTTTTGTTAAAGGGGTAAAAGAAGTTCAACTCGCGATGGGAAAAAAAGTATTTTTGTGACGAGCAACGTATCGTCAATCAGACTAACGGACAGAAAGTGCCCCGTTCTCATCCAAAAAAAGAAAAAAAGAGCGTCTTTCTTAGTAAGTATTTTATTCCAATTTATCGTAAATTTGAAACATATAAATAGTCTAGTCGAGAAGTGAGCTTCCTGCGAAAAATAGTTCCAAGTCTCCAAAAAATATGAGCAATAGCTCATTCGATTCGGGATGCAATTCTGAGAAAATACTTTTTTGTTTTTTTCTTCTGACGAAAATTGCAATCGTTATAAACAAAAAACAGTAACAAAAAAAGGGGTTCAGTTCAAGTAATTTATAAACGAATGTCCCAAAAAATTAATTTCAAATGTAATTGAATGCCTTCGTTTGATGCAAAAACAGCAATAGCAAAACATACGAATAAAAAAAACTGTCATTTCTTTATTTTTCATTTTTTGTTAACTTTAAAAAATTATAATAAACAAAATAAACAACTATTGAAAACTTTTATAACGTGATCTTGTTAAGTATAGGTATACGGGCCGAATAAGACTACAGATTCCTCACCTCATTTCGAGGTGAAAAGTTGCTATCAAGGTATGTCCTAAAATGCATCCCCTCTGAGATACAGGGTGTCGAAAGTTCGAAAAAAACTAAGATTTAATTTGTTTTCTCCAAAATTCCTGAAGGAACAAATTTGAAACTTAGTACACTAATCGAGGTTTATCAACGTGCTAATTTGAAGTTATAATTTTTTATTTTCGTAAAGCAGTGGCGTAGTTACGATGGTATGTGGTCATATGTTCCTTTATATCTTCTTGGGACAAGTGAATGGACAAATGAGCGTTTGACATCAGTTCGGCTCATCAATACTCAACCTAAAAGTCATAACATTCCATGTGCCTAAAAGTGGAGGTTTCTGAGATAATTGAGAAAAACTGAAGATATGTCCTTAGTAGAGACATAATTTCCTATGTGCAATAATCGCATCATGCTAATTTCTTACAACATATCGGAATATGTGTCAACCTCCTGAACATTTATATATGTTGAGAGAATCGGAAACAGTACGGGTGAGTCAGAATGAGACCGATAACTCCATTTTTTCATTCATCATATTATTTGATCGAATCGATGTCGCGGATTCACTGATATGTTACCATACTTTCTTGCATATGATTGTTTTGACAGATCAACTGATAAACAAATCTAACCTCAAATTCATAATATTACTCCACTTAGATGAGAGTTAAGGTCTGAAATAATTTTTGAGAAAAACTGAAGATAAATACTCTTAATTTGTTGAAGTTAATGTTGGAGTATCATTAGCAAAGCCATTTCTGATTGAATTATCTAGGAAAATATTATCCAATCAACATGTTTTTGATAAAGAAAAACAATTTTTGTGTATTAATATCTACTCAAATGATAGAAACGTTTTGGTGGGTTCACTACATAGAAACAGACAAGACATTAAAGCAAATGTTCAAATGGACCACCATTTTGTTCAATACCCAATTGGCATCTCCGTATCATCGACTGTCGCACGCTTTGGAATATTCCTGGTGTATCCTGTATTAACGGACATGCTGCTAAAATTCTTGACATTAAATCTTCCACAGATTCTACAGGTGTTTCATATACTAGGTATTTAAGGTATCCCCACAAAAGAAGTCTAGCGAAGTTAAATCCGGAGAACGTGCTGGCCAATGTATGGGACCTCGTCTACATATCCACCGATCATGGAATGTTTGATCAAGAAATTAACGAACGATTCGTTGGAAATGGGCCGGTGCTCGGTCATATTGATACCACATTCTTTGACGAACCGATAGGGGTACGTCTTCAAGTAGCCCAGGTAAAACATGTTCAAGAAACACTTAGTGATTCTGCCCATTCAAAAAGACAGGAAGAAGATATGGTCCAACTATACGATTTTCGATAATTCCTACCCAAATATTAACTGAAAACTTTAGTTGGTAGCCTTTTCGAAACATTCCATACGGATTCTGTTACCATAAATGGCTGTTCCTACTATTGAAATATCCATCTCTTGTGAAACAAGCCTCATTCGTGAATAGAACATATCTAGGAATAGAACATATCCATTTATATTATAACAAGAGGAATCCAAGTATATGTAAATGTCCTTTCTAATATACATTTTATTACGACAAGGAACCTATTTTTCTTGTAAGTATCCTGTCGTTTTACTACATGATTTGTTTTACAACTTTACAATAATTTTTATTCATGTCAATTTATATATGATAAATTTTCATAAGATTTGACCTATTTACAGCTCAAGTTGTTCATACTTTATACCTCCATTGAGGTTTTTATCATGTAATTTATCATGTACTATCATCTACTATTCACCCTTGTGATATTCACAATCCCTATTGTAGTGCCCTGAGGATGACTTTATAAAAGTTGAAACGTCGGCAACAGATCCATAGTGGTTTCAGTTAATTGACCTTTTTCCAACCAAACTCCAAGCTATAATATCTAGAGAAAGTCGTTTGCTCCTTCATACATCCTCAGAAACCATTCACAAAAAAATCTACGAGGGCCATAATCACCAGCATCTTCTATAGGCGGAATGGATACAATAGTTGTTCACGTGCTACCCGAGGTACTGTTGATTGTGACACTTGTAACCTATACGAAATAGCCCGAGTGCTGGTAGAAGGATCTGCTGCTAATCGTTCAAAAATTTGTTCTTCCGTAACATCATCTCTTCTTGTTCTATTCGCACCACAATGGTGTTTACTGAATTTGAAAGACCCCGTTTCCTTCAATCGTCGATGCATAGCTTTAAAAGTAGTGAAATGTGGATGATGTCTGTTTGGATATCTATGTTGATATAATTCAGCAGCTGCTCTGGCATTTCCCCCTGTTTCACCGTGAACGAAATGCATATCTGTATATTCTTCAAACGAATAATCCATTTTGAAACGATATCCACTGACTGAAATGATGACAGATGACTTGACAATTATACAAACTGTTTTGGGTTACTGTCAATTATGTCTAATGTAAGTATCGATATATCAGTGTCTTTCTACCGGGAACAATGAAAAAACGCTACGTTTTCTTTTAGTTCCAAATTTCGTGTATGTTTTATGCGTTGATCAGTGGTGAACTGAACAGCCTACCACTAACTAGCATGAAAGGCTCGAAATTGATTTTTCACTTATGGACATTGGCACACACATAGTAGTAGTTGACAATGACAGATCGCTACTGACATTATTTCTGTTCCACATCCGTCAAAACAATTATATTCTATGAGAGGATGGAATGATATACAAAGTAATGAAATGAACTAACCAGAACAACAAAAATGATTTATATTACAACAAATAGTAAAAGTAGATAATCATATTATTTAACTGGTAATAGTAAGGTGGGTAAGTAAGTATTTTGGAAGTAATCAAAAAACAAGTAGGTAGTAATAAGTATATTTTAGCCATAAAAAATTGAAAAATAAAAACTTTTTAACAAAAAATTAAACCGACGAAATACGGAACTGAAAAGTAAAAAATGAAATAAACCTTCTTAGTCTCAGTAACTAAGCTCCTAAACTAATGTAAGTAACTAATTTTGAGTCGGCGCCAAACAAACAAGCAAATGAATTAGGTAAGGCATAAAATGATGGCATCGAGTTGCGCGGAGACATTCTGATAATTTTTTTGAAGTAATTTAATGATGTCCGTTGATTGTTTGTTTGGCGCCGACTCAAAATTAGTTACTTACAATAGTTTAGGAGCTTAATTACTGAGACTGAAAGGACTTTCATTTTCTAGTTCATTCGTCGGTTAATTAAAAGTTTTCTACCGTAAAGTGGCTAATTTCTTCCGAAATCCAAATAGAAGGTATACCCTATCCATTAAAAAAGAATCATCAAATCGAAAACCCAGTTACAAAGTTATGCCTGATAGAATCGGTTAACGGACCAGAATTCAGAGGGTGAGTGATCAATATCCTTCATTTCGCTACCCTTAGGGTGGAATTCATCTTTTAAATTCAAATGGGACCAAATTCGAAGTACACCCTATCCACTGAAAAAAGAATTATCGGAATCGGACGCCTCAGTAAAAAGTTGTGCGTGATCATACATAAAAAAATATACGGGTCGAATAGAGAACCTCCTCCTTTTTGGTTTCGTCGGTTAAAAATAAAAAGGACTCAATGCCGTCATTGGCATCTTCAAAGATCAGAATGCCAAACCAGAAGACATCGCAGACGCTGGAGCCCGCTTTCTAGTTGCTTTGTATGGTGGCAACATACATCGAGGACCGAATCTTAATCGTTTCTACCCCACCTTTTGTGGGGCAGAAGCCCCCACATACTGGACTGTAGGTATTTGTAGTCAGCTGTCTTGAGGACTAAGACGTTTTTTATTTCCATTGAAATTATTACAGGCTGTGTAACGACTTCTGTCTCGTATCACAAATGTAATTTAGTTTTTTTGTCACTGACTTCTCTCATGAATATTATACAGTGTGAAATCTTGTGAATTTTTCATATGCTGACGAATGAATATTCACAGAAAAATAATAGGGACGTATAGTGAAAAATGAATGTCGCCACCACCGATATCCTTACCTTGAGATTTCCAAAATGTATCCCTTCAAAGTCTACATCGCCATATTCTAGGAGTCGTTTTCCTCAAAACATTTCAACAGTACACCAGAATTCCACAATCACTGCCTTGATTTCGAGTCATCAATGAATTCAACTGCAACAAAAGGTGAACACATAAATTAACATGATTGATTAATGAGTTAACATACATCGTTAGTTACGAGGGAAATTCGAATACAATTTGTTGAGCTCGATAGTTTCTCAGGAGTGTAAAATCACTATCTTTAAATTCCGGAATGAAAATGTTGAAAAAATGTAGGACAAGCTTTCATACAAATTCACTAAAAAGGTTTTTCAATCGGTTGGATAACCTTTCTGAATTGCCTTTTTATACAGTGTGACTCATTTAAAATGGAACCACCCCTGTAGAATACGTATTTTTCAGTCAATCTCAGAAAAAATATTTTTTAATGTTAAACATCTAAAACTGTATCTTGACACAAATAACTTTAGTTCCATTTCCAAGTCACTCTATGGTTTTTTTCTTTGTCAAAAACGGCAAAAGTTTATTAGGCAATTTTTGTTTTAAAATTGGACTACACCACTGGATTCGTAGTCATTATAAATGAAAACTTTGAAGATTTCATACAAAATTATTTGTTAACAACGAAGTTACAACAACTTTAATTTTGGAAACAATGTATATGATTATAATGTTTATCTAGATTATAGACATATTTAAAATCTGGCAACACTGCCGATACAAAGTAGTACACCAATGAATTTGTACAGAGAAAATCCGAAGTCAATAGCTCATTCCGTTCTACAGTTATAACTCAAGTTATGCAGTAGCATTCTTCCATAGCCCATAAAAACGAAATGAACCGAATCAAGTTTTAAAGTATCAAAATTATTTATTTAATAATAAAACAGAAAGCAGGACAAAAAATGTTCCTTTTAAATCCTGCAAAACTCAACTGAAACAAGCTTTTAGAGAAGGTATCAATAATTTGAGAAAAGCTGAACTAATACATTAGACATAGGTATTGTACTAAATCACACCCTACTATTGATTTAGTACAATACCTATGCCTAATATATTAGTTCAGCTTTCCTCAAATTATTGATACTTCTCTAAAAGCTTGTTTTGGTTGAGTTTTGCAGAATTCAAAAGGAACATTTTTTGTCCTGCTTTCTGTTTTATTATTGAATAAATAATTTTGATTCTTTAAAACTTGGTTGGGTTCATTTGTTGAAAATATAAACAGGATGTTCATAAAATCAGATGTGGAATCATATGCGACTGAAAGATAAACTTCAGTCACTATCTTCCATCGTCAAGATAACCTCTTGTGGGGTATTCATGTTGAAAAGGGAAACATTCTCAATTGAATATTGATAGAAAGATTTTTCTGTGAATTGAAAAATCCACGATTAAAATGAAGTTATTTTTTGTGAATGTCTAACAGAAAACAACTACTTCCCCGGCTAAATCTATCATACCCCATGACAGGTTTTAATGTCAGAAAACACTAACTTCAAAGTGTCTCTCCAAAAGAAATGATTCTAACTTTTTCCATCTTTGCAAAGTGAGATTGCTTCTTGAAAATGTGTTTCCCATTTCTTCCGGTCTTCCTGATGATCGTGGAAGCGTGAAATAGATTTTCGTCGACAAAAATGTATTGAAGACCTAGTGAATGCGATGTCTCTCCTGCGTCAATGTTACGAATGATTTCTGGTGAGTACTCTCTTTTGGAAAACATTCTTCTTTGCCTCATTCATCTTTATGAGTTCTTAATCAAGACTGGAATATAAAATCGAATAACTATCTGAATGAAAATGCAAATTTTCAATTTCAGATTTTTCTTTGAGTTAGGGCCTTTTCAGAATACCTATCAGATGTAGTACAATGTCCAGCGTGGCTTTAGCCGGGGAAGTAGTTGTTTTCTGTTAGACATTCACAAAAAATAACTTCATTTTAATCGTGGATTTTTCAATTCACAGAAAAATCTTTCTATCAATATTCAATTGAGAATGTTTCCCTTTTCAACTTGGTTGGGTTCATTTCGTTTTTATCGGCTATGGAAGAATGCTACTGCATAACTTGAAAATGAATTTTTAATTTTCTGTTATTTTCGAATACACTTATAACCTACACATAAATAAATGATTTTAAGGGAATATAATTTACAAATCCATTGGCGTAGTCAGATTTTCATTACAAAATCGCTCTCATTACCAGACTTTCAGGAGTTAAAACTGTAGAACGGAATGAGCTATTGACTATTTTCGCTGTACAAATTCACTGGTGTTCTACTTTGTATAGGCAGTGTTGTCAGATTTCAAATATGTCTATAACCTAAATGAAAATTATAATCAAATACTTTGTTTCCAAAATTAAAGTTGTTATAACTTCGTTGTTAACCAATATTTTTCCATGAAATTTTGATGGTTTTCATTTATAACGACTGCGAATCCAGTGGTGTGGTCAAATTATGAAACTAAAATTGCCCAATAAACTTTTGCCGTTTTTGACAAAGAAAAAAAACCATAGAGTGCCTTGGAAATGAAACTGAAGTTATGAAAATTTGTGTCAAGATACAGTTTTTGATACTTAATATTCAAAATGAATTTTTTGTTTGACCGAAAAATGCGTATTCTACAGGGGTGGTTCCATTTCGAATGGGTCACACTGTAGAATTTTTTCGATAGAATGCTGTCATCTAAACTTGAGTTATATACTTTATTGGCTGCAATTTGTTTGATAATATTTAATTTTATTGAAATTATCTTCTTATAGAGGAACATTCACTGTCTGTGGATCATACGATTATATGCGGCTACTTTGTGTTGATAGGGGTGAGTCGAAGTACTATGTATTGTAATATCTGTATACGAAGGTTTGTAGAAAATTGAAAAATCATGTTTGTTTATTTTCGTTATGGTCAAATCTAAGAAGTTTATCGAATCATTCATTTCAATTTCTTTTGTAAATTTGATTGAGCGATGAATGCCATTGTGCCACGTGTCGTAGGTTCTGTAACCAATTTTTATGTGAAAATCGTAGTGAAGTGTTTTTAGTTTACTTTAATGAATAATCAATAGTAATATAACGAGTGCAATGGAAATTATCGATAATTTTTGGGAAATTTGCCGAATTCATTTTCAGTTTAAAAAGAGCAACGAGTGCACGTAATGCATGAGTGCAAATTTGTCAAAAATTATAGATATATTAGACCAGGGTAGATAATTTTTGAAACCAAAAAAAATTACAGTAGGATGAAACCCATTAGAAAAGGAGGGGAATATGATCAAAATGAAAGGAAAATAATTAGGTCGATCGAGTTCGAATGGAAAAGTTGTAGGCAATAAAAAGATCTACAACTTTTGTATTTTAAGGGTAAAAAATGTTTATCTTGATTTTCGGCAAAACTACAAGTCCTATGGAAAAAAATTAAATGGAAAAGTTGTAGGCAATAAAAAGATCTACAACTTTTGTATCTGCAGATTTTCCACATAACCTCAAAATTTAGTTGAAAAATTCAAAAAACCAAGTTTTTGGTTTTTTATTTATATCTTTTTCAAAAAAATTTTTTTTTCTACGAAATTTGGTGAAAACTTACTTTATTATGTCCCAAATACACTGTAATTTATTTTTTCCATAAGACTTGTAGTTTTGCCGGAAATCAAGATAAACCATTTTTTACCCTTAAAAACTCACCCCCTCCCACTTCCCGAACTCGGATCGACCGTAATTTATTTTTCCTCTCATTTTGATCATATTCCCCTGCTTTTCTAATGGGTTTCATCCTACTGTAATTTTTTTTCATTTTTTACCATTTTTGTAGGCTTTGACCCTGGTCTATATTTCCATTGCAGGAATTGTATTTTTCACCGACGAAATCAAAAATGAGGAGGTTCTCTAGTCGACGCGTATTTTTTTTATATGTATGAACACGCATAACTTTTAACAGAGTAGTTTGATTCCGATTTTCATTGGATAGGGTGTACTTCGAAGTTGGTCCCATTTGAATTTGAAAAGAAAAATCCTCCCCTAAGGGTAGCCAAATGAAGGATATTGATAGTTCACCCTCTGAATTTTGGTCCGTTAACCGATTCTATCAGGCATAACTTTGTACTGGGTTGTCCAATTTGGATGATTCTTTTTTCATTAGATAGTGTATACTGCTTTGATTCGCAAAAACGCCGTATCTGTTGAAAAGTTGATACGGAGAAAAAGAGCTTTTGGTATTTTTTCACAGCCGTTCTGAATTAAACAATTCAAGCTATATTTGTCTTTGGGAAATGATTATTCATTGCGAAATATTTTGAACATGAGAACATTTTTTCCAAACCACAAGGAAAAAAAATCAATGGCTTGAATGTCTAATCATCCCTAATCGGTATGTTCGCACAATGTTTTTCGTTTGGATTTTGTGATGAGCTAGGAATCTCCATGTTATGATATAAAAACAATTCTGGATTACCAGTTTGGTTAATACGGATTTTAGCCAATTCTACAATAATTTTATTAGAAAAAAAAAATCGAATTAAACGGTTTTCTTCACATAAAGGATTCAATATAAAATTGAACCAGAAAATGGTAGATCTCAGGTGAAAAACATCTACCATTTTCTGGTTCAATTTTAAATTGAATCCTTTATGTGAAGAAAACCGTTTAATTCGATTTTTTCTATTCATTCAACTTCACATGGCACTTATCTTTCAATAATTTTATTCTTCTAGACATGTTTATAATGAAGTAAAAAATACTTTTTTTCAACCACCACAGTTAAATCAAACCTCGAATAAAACAACAACAGGTATAACATTTAACTGTTAATAGTTGAAGTAAGGTGGGTAAGTAAGTATTTTGGAAGTAATCAAAAATTAAATAGGTAGTAATTAGTAGATTTCAGCCACAAAAAATAAAATATTCTCAATAAAAAATCAAACCGACGAAAAACGGAACTGAAAAGCAAAAAATTAAATAAACCTTCTCAGTCTCAATAACTAAGTTCCTAAACTAAGTAACTAATAATGAGTCGGCGCCAAACAAACAATCAACGAAGATCATTAAATTACTTCAAAAAAATTATCAAAATTTCACCGCTCATCTCGATGCCATCATTTTACGCTTCACCTTACTCATTTGCTTGTTTGTTTGGTGCCGACTCCGTATTTCATCGGTTTAATTTTTTGTTAAAAAGTTTTTTTACGAGATAATTTCATGAATAAAAAATTAAATTTTTTTGTATTCCCTCGTAAGTAAGTATGAAATGTCAGTGCCTCAAATAATTTAAAAAAATGTTAAAATAATGTAATTATCTCCGTTGTCCTGGATGTCTCCATTAAAAATAGATACAGCGATTCATCAATTTTGAACGCTCGCGTCTTTTTGAAATTTTGTAAAATATGTCGCAATTTTGAGTAGCAACCCAAATGCCTACCCCAAAAAACACCAAAACGTCTAAAGCTTCGATTTGGAGACAATTTCAAGACTTCCTTGCTGAAAAACAGTATATTCTGGACAAGTGTACATCAAAAGAGAAGCTCTCATCAATTTTACAAGATTGGGGGAACAACATGCGGAAACAGCTCAATGGGTTTAAGAAAAATTCAATAGAGAGTTTAGTGTGGCTATTGACCCCTTTAATGATGTAACATTTGAGGCAAGAGACGCTTTGTGACGTACCTTACCAAGCGATGTGAATAAAAGAAAAAACAGTTCCACAACCAAGAACTCCTGAAAATGATTTATACGATGAAAGCATCCCAGAGGGTCTCCAGAAAAAACTATTTCATGTAATATCATATGAGCTGGCATTTCGAGGAGGCAAAGCTTCAAATTTCATATAATAATAAGTTGATACTTTTGGGGCACCCTGTACTGTGCAATTATCCGATAATCGTGCATAGTGCATGTTATCTCGTAATCACATTCGTTGGATCAAATTAGATCAAATTAACAATTAAAACATGTCAGTTTATTGTTGGAATGTCAGTTTTGACAGATGAATGAAATTATCTGCTGAAAATATACAGAAATTGATACATTATGAAGATCGACAAAAATACCAAAGGCATTTTTCAGTACTGCAAGCGGCAATTCTATGCAGGTTTTCCAAATTATGGACTGAAAAATATTCATTGAGCCAACTTCGTTCAGTGAATTACACAGAATATAGAAGGAAATAAAATATTGAATTCCATAATATTGGGCAACCCAAGTTCATAATTTGTGAGGAAACCATCACTTTGTAATCGAATAGAGTGACGTGATACGTAATTCGATTCCTTTAAACGCTAATAACAATAATTCAATACAACCGATAAAAACAAAAACATATGTTTGATTCATAAATGGAACTCATCCAATTCTATTATTCTTTGATAAATATTGTTATTACGCTTTACTATTAATGGAAGCTCATGGCCAACTTATCTATTTTAGATGTACATCGTTTTTACGTCACTAGAATTGCATCCTTGAGTGATTTTTTCGCAGAGCCCTACTGTGGCATGAAGCGGTGGGGCCATCTAATGTTTTCCAATTTTGGTGGGCAATTTGGACATTTTTAAACTGATTGAAGATTTGGAATTCGCTAATATTGAAGAACATGTTGCTTACAATGCATATGCCAAAGAAGGAGGCAAAAAACTAGTTTTGCCAAATGATATTCGCTTGCCGGCCCATACTTTTCAAAATTGCTGAAGAGAACAAAAACGAAATTGACAATATTATAAGAGGAAAAATGTCAATCATTCAAAAATATTAGTTGAAGATTACTAACAATACTTAAGCTTATCTCTATCGCAATAGATAGACTACAAAGTAACAGTGCCAGTCTTTCAGATGTGGAAAAATTTAAAATATTAGAAACCCATTTTGATAAAACTGACATAATTTTAAAAAAATTTAAGAGGCGTTATGAACAGTGTATAACCCCTTATCATTTGTTGGCATATCTTCTCGGCCCAACAAAAACTCAGCAAACACTAACAGAGAGTGAAAAAAATGTTGCTTTAAAAGCTGTTAAAGAATTATATCCAAACAGTGGTTTACTACCACTCATAATCAAGATTCTTGCCAGATCAGAACCTTTCACTGATATTATGTTCCAATGATGATATTCTTCAGAATGTTAATAAACTCATAGATTGATGGAAGTCACAACAAAATATACCCATTAAACAAAAAGAGTTCTTCATAATTAGACAATTATTTTGTGCTGCTGCTTCTTTCGCATCAGTCGAGAGAATTTTCTCAACATTTGGTTTAGTCCATTCCAAACTCAGAAATGGATTAGGAACGGAAAAAACTGCATTTTTTTTTGTACAAGCACTACAATTATCTAAAGTAAACATTATTTAGATACAGTGGTATAATTTTTTTGATATAATAAACCATTAATTAAAATTCAAAGTTTTTATTTTCTCTTAATTATAACTCATCAGAAATTTGATTTTTTTTTATGATTTAAATTGAAAAACTCGTGTGATTTTAATCATGTATCTACATCAATTGATTTAAATCGTTTTAACCCTGCTCTGTGGTGTCAATTTATTATAGTGCCTAAGAAAAAATATCGAAATCCAATAGAGGTATGAAAAAATCAATAGGCCAGCACAGCCGCCTACTACGGAAGATTTTCAAAACACCCTGTTTTGAGAAGAAAGAAAGGAAGACAAACATTTTTCGAGAAGGAGAAAGCTAAACAACTACTACCCGGCACTATGCCTAGACTATTTCCCTTTTCAACAATAACAGTTTGTTGCTTAGTGATTCACTATAAATTCACTATATAAATTCACTATAAATTACCCACCCCTTATCATTGTTATTATTGCCTTTAGGAAAAAATATAAATGTAAAAGTTGTGTGGTTATGACTGAATTTTAATAAAATGCTATCAAAAATACAGTAGCGTGCAGATTTCAGGCTATTTTTTTTAAATGGGATACCCTGTATATTACTATTTTCGGAATGATATTTTTTTCCTGATTTCAAAAATATACCATATTTTACCCCTATCCAATACCATTTCTGAGTTATTGAACGTCGACTAACTTAGACTAGTTGTTACTCTAAATACCTATCCTATGAAAGTGAATATTTTTAAAGTAAGCTATGAAAATTACAACTATACTATGTTTGTTTTTCTACGTCCATGCAAAAAACAGAACTTTTTTTTAACTATATTTAGTGACAATTCAACTCATGTATCGCATATGCCACAGTACAATTGTCAGTGCACTAGTGGTTTTTTCACTTATTCATTTTTTTATCAATTATTGCGGTGTTGCTTGCCAAAATAAATAGTTTGACATGTTTGTCAACAACTTATTGAATTAGTCAAATTGTTATTACCTGTATGCCTACTAATACAGTTGCGACGCAATCATCAATCTGGCGACAATTTTCTACGTTTTGCGATGCAAAAAGATATAAATTTGAGCCAGATACTTCCATCGAGAAATTGAATGTAATATTGCAAGATTGGGCATTTAATATGCGAAAAAGCAACGGAGAAGACTACAAAGAAGCGGTAGTTGAAACAATTTGGAACACCACCGCTAAAATGCTACAAAGTAAATATTATAACGAATTCAATATTGTATTTAACCCTTTCACCGACGTTCAGTTTAATTCATCACGAGCTGCACGTAATGCTAAACGTAAAATCCTACAAGCACAACCCGAAAAGAGAAAATCTAGTGCATCAGCTCTTAATGAAAACCATACTTACAAGTTGACAAAGAGTATCATTCGAGCATTATTCAATCAATTCGTTTGGAAAAAGAAAAAACTTCAACATCTACTACAGAAACGATTAGCTGTGGCTACCGCAGCGACATCAACTTTCCTAGTATGAATTTCAATAACTGCGTTTTTAATAATTCTACATTCAAATAAAAATGTGTTCATTTCTATTGTTTCATAAATAAAGTTTGCATTGATATGTTTCTAAATTTCTTATTCATTGAATTATCCTGCCGAATTACACTCGATGTTTGTATAGATATCAGGTAAATTTGGGTTGTTCAAATTCTAAACTGTTTCCTTTAGCAATTTGACTCGAAAAACTGTCAACCTAAAAACGCTCCACCTTCGGTGTCGCGTTTTTCATAGTTGACAGTTTTTCTCGTCTAATTGCTAGGCAACAGTTTCTCATTAAACAACCCAAATTTACCCGATAAAATACAAACCTCTCGTGCAATTATAAGTGAAAAAAGTTGTTCTTTGTTGCACTAGTGCAATAATGTTTATTGCACTCATCTGTCATAATATACTAGATCTCAAAAAAAACAGCGGACGGAAATTGTCGACAGTAGCGCAGGAATACCTAGAGGAATCACTTACAAACAAACTCAATGTTGCAAAACACATATTTCAGCCTGAAGAAAATGATGTATAGTATTTCTAATCCCAATTGGACCTACATAAAAAGTTTCGAGAAGGAATTCTCTTCCACACGACAGAACTTTTTTATTATTGTACCAGGAACGCTTTGAAAGTAAAACACTGGTAGTATATACATTTCCCATTTGCCGGGCAGTGCTTATGAACAGTCCTCGTAGTGCTCTTATTTTAATTGCCGTTTCAATTGGGATTAGAATAACTATACCTACAGTTACATTTAGAGAAGTCACGAATCAAGAAGTGGTATAAAAACATAATTCATTAAGATATATTAATATTGAAAATTGCGCAAATTGTACATTTGCTTTTAATATTAATTGGAAAATAAAGTTTGAGTTAAATTGTTCCCAACATATTCGTTCCTAACTTTCTCACTGCAAATCGACAGTGCTAAATAATTATCAAATATTTTGCTATTAAATTATGCTTTTTATTTTCCTACCCTTAGTGCCACTTTATATGAAAAAAAAATGGGTTTTTGCATGAACGTAGAAAAAATATTGTGTGCAACTCGTGCAAAAGGCCTTGTTGGACAATTTCACGTCGCGTGCAATAAACACTTATTTTTTGCACTTGTTGCATAAATAACTATTAGTGACATTTCTTTAATGGACTAATCAAAATGGTTTACAGTAAGGAAAAAAAGTTCAAATATATACTTGTTATATACAACAAAAATGAACATGCAACAAAAAGTGCATATAGAGTGTTGTAACCAAATCGTCCAACACCGTCGGAAAATACATTCAAAAATATTTACCAAAAGGTGAATCATACCTTCAGTTTCAGTAGAAAAAAGCGTGTAGTTCAAGAAAACCAGGAAGAACAGCTAGATATACTCCTTCATTTCGAAGGTAAGCCTATCCATATCAATTTGCTAATATACGTTTTTTAAACATTGTATTATTTTTTAGAAAATTCTTAATGTAGTTTGAAAAATGTAGCCGATGAATTAGGTGACAGTTTTTTCGAAATCCAACGTACTTTGAAAAAGAACAACTGCAAACCATATGAAATTTTACCCGTACAAGTTTTAGCAAGACTCATAAGAGGAAAAGGCTGGATTTTGCCAACAGATGATTCAAAATTTGAATGAAGATCTCGATTATATAACTAAAACTAGCGGACCCGACAGACGTTGTCATGTCCAAATTTCTATGTTCCCTAAAATGTTTTTCCCGAAAACTCTCGTCCGCGTAATTTTTTTTTTCTTTTTTCCATGCTTTTGACTCCTTCCGCTTCCTGTTGTCCCGTTATCTCGTTTTCCCATACCATTTTCCTGTAACCCCTTTTCTTCTTTATCCCGCTATCCCCTTATCCTGTCATCCCGTTATCCCGTTTTTTCGTTATCCCGTTATTCCCGATATCCCATTATCCCGTTATCCCATTATCCCGTTTTCCTGTTATCCCATTTTTTCTTTATCCCGTTATCCCATTTTCCCCTTATCCCCTTATCCTATCATCCCGTTTTCCCGTTTTTTCGTTATCCCGTTATTCTCGTTATCCCGTTTTCCTGTTATCCCTTTTTTATTTATTCCGTCATCCTGTCATCCCATTATCCCGTTTTTCCGTTATCCCGTTATCCAGTTATCCATTTATCCCGTTATCCCGTTTTCCTGTTATTCCATTTTTTCTTTATCCCGTTTTTCCGTTTTCCCCTCATCGTCTTATCCTGTCATCCCGTTATCCCGTTTTCCCGTGTTTTCGTTATCCCGTTATCCCGTTATTCCCGTTATCCCGTTTTCCTGTTATCCCGTTTTTTATATGGAATAAAAAAAAAATAGGGGTTGATGGTAGGAGGGTGAAAACTAAGAGTTATATGATTTTTTTTATTCTAAATCATGACAAAATTAAAATAAAAATCTTGCCAACAAAATAGGGGTTGATCGTAGAAGGATGAAAATTCAGGGTTGTATGTATTTCTGAATGCTGTATCACAAAAAAATTTAAAACAAATAAATTTTTTTTTAAAATAAAAAAAAATTGAGGGGTGGACCACCCTTAACATTTAGGGGGGTGATTTGTGTATATAAACCATCCAGGGCGCCACTCAAACGCATACAAAAAAAAATCATCCAAATCGGTCCAGCCGTTTATGATACCGACTGCAGCGCCATCTGCAGGGCTGATTTGTAAATCTAAACCATCCAGGGCGCCACCCAAACGCATACAAAAAAAATTCATTCAAATCGGTCAAGCCGTTTAGGAGGAGATCAGTGCCACACATGTACAGTAGAATTATATATACAGTGCTTCTCAAAAGTCCCCTCCCCCCTCTTATTTTTGGAACGATTATACATAAACAAGTGAAATTTGGAAACTGAAAATTAAAGGTTGTAAACTTCCCTACTAGTGATGATAGATGACGAAATCGTCAAAGATGACGTCACAAGGCCATTGTGACCAATAATTTTAAATGGAACCCTACGGCAAGCGACACCTCTTTTGAAATGATACTAATTTTGTTTGTGTTTATGGCAGTTTTAATGGCTCATTAGTAAACATTAAAATTTAAATTCCATTCAGTATGATATTAATTACAGATTTAAGAATCAGTATCTACTTAAAGAAATTGCTCGAAGTGACCTCCATTTACTTCCTGACAGTCTTCTCGTACTTTTGCAAATGTGTCTGCGGAAACAGCCTCACATTCTGCAACAGAACGTTGTTTTAAAACGTCAATATTGTCAGGTTCAGTGGCGTAAACCTTCGATTTAAGGTACCCCCACAGAAAAAATCCAAAGGTGTCCGGTGATCGAGCTGGCCATTCCGTTGAATCTCGTCGTCCAATCCATCTACCACGATACTCCTCATCCGAATACCGTCTTACTGCACCGTAATAGTGTGGAGGAGCACCATCCTGTTGGAATGTTATTTCCAAATTGCCGAATTCATCAGGATTATCTTCCAAAATTTCAAGGATTAACGGTTCTATTGCATTTTGCAACAGCTCCAGATAAACCTCACCAGTTGAATTAATATTTAAAAAAAGAGGCTCAACGATGTGGTTTCTCAGGATACTTGCCCAAACATTCACCTTCTGGGGAAATTGGGTATGTGTTTCACGAAACAGGTGAGGATTTGCGTCACTCCAATACCTCACATTCTATGTATTTACATTTCCATTAAGATAGAAAGTACTTTTGTCACTAAAACAAATTGTTTTGAAATAGTCTGGCTGTTGGCTAATTTTAGTTTCCATATTTTCACAAAATTCTAGTCTTCGGTCTGGGTCGTCGTCTGAGAGTTGATTTTTAATTTGTATGGATGAAATTTGTTTTTTTTCAACACCCTGTGTACTGTACTTCGACTGACTTCACAGGTAGATGCAACGTGAGTTGTTGAAGAAGTAGGATTAACTATTACTTCTGCCAGTATATCAATTTTTTTCTCATCAGAAATTTGTGGTCGCCAGATCGTTTCGCATCATTAATACTACCCGTTGTTTCAAACTCACGAAGAAGCTCCCTTAAATAAGTCCTCGAAACGGGGCGATCGGGAAACCTCTCATTGAAAATGCGTCCTGCTGCATGAATATTTTGTCCAGTTTCACCAAGAATTAGGATCGCTGCTACTTTATCACCTAAAGCACGTACCATTTCGCTTCTTGAAGCACTTTAACGTTCGGCTCACAACAGTTTAACAAATTTTTAAAATGTACAAAAATATTAAAAGTACCAAAAGCTGCTAAAACAGTTAAACGTTCGATCAACAATACACAAATTATTAAATGTACAAAAACTTGGACAATTACAAAAACGTCGAATTAGGGAAACTAACAAAAACGTCAGATTATTTGACAACTATCCAGAGGCGGAGCTTGAATTTGGAATTTTAGTATTAACTGATTTAATTCATCACAGCTCTGCGTTTTTCAAAAGCGAGGTTTTTTCGATACCTTTTAAAAGAGGTGTCGCTTGCCGTAGAGTTCGATTTCAAATTATTGGTCACAATGGCCTTGTGACGTCATCTTTGACGATTTCGTCATCTATCATCACTAGTAGGGAAGTTTACAACCTTTTATATTCAGTTTCCAAATTTCACTTGTTTATGTATAATCGTTCCAAAAATAAGAGGGGTGGAGGGGACTTTTGAGAAGCACTGTATAAAGATATTATGGACTGATGAGTCATCCTTTTCTACGGCAGGAGTTTTCAATAGGAAAAATCGAAGGTCGAGGGAAAAATGCACAACAGAAAAATATCGGTAAAACAAATAAAGAAAATAGGAAGAAAAACTGTTAGCGTTGGGTGCGGAGTTTTTTGAAATAAAATTGTTGGCCCTATATTTCATGATTATACAGTCATTTCGTAAATTACTGAATAAATTCATTTTTATCCAAACTATCCACTTCTGAGGAATCTTCTGAGACAGGTCGATTTTTAATCTTAATTTGCCACATTTATAAGGGAAAATTCAATATACAGGGTGATCCCGTTTGACTAATGACGTCCGCGACATTTTTTTCCAATGGAACACTCTGTATATTATTCAATTTTTAGAATTTCCATGGAAATTTGATTTCAAAAATATATCACACATAGGGTTTGTATACGGTGTGTTTGTTAAATTCAGTGCTCTCGTAAAGTAGTGGATAAATTCGTAAAAAAGCAAAGGAATAAGTTTTTGAAAGAACGCTCGAAGCCATCGAATTCCATTTTTATTTGGGCATTCTTTCATATTTAATTAATACATACAGAAAAAATGGGCGTCATCGGTATTTTTTTAATGGCAACTCCATTTTTCATTACGGAATGTGTAAAGGTGATTATGAGTATGGGTGAAATGAAAATAAAATAAGAAAAACGATTTTGAAATATGAAAATACTATATTTAATGGCAATGATAGCTTCCAACAACGATCAAATTGTGCACCGTTTGCTCTCTGACTATTTCCATTACTTGACAATAGCCATAGCCACCAGAATTTTGTTTTAATTGCTGAATAGTTTTTGTGAAGTTATTTGTTTAAAGAATAACATATCTTATCGTTTGTCGATACATTATTGAATAGTAACTTTGTCATTTGATGAAAAATGATTAAATTAAATGAACGAGAAAGAATTGAAATAATTTGCGCACCCGAAGAGAAGTAGTTGAATTGTTCAATGCAACTCATCCTGATGGGCAACCTATTAATCAAAGCATGGTGAGCAAAGTTGAGTCAAAATACCATGAATTTGGGCATGTCCGTGATCTTCCTAAATCTGGTCGACCCTTTTTTTTTGTGAAGTTTGTCAGTAACTTTATTCAGAATTAAAAAATACAAAAGCAAAGTTTTAAATATAAAATAAAATCAAGATGAAAATCTTGATTGAAGCCCGGGACTCGAAGTGATGGCGCATTTGCTGTTTCAGTTGGAGGAAAACCCGGAAAAACCCACAACACCATCAGAAATCAGATCATCAACTTTCTCATAGAAAAGGACATATGCTCCCTGGGAGCTGAGAGAATCAATCTTGGAAAATACACGGCAGTCATCGAAGAGGTGCCAACAATTAGAATAAGGGTGTTTGCAATATGCAGTTTAGTGTCCATTGGAGATGCTGCCGCTACGATTAGATATGGCGTAGATATTATAAAGAGTATTCATTCCATCCTGAGCAGAATATTGGTCCAAATTCAAATTTTGTATGGAAAAATTAATCACATGGTGCAATTTACTGCCATCAGTCGAAGAAACACGTTTTAAATGTATAGCTAAAATTTTTGGAAATGTTTGTATACGAATCATCTTTCTGAATTCCCTTCTCATTCCATTCCAAGTTGAACAGTATGGGCTCGCATCGTTAGTCAAAGTCTCCTCTTCTGTCAACAGTTCAATACATTGTGTTAAATTCACGACTTCGTTTGGCAAGTCAGGAATAGGGATTGAAAGTACCCAGAAAGGTTCAAAAGTAACGGAGCAGTAATTACAAAAAGTACATCTCAATATAGACTTCAGCTGACCGGCAAATGTATCCACAATTTTGGAATTATGAGTAGACAGATATCTTGTCCAAGAAATGGAAGCTTTCTGATTATCATTCGTGATAACAAAATCGTTTGGTGATGGATGAATCTCTGCACTCGCCTTGTTTAAATCTTCATGTAAACCTACCAGAAGGTATCTTAGAAATTCTTCCGAATCTGCTGGGACGTTATGATCGAAGGAAGGAGCAAAATTTCTGAATAGACGGACAAAATGTGAAGTATCCACCATTTTTCTAGAAGAATCAGGACTCCAGATATTGTCCATCAAAGATATAAAAGATTTCACTGAATTTCCTTTCATTCTTGATGTAGTAGTATTTAAATCCTCCATACAAAAACCATTAATAGGTATTTCCTACATTCTTCAATCCTCTTAGGCCAAATGTAGAAATGGAGTCTCTTGTTGGTATGGCATGCTCACTCATGATTAACCCTCACCACCAGAAGACGATCAGCTTAATGTTGTATTGGCAGTGCATGAAAATCATCACACAACACTCAACCAATTGGCTTCTGATTTCAATATGGCAGCGTCTACAGTCCACAAAATTCTGAGAAAAGCAAAGCACCATCCTTATAAGGTACGCCTCATCCATGAGCTGAATTATGACGACTGCAACAGCTATGCAATAATGATAATAATTTTGTAAAAATTATATTTTTTTCTGACGAGGCTACGTTTGTTTTGAACGGCCACGTTAATAGGCAAAATTGCTGTTATTGGTCTACCGAAAATCCCCAATGGATGATGGAGTATCACACTCAAAATCCACAGAAAGTGAATGTATGGTGTGGCATAGTCGACGGAAGAATTCTGGGTCCCTATTTCTTTGACGTGAACCGGACTGGTGCAATATATTTCTCCTACACGAATCATTGTGCATGTATTGATTACATTTTAAAGAATGCCCAAATGCAAATAAAATTTGACGGCGTCGAGCGTTCTTTCCAAAAATTATTCCTTCAATTTTTCACTAATTTAGTGAACAAGTAATAGTGGTAAATCGATAATTAATTACATTACATTAACTTTACTCCTGATTATTTACATCTTTCAGCAAGAACTGATATTCTCAATTGATCCGATGTCAACATCTAGCAGTTCAAATGATTAAGTTAATGAAAGACTGAGATATAAAAAAATGCAAAAATATATTGAAAATGTTATACGATTCTTCTCTGAAGCAGAATTCAAACTTTAATTCCACTAAATTCGACATGTTTCTGGATATATTTTGATCGAAGGGGCAAAATAGAAAAAACGAAATTTCTTGAATTTAGTTTCTCGCAGACAAAGGTTACTAATAAGGTTAGGGAAAGCCGTTTAATTTTATGCATAGAACACAAAAGGCATATGACACAAAAACATAAAGGTGAATGAAGTTCGATATGTTCGGAACATTCCAATCACGAATCCCGGTATGTTCCTCAGGGGCAGGGGGATTACGGATCACGTTCAGAAAAAAACTGTGGTGGGGCTGAAACACATTTCGAAAGAACAAGCACATCTTGATCATGATCATAATATCGCGTTTGGTTCAGAACATTTGTGTCGAAAGAATACAGCTTAGGTTATTGATGAAAACTAATTTCTTACTTTTCAAAGTTATTTTTGTTTCCATAGCACCCTTTTAATTTTTAAAGTGTTACCAAACAATGAGAATTCTGTGATGAGAATGGGAATAAATCCGGAAAATTGAGAGAGCACTACTCGTTTTCGAAACTGAGTAACCCTACTTGGAGATGATTCCGTAATCAAAAAAAGTTTAATTATACAGAGCATTTCATCAAGAATTTCAAAGATTGATTCAGTTCCGAGTGAAGGTGTCTCCGAAATGTTTGACTAATTTAAAAATTGATTTATTCGCAAAATAATTATACCTTCAAAGTACAATTTGTTAAATGGAATTCAAAGTTTTGTATAAATTGTACTTCGAAGTGTCAATTGTCAGTTCGAACGACAATTGTCACTTCGAAGTGACAATTGTCACTTCGAACTGACAATTGTCACTTCAAAGTGGCAATTGTCACTTCAAAGTGACAATTGTCAATTCAAAGTGGCAATTCCAAATGTTTAAAAAATATATTTTGTTTTTGGCCCGTCTACGCCTTCGTAGTTATCCATCCGATTTTCGATTCGAAACCATCAATGGATTCGTCGTGAAAATAGAATCGAGAAAATGTGTGCCTGAAAGATGTCATTTGAAAAAATTAACTTGTTTCACAATTCGCTGTTTTGGAAATATCGAACCGCCATAGGTAGGTACTCAACTAAGCGGAGAAAACTGTCATATAATATTTTTTATTCATCATTCATGTCCATCAGATTGGAAGAAGTGAGTTCAACACACTCTAAATGCAAAAATAAATGTACTTCTGAAAAATCACATATTCCAATTTTTCGTCTCAAAATAATGTGATCGTACTCAGAATCCAAAAAAAGTAAAAATATACCTGGTGTTTCATTTGAAATTCGCAAATTGGGATCGTTTTCGGTGAAATCGGAATTGTATGGGAGAATATGAAATATTGAAATTTTTTCCAATACTTGAATCCCACCCCCCTGCCAAGTTTGGATCTCATACCCTCGGAACTCTGGAAACCAAAGAATACGTTGACACCCGGTATATTTGTATTCTCAAAAGGGCGACCTTCTTGGAAAATTGTCAATCATTGTATGGTAATACTTATGGTCATGTTTCCGGTCAGAATTGCCGGAATATTATTTTTATGGACCGAAACAGTTGAAATACCAAACACTTACAGGGTAGAAGGTATGTATCACTTACATAGACTGCTTAGAATCAGACAATTTGGATGGCAAACATTCTTATATTGTAGGAAACTTCAACATAGAACCATTATCTAAGGCAAGAGTATCCGACAGCTACACATAACTTTATATTTCAAACTATTTTGAAATGCGATCGAACATATACAATACTTAGTACAAGTCACTCACATACCTTGTTGATAGACCACATAATCACAAATGACTTGAATATTGATAAACTACAATTTGCGTTAATGAGCTCCTCAATAAGTGACCATGAACTGCAAATATTGGAAATTGCAGAACCAGAGATGGACTGAAAAAGACCAAGCCATGGTTTTATGATTTCCTGAAAATGGAACAAGGCAAATATGAAGTATTATGAAGAAACATTTGGAAATATAGGAAATAATCCAAAAATTAACATGGAAGCATTTTAACTGGAGGATAATAAAAACATTACCTTGCACTCATTTTCAATTGAAAACAATATTGTTGTGACCCATTGGCGGAAAAAATGGGTCATACAGTCAACTTCCTCCTTACCGTTGCATATCAAATCAAATTGAACACATATGATACTAATATATACTAATACATCTTTATTTGAAAAAGGAAACCAAATATACATAACTATGAGTGAAAAATATTTATAAGATTATTTCTAAAAAAATAGCAAAGTCAAACATTCAAAAATTTAAGGTAACATGTAGATAGATAAATTATATAATTATTACAATACAAATATTTGGTTTGGTTATAGATTGCTTATATCGAACAATAAAATAGTGAAATCGTATGATTGAAAATAATAAATGATTAATCACAATGAACTATAATAATACTTAAACAATTGGAGTTTCTATCACTATGACAGCATTTAATTCTTTTACTTATTTTATATTTATTTATTTTTTACAAATTCTTTTAGTGCTGTTTTAAAATTTTCCAAATTGCTTAATTTCTTTAATACTACAGGTAATTCATTGAATTTTTGAAAACCTTTAAAAAATAATGAGTTTATGGTACTTCTGACTGCCGTTATATGTATATTATTTGAATTTCTAGTGTTGTAAATATGAATGTTTTTATTCAAGTTGAGGTACTGCTTAAAATATCCAGGTGCCATACCATTTACAATTTTGAATACTAGAAACATTGTGAAGTAGTAGAGTCTACTTTCAACTGACAACCAATTTAAACAAGCAAGCATACTTTTTACGGGAGTGAGACGATTTGTTTTCAAGATTACCCTCATCCCTCGATTTTGTAGTTTTTGTAGCATATTTAATTTATTGAGCCTGATTAAGGATAATATAGACGCACAATAACCAAAGTGTGGTTGAATGATAGTATTGTAAAATGTAATTTTGGACTGTATTGACAAATGTTGTGCTATTCTACTGAAGAAATATATTTTTTCATGGATATATTCAAAATGACTGTCAAAATTCAAAAAATTGTCCAGTTGAAAACCAATTCGTTGATACAATTTCAATTTTTTCAATATTTATTCTAAGGTTTATCCCGTTAATGTCTAGGGAACTATATTTATATTTTGTGGTGCTTTTGTTTTTGTTACGTTTAACTTTAATTTATTGCTGCATAAAAACTCATACACAGTTTCTAAAATCCTGTTCATTTTATGAATTGCTCTATCTAGTTTCATATCACACAACAAAGCAACGTATCATCAGCAAAGAGGTTTATGAACTTAGATTCAACGAAAAGTCCAATATCGTTCAGATATAAAACAAAAAGAAGAGGGCCCAGCACGCTACCCTGAGGGACACCCCATCAATATCTATTTCGTTGATAGTGTATCTTTAAAACGGACTTTCTGTTTCCTATTTTTTTAATGATCACTGAACCACCCTAACAGCTTTCCATCAATCCCATACTCTTTCAATTTCAACAACATAATTCCTTCATCAATTATCTCAAACGCTCTCTTTAGGTCCAGAAATACAGCAATAACATATTTCTGGCTACCTAAATTAGTTTTAATATTACATATTGTGAGCTGTAATAGATATCATATTTTCGTTAAAAAACTAAATTAAAGTACATATACTATAAATTATAACAGATACTGTGTTTTTCCTAAACACCCAACATGCAGAATTCAACACTGTGCTTAACAAAAATGTATATTGCAATCTTCCCAAGCATACCTTCTTATTATTGAATATAATCAGTTGAAAAAAATGCAATTGAATCCATAATTTGCGTTTGATATCTTTCATTGCGAAATATTTTGAACATGACAACATTTTTTCCAAACTACAAGGAAAAAAAATTCATTGGCTTAAATGTCTAATCATCCCTAATCGGTATGTTCACCCAATATGTTTTTCTGTTTGCTGTAATCAAAGAGATCGTTTGTATTTTGTGATGAACTGGGAATCTCCATATTATGATATAAAAACAATTCTGGATTATCAGTTTGGTTAATACGGATTTTAGCAAATTCTAACATTAATTTTATTCTTCCAGACATGTTTATAAAGAAGTACAAAACACTTTTTTCAACCACCACAGTTAAATCAAACCCCGAATAAAACAACAAACTGAGAGAGAATATATTTGGCTAAAATATTTTCAGTGGTTAGAGATCATCTTCCTTAATCTGCTATTGAAATCGTCAATTGACGATGATGTTAGAGTGACAGGTAACGGATCTCGACGTCCATTGATAAGTACGTTTGATCTTCTATTCATTTCTAACATGAACGTTAAATTATGGAAGGAAAGGATTCACGAGTGTGTGTCGATTCCTATGTCCTCGAATGGCTCAGTTGGTAGAGCGTATGGCTAGAGATCATAAGGTCGTGGGTTCGACTCCCACTTGAGGATGCTTTTTTCTTTAATTTTATAATATGTCCACTATGCCACAAAATTCCCTTCTTTCATAACCTGCAATTTTTACTTTTCGTTCTGAATACATCAACCGAGAATCTATTCAACATTTTCAGCATTTTGCTTGTTACTAACAAAAAACGTTTTTTATTTTCGGTTGATAGTAGATTGTAGCTTATTTTTCTAAAAAAACTACGTTCATGCGATATATCTTCTTCGGAAAACGTCGTGCAGCGTTCCGTTTCTCGAATTCTCGGAGTCATTTTTCGTTTTGTTTAAATTTTTGTTTGCACCTCCGGTGGATATTCACATATTCCATCAAAATAGCACGTAACCATGAATATCCTACAGTGGCCGTTTAGACTTATGCGATGTTTGTATACAGTGCTTCTCAAAAGTCCCCTCCCCCCCCTCTTATTTTTGGAACGATTATACATAAACAAGTGAAATTTGGAAACTGAATATTAAAGGTTGTAAACTTCCCTACTAGTGATGATAGATGACGAAATCGTCACAGATGACGTCACAAGGCCATTGTGACCAATAATTTTAAATGGAACCCTACGGCAAGCGACACCTCTTTTAAAAGGTATCGAAAAAACCTATTCAATAATTCTAATTTTGTTTGTGTTTATGGCAGTTTTAATGGCTCATTAGTAAACATTAAAATTTAAATTCCATTCAGTATGATATTAATTACAGATTTAAGAATCAGTATCTACTTAAAAAAATTGTTCGAAGTGACCTCCATTTACTTCCTGACAGTGAAATATCCTATTTTAAAACTCTTCTCGTACTTATGCAAATGTGTCTGCGGAAACAGCCTCAGATTCTGCAACAATACGTTGTTTTAAAACGCCAATATTGTCAGGTTCAGTGGCGTGAACCTTCGGTTTAAAATGCCCCCACTGAAAAAAATCCAAAGGTGTGAGGTCCGGTGATCGAGCTGGCATTCCGTTGAACCTCGTCGTCCAATCCATCTACCACGATACTCATCATCCAAATACCGTCTTACTGCACCGTAATAGTGTGGAGGAGCAATCCTGTTGGAATGTGATTTCCAAATTGCCGAATTCATCTGGATTATCTTCCAAAATTTCAAAGATTAACGGTTCTATTGCGTTTTGCAACAGCTCCAGATAAACCTCACCAGTTAAATTCGTATTAAAAAAAAGAGGCCCAACGATGTGGTTTCCCAGGATACCTGCCCAAACATTCACCTTCTGGGGCAATTGGGTATGTGTTTCACGAAACAGGTGAGGATTTGCGTCACTTCAATACCTCACATTCTGTGTATTTACATTTCCATTGAGATAGAAAGTACTTTCGTCACTAAAACAAATTATTTTGACATAGTCTGGCTGTTGGTTAATTCAAATTTCCATTTTTTCACAAAATTCTAGTCTTCGGTCTGGGTCGTCGTCTGAGAGTTGATGAACCATTTTTAATTTGTATGGATGAAATTTGTTTTTTTTTCAACACCCTGTGTACTGTACTTCGACTAACTTCACAGGTAGATGCAACGTGAGTTGTTGAAGAAGTAGGATTGACTATTACTTCTGCCAGTATATCAATCTTTTTCTCATCAGAAATTTGCCAGATCGTTTCGCATCATTTATACTACCCGTTGTTTCAAACTTACGAAGAAGCTCCCTTAAATAAGTCCTCGAAACGGGGCGATCGGGAAATCTCTCATTAAAAATGCGTTCTGCTGCATGAATATTTTGTCCAGTTCCACCAAGAATTAGGATCGCTGCTACTTTATCACCTAAAGCACGTACCATTTCGCTTCTTGAAGCACTTAAACGTTCGGCTGACAACAGTTTGACAAATTATTAAAATGTACAAAAATATTAAAAGTACCAAAGGCTGCTAAAACAGTTGAACGTTCGATCAACAATACACAAATTATTAAATGTACAAAAACTTGGACTATTACAAAAACGTCGAATTAGGGAGACTAACAAAAACGTCAGCTTATTTGACAATTATCCAGAAGCGGAGCTTGAATTTTGAATTTTAGTATTAACTGATTTAATTCATCACAGCTTTGCGTTTTTTAAAAGCGAGTTGCCAAAACTGCCATAAACACAAACAAAATTAGTATCATTGAATGGGTTTTTTCGATACCTTTTAAAAGAGGTGTCGCTTGCCGTAGGGTTCCATTTGAAATTATTGGTCACAATGGCCTTGTGACGTCATCTTTGACGATTTCGTCATCTATCATCACTAGTAGGGAAGTTTCCAACCTTTAATATTCAGTTTCCAAATTTCACTTGTTTATGTATAATCGTTCCAAAAATAAGAGGGGGGGAGGGGACTTTTGAGAAGCACTGTATACTATATCAACGCTCACCTTCATAGTATTCCATCAGAAACGAAAGCATTGCATATTTGCTTCACCGATTGTTTTGAATCAAATGAAAGGAATTCATAACGTGACACATCCATGCTGTATACCCAACAGAGCGTGATATAACAATAAGAGATAAAAATGTTTCTAATGGGTTCAAGATTAAGGCGCATTAAACGTACCTATTATTACTTCTTTATAGGTAATTAATACTTATGATTTACGGTTTGATAAGTGACATTTTTAGCAATCAATCAGAACATTCGATCAGAATTAAAGCCCTACAGATAATTATCAATAAACGACCATCTAACATAACAATTACTGCACTCTATAGATCCCCCAATACTTGCCCCATACAATTCAATAACGGGCTGGAAAGATATCTAGCAAAAATTGAAAACAATGACATTCAGATAATCACTGGTAATATAAATATCGATTTACTATCAGAATATGATTTTGCAGAAGAATAATAATAAATAATAAATATACTTTATTGTCCAAAGATAATATCTTGTTGACAAAGCTTCAAATACATATACAGTGCTAGTCAAAAGTCCCCTCCCCCCCTCGTATCCTTTGAACGGGTATACTTTTGATAATGAAATTTGGAGGGTGGAAATAAACGGATGTAGGCTTCTCAACTGGTCATAACAGGTGACGCAATAGTCATAAATGACGTCACAAGGCCACTGTGACCAATAATTTTGAATGGGACCCTATGGCAAGTGACAGCTCGTTTGAAAGGTATTGAAAATACCTATTCAGTCATACCAATTTTGTTTGGGTTTCGGCTGATTTTGATTGATAAATTGAAGAAATACGAAAATTATAGTTTCGCATTTAATTAATAAAGATTTAAGAACCAGTTCTTATAATAAGTGTTCAAAATGTGCTCCATCTACTTCCTGGCAGTAATGCATCCTATTGCTAAACTCTTGTCGTACTCGTCCCAGTGTGTCAGCGGAAATTGCCCTACATTCTTCAACAATTCGTTGTTTCAGAATGGCAATACTGTCAGGTGCTGTAGCGTAAACCTTAGATTTCAAGCACCCCCATAGAAAAAAATCTAATGGTGTAAGGTCCGGTGACCGAGCTGGCCATTCGATCGAACCTCGTCGTCCAATCCATCTACCACGATATTCTTCATCTAGGTAACGTCTTACTGCACCGTAATAGTGTGCAGGAGCACCATCTTGTTGAAACGTTATTTTCAAGTTGTCGAATTCATCTGGATTATCTTCAAGAATTTCAAGAATTAACGCCTCAATATCATTTTGTAACATCTCCAGATACAATTCACCGGTTAAGTTAGCATTGAGAAAAGAGGCCCAACTATGTGGTTTCCCAAAATACCTGCCCAAACATTTACTTTTCTGGAAATTGAGTATGTTTTTCACGAAAGATGTGAGGATTTGTGTCACTCCAATACCTCACATTTTGAGTGTTAACATTTCCATTGAGAAAGAAAGTACTTTCGTCACTAAAACAAATTGTCTGTATGTAGCCTGGTTGTTGGTTCATTTTATTGGACATAGTTTCACAGAATTCTAGTCTTCGGTCGGGGTCATCATCTGAAAGTTGGTGCACCATTTTCAATTTGTATGGATGAAATTTGTTTTTAGCCAACACCCTATGTACTGTCCTTTGACTGACTTCACAGATAGACGCAACTTGGGCTGTGGAAGAAGTAGGGTTTACTACCATTTCTCCAATTATGTCAATTTTTTGTCATCACTAATTGTTGGTCGACCAGATCGTTTGGCATCTTGAACACTACCTGATGCTTCAAACTTCCGAAGAAGCTCCCTCAAATAAACCCTCTGATATAGGGCGATCGGGGTACTCTCATTAAACAGTCGTTCCGCTGCATGGAAATTGTTTCTACATTCACCAATTATTAAGATAGCTGCTACTTGTCGGCTACAGTACGTACCATTTTGCCTATGTAAACACTTAAACGTCTCGTTAAACAATAGCTTAGGTAAATTTTCAAGGTATAAACACTTTTGACAAGTAGAGAATTCAAAAACGTCAACCTTTTTGACAATTAACCAGAGGCGTACTTTAAAATCTTTATTAATTAAATGCGAAACTATAATTTTCGTATTTCTTCAATTTATCAATCAAAATCAGCCGAAACCCAAACAAAATTGGTATGACTGAATAGGTATTTTCAATACCTTTCAAACGAGCTGTCACTTGCCATAGGGTCCCATTTAAAATTATTGGTCACAGTGGCCTTGTGACGTCATTTATGACTATTGCGTCACCTGTTATGACCAGTTGAGAAGCCTACATCCGTTTATTTCCACCCTCCAAATTTCATTATTATAAGTATACCCGTTCAAAAGATACGAGGGGGGGAGGGGACTTTTGACTAGCACTGTATAAATAAAATATTATATAAAATATTGGACGAAAATACATAGAAATGCACGTTTATAAAATAAATAAGTAAGTAAAACAATCAAAACAATTATTCTATTGTCAGATTATCGTCAAAAAATTCTTGTAAGATATAATACGGTACTACTGTTCTCAGTAGTATTTTTATATTTTTCCTAAAACTCTCTATTTCTACATTAGAATCGTTGACTTCGATTGGCAAATGATTATACATCTTAACTCCGTTATAAATAAATGAATCTTTGATTAGAGAGGACGAAGGTAGGGGTAATTTCAAATTATTTCTAGAGCTTTGTCGTGTGGAATAATGAGAAGAAATGATTTTAAATTTCAGAATATATTTCCTTACAAGACAAATGGTTTCCAAGATGAAAAGAGCAACGACGGTCAGTATATTCTTAACTATGAAATGTTGCCTGCATGAATCACGTGGTCCAATTTTACAAATATTTCTAATTGCTCTTTTTTGTATTTTGAGGACCGAGTAAAGTAAATTTAAGCTACACACTCCCCAGAAGGGTAAACCATACCTCAAATGAGATTCAATCAAAGCATAATATGCAGTTTTAGCAGTAGATACTCCAAGCTCTCTAGAAATTACTCTAACTGCATAGCATCCGACAGATATTTTTTTTCTCAATTGTTTTATGTGTATATCAAACTTCAATTTCTTATCTATATTCAAACCCAGAAATCTCATACAATCCTTATTCTCAATGATATCATTTTCTAAGGTTACATCTGAAGAGTACATCTAAAGGAGATTATATTAGTTTTTGTGATATTAAATAATAAAAGGTTTGAATCAGGACTTGACAATTTTTATATCTCGAGATATTTTTTCGTTTAGATCTTCAACGGTCTTACCCCTCCACAAAATAGTAGTATCATCTGCAAATGAAGTTAGTTCACCAAAAATGTTAAGAGTGGATAGATCATTAACGTATAATAAAAACAGAATTGGTCCTAGAACCGATCCTTGCGGCACTCCCGAATCTATCTCAGTGGTCCTAGAAATTTCATTAGTTTTTACTATTTGACTACGCCCTGTGAGGTATGACAATACAAAAATTTGATGGATGCACATGGATTCATATCTTATATAAATAATGTTACATGACCCAGTAGTGGTTCTTGTATAGACCAAATGCAAAAACCAACTTGATTTCAAATCCCTCATTATAAAAAGTTGTATAACTGATCATTTTCCCATTGCGGTTACATTCAATCCAGAAAAACGGGATAGACTCCAAAAACCAGAAATTAAATACAAAAAATTCATTAATTACGGTATACTTAGAAATGAGTTGCGGAAGGAACTATGGGATGATATTTACAACCAAAATGATACAGAAATTATAGCCAGAAATTTTGTTGAAAAACTAAAAACGTACATTACATTAAAAAAATACTGTTGAAGTTAAAATGAAAAACAGAAAACGCCTTAGAACAAAATGGATCACACCTGAAATAATTGAAATTGTGAATAGAAAAAAATGACATATAAAAGTAAGAAATCAACCTGAAAACGAAACTTCGAGAAGAATATAGACGACTGAAAAGTTCACTGAATAAATCAATAATTAACTAAAAGGAATATGCTAATAAAGTAATTGAAGAGAACAAAAATAGTACAAAAGGTCTCTGGAATACAGTCAATGAAATTTGTAATAAATCAGAAAGAACAATAAACATTAATGAAATAAAAATAGACGACAACAGAATAATTAATAACAAAATGGAAATATGTGAAAATTTCAACGAATATTACAGCAAATTGGGGGAAAACTATGCAATGAAAATAACTGAACCCTCAGATTACGAAAACACTGAAAAAATAGTTGAAAGCACCATGTATCTATCCAACTGATGAGAATGAAGTAAAAGAAATTATAAACCAACTGAAGACAAAAAAATCTCCAGGCGACGATAATATTCGTTCAGAAACTCTGAAAGAGATAGTTGATGAAATAAATACTCCGCTCACATATTTAATAAATCAGTGTATAGATACAGGGTGCTTCCCAAAAATCTTGAAATCGGGACTTATCAAACCAATTTATAAAAATGGGGACAAAAGAGAAAGGGGAAATTATAGACCACTTTCTCTTAAATCTAACATATCGAAAATCATAGAAAAGATACTGAAAAAAGAATATTGAGTTTCTTGAATAAACATAAAATAATATCGGATAGGCGATATGGGTTCAGATCAGGAAAATCAACGGAACATGCAAAATGCTCTTTATCGTCGTATATTTACGATGCTTCAGACAAAAAAGCTACCTTAGGCATATTTGTAGATCTATCGAAAGCATTTGACACGGTCTGTCACGATAAAGTACTGAAATAAATATTCTCCTATGGACTTGGAGAAAATTCCTACAATCTCAAAAAAAGTTATATGTCTGGTAGAGAACAGAGGGTGAAAATCGACGATGTTACTAGTACCTACAGAACCTTTTCTATGGAGTCCCACAAGGAACGGTACTGGGTCCATTACTGTTCTCAATTTATATAAATGGATTACTTGAAATATAAACCCAAGGAAAAAATTGAGTTTCGCAGATGATACAGCCATTCTGTATAAATCAAATACCTGGAGGGAAATTGTTGAAAAAGACTTTATTGGAATAAAAAATGGTTTAGAGGCAATAAACTCACACCTAATTTCACAAAAACAAAATATGTACCATTATCTTCCTATTCAAATGGACTACCGAATATAGAACCACTCAAAATAGGAGACAGCTATGAAATAGCGGAAGATAAATCAGTAAAATACCTCGGCATTGTGATAGATTGTCATTTGAGATGGGATATACAAATAATAAATGTGGTTTGAAAACTGAGGGGTTTGCTATACAGATTCAAATACCTGAGATATTTTCTTGACAACGAAAATTTGAGGAAACCATATTACGCTTTGGTTGAATCGCAACTACAGTACGGTATAACAGGATGGGGTGGAGTACACGATAACCACTTGAAGAATTTGAATACTATACAGAAATACATCATTAAAATAATATATCATAAGGCCCGTAATTATCCAAGCGATAATTTGTTTAGGGAATCCAACTTCATTGATGTAAGAGAACTATTCTGTTTGAGATTTCTAAAAAATATATAAAAAGGAAATATTGTATTATATCCTTCTAATCATAATTATGATACAAAAAAGGGAATAATACGGTTATATTACCAACCTGTAACAAAACTGTAGGTCAACAGCAGCAGCTTATCTGCGACCTAGATTGTACAGTATGGTACCGGATTCCATAAGATATATTGATAACAAGCACAGTTTCAGCAAAAAAGCTGAAAAGTGGACTGCGAAAACTGAAACATTTTTTTTCCATGATATTGTGAATCAAAATAGATAAGAATTGCATAAATGAATATTGCAACAACTCTATGCTTCATGCAGATAAACTTTATCATTATTATTATATTTATTAGTTTGTGATCAAAATTGTGCGTTTATTGTTAGATTATTTTATATATCTACCTCAATTTCATACTAAATTGAAGATTTTATTGCATTTATTATACAGTGCTTCTCAAAAGTCCCCTCCCCCCTCTTATTTTTGGAACGATTATACATAAACAAGTGAAATTTGGAAACTGAATATTAAATGTTGTAAACTTCCCTACTAGTGATGATAGATGACGAAATCTTCAAAGATGACGTCACAAGGCCATTGTGACCAATAATTTTGAATGAAACCCTACGGCAAGCGACACCTCTTTTAAAAGGTATCAAAAAAACCTATTCAATGATACTAATTTTGTTTGTGCTTATGGCAGTTTTGGCAACTCGCTTTTAAAAAACGCAAAGCTGTGATGAATTAAATCAGTTAATACTAAAATTCCAAATTCAAGCTCCGCCTCTGGATAGTTGTCGAATAAGCTGACGTTTTTGTTAGTCTCCCTAATTCGACGTTTTTGTAATTGTCCAAGTTTTTGTACATTTAATAATTTGTGTATTGTTGATCGAACGTTTAACTGTTTTAGCAGCTTTTGGTACTTTTAATATTTTTGTACATTTTAATAATTTGTTAAACTGTTGTGAGCCGAACGTTTAAGTGCTTCAAGAAGCGAAATGGTACGTGCTTTAGGTGATAAAGTAGCAGCGATCCTAATTCTTGGTGAAACTGGACAAAATATTCATGCAGCAGAACGCATTTTTAATGAGAGGTTTCCCGATCGCCCCGTTTCGAGGACTTATTTAAGGGAGCTTCTTCGTAAGTTTGAAACAACGGGTAGTATTAATGATGCGAAACGATCTGGCATACCACAAATTTCTGATGAGAAAAAAATTGATATCTGGCAGAAGTAATAGTTAATCGTACTTCTTCAACAACTCACGTTGCATCTGCCTGTGAAGTCAGTCGAAATACAGTACACAGGATGTTGAAAAAAAAACAAATGTCATCCATACAAATTAAAAATGATTCATCAACTCTCCGACGACGACCCAGACCGAAGGCTAGAATTTTGTGAAAATATGGAAACTAAAATTAACCAACAGCCAGACTATGTCAAAACAATTTGTTTTAGTGACGAAAGTACTTTCTATCTGAATGGAAATGTAAATACACAGAATGTGAGGTATTGGAGTGACGCAAATCCTCACCTGTTTCGTGAAACACATACCCAATTTCCCCAGAAGGTGAATGTTTGGGCAGGTATCCTGGGAAACCACATCGTTGGGCCTCTTTTTTAAATACTAATTTAACTGGTGAGGTTTATCTGGAGCTGTTGCAAAACGCAATAGAACCGTTAATCCTTGAAATTTTGGAATATAATCCAGATTGGAATAAAGTTTCCATAATTTTCCATGAGAAAATGAACGTAATGTTCTGGTGCAGACTTCTAAGATTGAGCGAGATTATAGACAGACGATGGGCTCTTGAAGAAAAATACAGTCCCTTCCCAAAATCTTCCTGTATCGTCTGTGGCCAAGAAAAAAGGGAAAAAGAGAACCTTC
Source organism: Gonioctena quinquepunctata (assembly GCA_018342105.1). NCBI lineage: Eukaryota > Metazoa > Arthropoda > Insecta > Coleoptera > Chrysomelidae > Gonioctena > Gonioctena quinquepunctata. The sequence goes on from JAFIRS010000176.1 coordinate 811,293, forward strand.
AAAGAGGAAAAGAAAAGAGAGTTAAGAAGAGAAAAAAGAGATATTATTCAACATACAAGTATTCATACAGTATGGAAAAAGAGTGACTATGTATGTATATCTAGATGATAAGGACACATTGTTTACTTTTGGAAACATTAATGTTTATATGATTGTAGCCATTGTACACTCAAAACTTTTCGAATCTCTTGTGATTGTTGACATTCAATGACATTCTGGTTTACCTGGTGAATATTCTGTTGACTATTGTACGTCCTCAAGTGAAAAAATTAGTGATTCTTCTTCAAATTATTTTTGTTGTGTACTGGAATAAGTTTTCATCATTTTCCGTGAGGAAATGAATGTAACGTACTGGTGCAGACTAATCTAGGATTGAGTGAGTCTATAGACAGACGACGGGCTCTTGAAGAAGAATACAGTTCCTTCCCGAAATGTTCCTGTATCGTGTGTGGCCTAGAGAAAAAGTGAAAAAGAGAACCTTTGAAAAGAGTGGAGAAAAAAAAAGATAGTTATGAAGAGAAAAAAGAGATATTATTCGACATACCGAAGATTATTCATACAGTATGGAAAAAGAGTGACTATATATGTGTATCTAGGTGATAAGGACACATTTCTACACCATCTTGTTTGTTTTAGATAAAATAAAAAAACGTTTTTGTTAGTTTTATTTTCAATTAGAACATCCACAAATAATATGTAACATTTCTTAAAAATAATTCATAACAATAATTCCCGATGACTTCACTAAGCTGTCCAAAAACTCTGAAAAAGTTTTTTTTTTGCAAGCAAATTAGAACACACTTTGTCTCCTCCAAAGTGAGTTTTTGCAAATGATATTGTCTTAAGATTTAAATACACCACTTCACTAGAGTCTTGAAATGAATAACACTACACAAAAAAACTGAAAAATAATACCAAATAGAGATATTTCAAGAAAAACTCCAAATACAAGTGTATAACCTCTGAGAAAACAGACAAACAATGTACGTATGTCTGGTTTGAATTTTCGCCACTCTGGCGCTGGCATCTAATTCTGAATTCCCAATTGCCTATTAATCCATACTTCCTCGCTCGTGGCATATTTTTTCATTTTAACGTATTTATAAAATATTTAAATATCTAAATGAAATTAGTTATCTCCGCCTATGCTCCTCAAAAAGGATGCCGCCTCAAGACTGCTAAACTTGTTTTTTATGCTTCTGCAATTGTAAATGGTTTAACTATACCAACTTTAAATAAATAATTTTATTCATATCATGATTGTTTTTTATATGTTGAGTATTAAATTCTACGTACACAACAATGATAAAAAACATGCATCTGCAAATTGACCACCAATCTCAACATTCTATCCCTCTTGCTTTCTTCACGCTCATCTCATTTTTCATTCACGCCCACCTGTTAAGGGTACAGGGGTCCTAGCCTACCTAATTATTTTGCAAAATATATGGCCGCCAGAGTGGCGCCTATGAGGTGCTAGCCTAGAGCGCTCTTGACATTTAATCCTCCTCTGTTCTATAAAAGTTCTATTCATGTATAAACAGAACATCGAAATGTCTCAAATTTCTCGTACTTTTAACATCTCTAAGTCTCTAAGATGTTTTGTGGTCGCTGGGTACCTACTTATGTATTAACAAAAAACAAATAAAATTAAAAGGATCTTGTGAAACTCCCCTTAGTCTAATCAACAAGTTCAAAAACGTGTAAAAATATGAGCGATAGCTCATTCGATTCGGAATGACGTCTAGAAAAATGTTTTTTAAGGGTTTATTAGCACGTAAAAAATTGCGATTGTTATTAACAAAATAAGATTAAAAAAAGAAGGTATTTCGTTTTTCGTTGATAATTTCTAAAATAATTATATTCAAGGAATTATGAAAACTCTATCTCTATTATTTATAATTTTTTTTAACGCTGAAAATAGGGCTCCGCGAGGTCATTACGTCATAGGCACACCGTCTAAAAAGCCGTTATATCACCTAAAATAATTTTTTTATAGTATTAAATAACAATTTGAAAATTTGAATAAATTATGGTGTAATCTAGACACTTGAACAAAAAAAACCTAGGTAAAAAAAAATTTTTTTCCAATCTCTGTTTTTATAAATTACGACATTAAAGTTTAAATAATTGGTCTATGAAATTTTCGCTTCGTGGAGCTCTTTTCATTTAGGTACTCAATAAAGTAATGCAAATTTTTTTTATTAAAGTTTATTATTTTGTTAATTATAATTTTTTTAAATTAACAAAAAAAGAAATTTCAAAAAAATGTTATCAAAAAATTTTTTTTCAGTAATATCTTATTATTTTTTTTTCATCAATTAATTAATTGGAAAAAAAATGTTTACGTCATTTGTTAAGAAATTGTTTATAAACAGACTATTTTGAGATTTAAAAAAAAAAATTACCATCTTATTGCATAGGTAAAATTATGATTTAAAAAAAAATTTTTTTCCTAAATAAATTTTTTTTATTGTTTATAATCGTTTTTTTTTTTCAATTGTTTAAATAATTTGTTATGAAATTATTTTATTCTTAAAAATCATCATTGACCTTTTTTAATGAATTAACAGAGAAATAATTTTTTTTATAAATAATTTCATTGTTTATTAACTTAACAATTTGTTATAAACAAATAATATTAACCGTATATTTTTTTTAATTAAAAAATAACAAGAACAAATGTAAAACAAAGTATAGAAAAAATTTTTTTTGTATTTTTTACAGCATTGTTACATATTATATGATAATGAAATTACAGCCGTTCCATAATTTGTCAAGTTATAAATCTTTCAGGATATTTTTTCATAATTCCTTAAATATCATTATTTTAGAAATTATTAACGAAAAACGAAATACCTTCTTTTTTTAATCTTATTTTGTTAATAACAATGGCAATTTTTTACGTGCTAATAAACCCTTAAAAACATTTTTCTAGACGTCATTCCGAATCGAATGAGCTATCGCTCATATTTTTAGGAGCTTTATATCTATTTAACACGTTTTTGAACTTGTTGATTAGACTACCTATGCCAACTGGCTTCCTGGTTTAATCAAATCTCTCTCTCTCTATTTTAATGCAGACAAGACCAACCTTATAAAATTTCATACCCATCAGAGAGAAATGGTAGATGTAGATATACTTTCAAATAGCACCCATTTGTCTATAAATAACATCAGTAAATTATTAGGAATAACCATTGATTCCCTTTTAGATTGGAAAGAACATTGCAAGTCTCTGACTTCCAAACTCTCATCTCTTCACTATATGTTCAGTAACCTTAAAGTTGTTTTGACACAACAACAATTGATAAATTTATACTAGGCACAAGTAGAAAGTCGACTGAGGTATGGTATCCTATTATATTCTTCCCTGTACAAGTCTCTACATATTTGAAGTTGTGTCTATGTGTTCAAAAACAGGGACTTGTTTTTTAATAACACCTACTTCCACGTATATAACACCCGTAGTAAGGATGATTTACGATTACCACTTTCCAAATGCAATATTTCTTACAAAGCTCCAGCTAAAATCGCTGCAAAGATTTTCAACAACTTACTCTATCGAATGCTTAAAACATGAAAGTACTTTCAAGGAACAACTCAAAGAATATCTGGTTGGGAAATGTCTATATTCTTTAAATGAATGTTTTATTTAATTTTTTAAATCTGTATTTGTTATGTACTCATCGTATCATAATTGCAAGTTAATATTCTGTCCACTGTATATATGAATAACAACTTAATTTCTAAAAAAAAATAATAAGGTGCATTGCAGGTGTGAGAAAAGTCTATTCATGTCGAGAACTCTTTAAAACATTCGATATTCTCTACATATTTGAAGTCTATGTGTTCAAAAACAGGGACTTGTTTTTTAATAACACCTACTTCCACGTATATAACACCCGTAGTAAGGATGATTTACGATTACCACTTTCCAAATGCAATATTTCTTACAAAGCTCCAGCTAGAATCGCTGCAAAGATTTTCAACAACTTACTCTATCAAATGCTTAAAACATGAAAGTACTTTCAAGGAACAACTCAAAGAATATCTGGTTGGGAAATGTCTATATTCTTTAAATGAATATTTTATTTAATTTTTTAAATCTGTATTTGTTATGTACTCATCGTATCATAATTGCAAGTTGATATTCTGTCCACTGTGTACATTTACTATGTTTCCAAAGAACCACGCACGAAAACATATGGGAAATTGGCTCTCCGTCGAATTGGCTGAAATTTTATTATGTTATAGTAAAGTGTGAGTTCAAATGATTTTGTATGTTAGTTTCTGAGATATAAGCGGCCAAAGTTCGTAAAAATGTCGTATTGGGGTAGGATTGACAAAGAAAAAAACAGTTTTTTTAGTCGAAATAAAACAAAGTAAGAATGAAAATGTATTGATCGGAACTCATAAGCATGTTCAATTATAATCTTATTGATGATAGTACATTAGGGTGTATACGGGGCATAGTAAAAAAAATCGTTTTTCCGGATTTTTTTTCCAGCACTATTTCAAAACCAAGATATGCATTTTTGAAGTCTACGGTATATATAGGGGTAATCTATCGATTTAACAAAATTTTATGGAACCTTTCGACACATTCAATTCGATTATTAAACTTTTCGAAATGAACGTATTCTAGGCTACTATTGTACCTGCAAAAGTGGAGCAAGAACAGTGGGATGCTGTTCCCATATTTGCAGCGTACTTTGGTACCTGGGATATGCTCGTCATCAAGGAACAATAAAGTACCCTAGCCATGAACTATGAAACAATGTTTTAGATTGCGCAAATAGACCAATAAATAACAATATTAATAATATTATTTTAATTTCGGTTTTGTTTATTGTTTGTTTTTTGAGAGTTCAATTATGTAAATTGTTGTTTATGTTGTTTATAACTAATTAGTTTCAATTTCGATTTAGAGTTCACTACTACAATACACTATAAGATTTTCACTACCTAAGGGTTCACTAAAGCACGACGCGTGTTTCGCTATACAATAGCTTCATCAGGTTCATTTCGATTTGTATATTATAATTTCCATAATATTAATTGACTTTTATGTTAGAAGTCGTTATTTATAATTCGATTTTTTTTGAGTCTATACTGTTGAGTTCCAAATTATTGTTGAGTGTGGTTTGTGTTGTTTATAGTAATAATTGATTTCGAAAAGTTTTATAATAGAATTGAATGAGTCGAAAGGTTCCATAAAATTTTGTTAAATCGAAAGGTTACCCCATATATCGTAATATCGTAATACCGTAAAATTCCGCATATTAAAACCAAAAATTTAAAATTGTGAGTGAAATATGGTCAGAATTAACGGAGTTTTCTAGATATTCAATAAAAACATTGTAAATGACCTAAAAAAGATATGTAACGCACCCTTTATCTAAATGAAAGGTAATATTGAACAATTGAGTTCATCAGAATGTTACCCTATCTTTTATTCAATGAGCAGTAGTAATGAATTCATTTTTAACCGACGAAACCAAAAAGGATGAGGTTTTCTAGTCGACGCGTATATTTTATTTTATTTTATTTTTTATGTATGATCACGCATAAGTGTTTACTGAGACGTCCGATTCCGATAATTCTTTTTTCAGTGGATAGGGTGTACTTGGTCCCATTTGAATTTGAAAAATGAAATCCACACCTAAGGGTAGCAAAATGAAGGATATTGATCACTCACCCTCTGAATTTCGGTCCGTTAACCGATTCTATCAGGCATAACTTTGTAGAGGGTTCTTCGATTTAGATGATTCTTTTTTTAATCCATAGGTATACCTCATATTTGGATTTCGAATGAAATTATCCACCCTTACTGGTGGAAAAATAGGGGATAATTGATTTTCCACTTGTGAACATTGGCACACACATATGTAGTTGACGATGACATATCGCTAGTGTCATTATTCCACATCCTTCACAATCATTATTTTCTATGAGAGGATGGAATGGTAATGAAATAAACTAACCAGAACAACAAAAATAATTTATATTACAACAAATAGTAAAAATAGATAATATTATTTAACTGGTAATAGTTGAAGTAAGGTGGGTAAGTGAGTATTTTGGAAGTAATCAAAAAACAAGTAGCTAGTAATTAGTAGATTCCAGCCACAAAAAATTGAAAAATAAAAACTTTAACAAAAAATTAAACCGACGAAATACGGAACTTAAAGTAAAAAATAAAATGAACCTTCTTAGTCTCAATAACTAAGCTCCTAAACTTATGTAGGTAACTAATTTTGAGTCGGCGCCAAACGAACAATTAACGGAGATCATTAAATTACTTCAAAAAAATTATCAGAATGTCACCGCGCAACTCGATGTTTGGCGCCTACTCAAAATTAGTTACTTACATTAGTTTAGGAGCTTAGTTATTGAGACTAAGAAGGTTTATTTTATTTTTTACTCTTCAGTTCCGTATTTCGTCTGTTTAATTTTTTGTTAAAAAGTTTTTTTGTAATCAAAAACGATCTGTCAATTGTTTTCAGTATATGATTATACTCGAAAATTAAAAAATATATATATTTCAAACAGAGAGAGTCATCAAGAAGCAAAACACATTTTTCTGCCTACAATAGACTGAAACTATGATATCTTAACAAAATATAACATGTTGGTTTTGAAATAGAACTGGAAAAATAATCCGGAAAAACGAGTTTTTTTTACTATGACCCGTATACACCCTAATGTACTATCATCAATAAGATTATAATTGAACATGTTTATCAGTTCCGATCAATACATTTTCATCCTTACTTTGTCTTATTTCGACTAAAAAAACAGTTTTTTTCTTTGTCAATCCTACCCCAATACGACGTTTTTACGAACTTTTGCCGATTATATCTCAGAAACTAAACATACAAAATCATTTGGACTCACAATTTACTATAACATAATAAAATTTCAGCCAATTCGACCGAGACCCAATTTCCCATAAGCGGGGTTCTTTCTGAGCATCATAATACGCAAGGTGCTCTTATTGTTTTTTGTTTTATTCCCTCTTATAATTTTAAATACCCACCGTATAACCATGCGGTGGCATCCACAACCGACTGACTCTTTCTTATACAATCATTGTCTAAATATATGTATGTTGTCTTAAAAGAAATAAAGTGATTTGATTAATTTTTAGTAACAACTTCAGAAAAGGACGGAAATTTCTATTTTACACACAGGCGGCCTCTGTTCTGCATGTACCTAGGTAGTTCCTACATTAAATCATGTTCTCTGAAAAGTTTTGATCAGAAAGCATAATCTATTATTAAATTTCAGAGATTTTCTCAAAAATTATACTAAAAGCACTGCTTGAGTTTATAAACAGTTTCCAATGTGTACTGCACTGTTTTTGACGCTCTGTATCTTTAGTACATGTTTTGCCTGTGCAAAAAAGAATATATTTTGGTATAAACGCTAATTTTGTCGACGGTAAAAAGATGAAATTTTTTCAAACGGACATTCATGCCAGACTCACCTTTTGTCAAATTGGGGTCACTGGAGCCAGTCGAACTGTTTCACCACACTTACGATTCACATGAACTTTTTCGATAAAGTACCCTATTTAATACCTATCGGACTTAGGTACCAAAATTACTGATTTTTTTATTCGCCGGCGACACCAATTATATCCATGCTAAAAGTGATAGTTAATTCTTGAAGGGAACTATTCTTAGACTGGCGCGATCATTTTTTGAGTTAGGTACTTAAATCGTTCGATCTGCCGGTAACCGGGTGTTTTTGTTCCTTTTGTGTTGTCGGTAATGATCTAGGGACTGGTTTAGTGACTACAAGTCACGTTTTATTTTACGAGTTTGATCGGGCAGAAGGCCAGCATGTAAGTCACTAAAAAAACTCTTCTTGTAGATTGATGATGACGATGGCGCGACTCGTTTGTTGTTTTTTTACGGCATGTAGCCCAGTGCCAATCCGACTTTTTGGTACAACAAATGAAAAAATTATCAGCAGGATCGCGATAGTCGGAAACGGTGGTAAAAATTATGGTAAATATCTAGTTACATCACACATGCACTCTGAATATGGGGAAAATACTTTTCCTACGTGTTTTTGCCTCCTGAACACGAATCCGGAAGAAAAATGCGGTGGTCTCATACCGTTCCCGAGTTACATCGCATTTTCAAAACAAACTAACCTCAATTTCAAGCACCGTTTTCTCGCACAAAAATCACTCAAAATGCCTCATTCTTTTTACCAGCATAAACAATACACCCTAAATCACTTATTTTCGGCACAACTTTGCACAAAATATCGTCGTTTTTATCGAAAAAAATGCAAATGAACAATTTTCGTTCCTTTGACATGAGAGATTTAGTAACTTTGCCTGATTTTTCATGTTGGCAATAAGTGAAGCACCGCCAACTTTTCGAATTCAAATGTGAGCAATAGTTTCTCCTTCATTTATGTGTGTAATTGTTGTTTTTGCATAAAAAATATGGATTTAAAAAATAGACTAAAAAAAGGATATGAAGCAGAAAACAATTTATTTGAATAGAAAAATCGAATTAAACGGTTTTCTTCACATAAAGGATTCAATATAAAATTGAACCAGAAAATGGTAGATCTCAGGTGAAAAACAACTACTTTCCTGGCAAATACCACGCAGAACTTTGAATGATATTCACCTGAAAATCCATGCATACTTCCATATAATATCAATGGATATTGAATGCAAATGTTTCTTTCTGATAAGTTCGATTATGTTTAATTTATGTCGTGTTCACCTAACAATCCGCATACCGGTTTCAGGCTTCTTGGCCCTCATCAGTACGGAGTAGTCAACCAGCCAAAGGTCCAAAGAACTCTGGCTGAAGTGAGATTGACAATAAATTTATTTTTCATTAACAAAATGTAATTTTTCCAGATGATTATTTATGGTTAATCCATGATGAAGGAGAAACTATTGATCACATTTGAATTCGAAAAATTGGCGGTGCTTCACTTATTGCCAACATGAAAAATCAGGCAAAGTTATTAAATCTCCCCTGTCAAAGGAACGAAAATTGTTCATTTGCAACTGTGTAAGAAGGATCATTTTTTCGATAAAAACGACGATATTTTGTGCAAAGTTGTGCCGAAAATAAGTGATTTAGAGTGTATTGTTTATGCTGGTAAAAAGAAAGAGGCATTTTGAGTGATTTTTGTGCGAGAAAACGGTGCTTGAAATTGAGGTTAGTTTGTTTTGAAAATGCGATGTAACTCGGGAACGGTATGAGACCGCCGAATTTTTCTTCCGGATTCGTGTTCAGGAGGCAAAAACACGTAAGAAAGGTATTTTCCCCATATTCAGAGTGCATGTGTGATGTAACTAGATATTTACCAAAATGAGTAGAAAACGAGAAGAAAAACTGCAGGTCGTTTCGAGAGGCGGGGTGGAAGAGGGTGAGTTTTAGGGGTTGAAAATCGTTTTCTGCGATTTTCGGCGAAGTATGACTCCCAATGGAAAATCGGTCTGAATGAGAGTTGTAAATAATTAAAAAACCTACAATTTTGTTTTCCAGCATTTTCCAACATAACCCAACATTTTCCGAGTTAATAACGAAAAACCGTTTTGATTTAGTTATTTGAGTTTGAAAAAAAAGTTCGACATGCTTGAAATTTTAATAAAAATGTATATCCTCAAGTCCTTTAATTATCTTGGTTCGTCCGGAATTTCGAAATTGAATAGTTTTTGATATATTCGTAGAAAAAACTTGTGCGGCCAGGGAACCCCCGTCTAGATCGGAGTTCCATTATGCGGCTTGCGGTAGGTGTTGACTGGTAGAAATCGTCACGTAATACCAAGCAATACTATACCTATACAGGGTGATTCAAAAGTAATTTGACAAACTTCAGGAGGTGATTCCCCACAATATTCTAATATGAATCGTCCAAATAAATATATGTCCGGATACGCTTCGTTTCCAAGATACAGGGTGTTGAAGTTTTATTTTTAGGTTCGTTTTTTTAAATAACTTTCGAAATACTGACCTTAATTCCGAGGATACAGGCATTCAGTATTCTAGTCATTGAATCCCGCTCAAAAATAATTGGTGTGTTTCTTATTATTTCACAGGCGTCTACTATTCGGTTTCTTAGATCTTCCTCGTTCGCTACTGGAGTGACTTCAAAAAAAGAAAGGACCTATCGCTGATGACACCACAATAATTTGGCGCGCCAAGAATAGTAGTGAATTCAAAGAGGTGATACATAATGATGTCAACAGTATTAAAGTTTGGTGTGACTCTAATCGTCTTGTACTCAATATTTCAAAAACCAACTTAATAACCTTCCGATGCTTACTTGATGACTTACCCCTCGGGTCAAATGTTATTGAAAATAAATTCAACACAAAATTCCTAGGATTGGTTATTGATACGAAGTTGAGATTCGAGGATAACATTCTGGCCTTGAGGAAAAAAATATCGTCTGGGTGTTTCGCAGTCAAGATTGTCTCGAATGAGTTGGGATCGTGTGCGGCTAGAGTCGTTTATTATTCTCTAATTGAGTCTCATCTCAGGTACGGCATCCCATTCTGGGGTGCATGTAATGATAACTGCATGAACAGTATTCCTGTTCTTCAAAAAAGAGGGGTGAGGTTTATGTGCAAAGCTAAAATTCGTGACTCCTGTAAGCCTTTATTCATTAAATTTAAAATACTTACGGTAATAGCAATCTCCATATTGGAAACAGTTTATTTGATTAGGAAACATCTGAACACGTTTAACAAACTTCCTTCACATTATGTCACTCGACAAGCTATAAACGTAAGTCTGCCACATAGACAAATTAAAAATAAAGAGACTGTTTGAAACATTGGCGATCTTGACCACCAAGTTTTTGGTACGGCCAGTCGCGCATGGAGGCGCTGCCCGCAATCAACAGACGACTAACATGATAATTTTTCAATTTCGACATTTGTCAGGAAATGACAAACAACGTAATAATTTCAGAATAATTCTACTGTTAATTGTCATCGAAAAATTAATTATAGAAATTATACTAATGGACTTGAATTATGAACCCAACGTCGAAAATGGAATGTTTTGTTATTCGAGTTGACGCTGAAATTCCTTGAAATATTCTTTCACAAGGTAAAATATAAGCTGCTTTCCACAAACTGATACTTATTTCCATCCATCAGTTGCAGACATTTTTTCACAAACTGATACTTATTTCCGTCCATCAGTTTCCATTTTCTATCACCATTTGAGGAAGTACGAAGATTATCATCAAACTGGAGTATTTGTTAAGTATACCTACTCGTTCTCCTTTGTGCTAATGAATGAACAAAATTATTGAAGGTTTGTTGTAAATGTAATTTGTTTTTATTTTGGTTGATTTGATGATAAGACTGAAGAATATTTTCAATGTTGTTGTTTTTCGGAGTTTTATTATTGTTTTGTCTGTAGTTGTACCTTGTCCTAGATACAATAAAATGTGTTTTTATAGTGTTCAACTTATTATTCTTGTTTTATAAGATCTTTGATTTTGTTCTTGATATCATGAAATAAAGATTTACTTTGAAATTTTATTTTAACCACGAACGAACTAACAGATTCTTCGAATCGATTACTGTATATATTTTATTAGTGATCGATTTGCCATTCCTGTATTTCATATGATACAACCATTCATATGGAATAGAAGAATGGCAAATCGATCACTTATAAAGTATATACCATATCAATCATATAAAAGTAACACATTTGAAAAACCCGCCTTATCTCAATCGGTTCTACCAACTGTATTTAGTTCGGCCAGTTGCGAGATATGTCGCCACTGTGTAAACGTGGTGCCAACTTTTACTGCAGGTTTGACAACTCTCTTTATTTTTATTTTCTCTATGGTCTGCCACTTCCTAAATCATCACTAATAAAAAATTCTATTATTTACAATGCCTGCAAGATGTACAATCATCTACCTACCTATATCAAAAACACAGCCAATTTGAACATTTTTAAAAAGTCCGTAAAAACCTTGCTGTTAAATAAACCTTATTATAATTTACAGGAATTTTATTCGGGCACATTTTAACACTTTACAATATCCTATTTATTTGTTATCGGCTAGTCTATACAATTTTTGTTTGTTTGTTGTTTTATAATTATATTTATTTTCATTTTATTGTATTTGCTGTCTATTTTATTTATACATGTATTTTACATATTAACTAGTAGGAAACTGACATATATTATCTTATTACTTTATATTAGTCATTGACCAGTATGTACTAGACATACCTTAAAACTTCTTAGATGTGAACAAACTTTGTCAACAAGAATTTGGTTTCTTATGATAATGAAGTATATTATCTCTCTCTCAAGTAATTATCAATTATTGCCGCCCATACATTTACAGGAAATTGATACTGATAATGTCTTTCACTAACTGCGTACGGATTTTCCAGAGTCCAAACAAGGTTATAATGAAAGTTTGTGATAGCATTTCGGGAGAAGTTTGCCTCGTCCGTGAAGAGTACATATCTTAAAAATTGAAGATTTCCAGCCAATTTTCTCAAAAACCACTGACACATAGTAATGCGTTGGGGAAAGTGTCATGGCAAAAGAGCTTGTACTGAGTAGAATTGAGAGCTTCAGCATATATTCTTGTACTTGTTTCTGATTCTCCTCGAGAGCGTTCAAAACAGCTTCTTCCAATTCTGGGGTTCGAACTGCTCGTGGTCTTCCAATAATATCAGCTGCCCTCTGCCAAACGACGGTGGAGACTGGTAAATGTTGGAGCTGAAGGCAGTACTCGATTAGGAAATCGCTCCTGGTAAATACGTCTTGCTTCGCGCGCATTGCCATCCGCAAGGCCATAAACGAAATGCATATCGGCTAAATGAACATTATTCTTTAAATGATCCATTTTTTCAAAATTAGTGTTTTAAAACTTACAGAAACTTCAACAAAACGTTTAACTGTCACATAAGATGTAATTACCAAAACTACTTACTTAAACGTCAAATTCATTTCCTAAGCATTCTTGTGAAAAATGCAAAATAATGGTTATAACTTCAACACGCATCGATTATCAAATAATTGACTTGAAATTTTCAAGTCCAAATATCTAGAAGACGGTTGCTTATAGCGACCGTAACAAGGGTAACTTTCTTACGTAGATATGATAGAGGAATTGATTTTTTTACTGAAAAATGTACTAGAAGTACGCTCAAAAAAGTTATAAATCTTCAAAAAAGAAAAAGACGTGTAGGAGGTCCCCCTAAAAAACCTCTCAATACCAATTTTCGTTCAATTGAGGTCAGTATTTCGAAAATATTTAAAAAAACGAAAATAAAAATAAAACTTCAACACCCTGTATCTTGGAAACGAAGCGTTTCCGGACATATATTCATTTGGACCATTCATATTAGAATATTGTGAGGAATCACCTCCTGAAGTTTGTCAAAGTCCTTTTTCCTAACTCCTCCTCCACCACAGTAAAAAGTATTTTATTCCTGATAATACCATTCGTTATATTATATTAATTTGACGTCCCACATATTCAATGTAAAAACCATTAATCCAACTTCGGTAAGTATACAGAAAAACATAAGAAATTATATAGTTGGATTTAACGGGAAATAGGCCAAGGAGTAAAACAATTTTTTTATTTTTTTCGTTGAAGTTTCGGAATTAATTTATTCCTGTTTCAAAGCTGAAATGACAATATTCACGTATAGATTGAAACAAAGAACATATCTATGACCCACCTTTAAAACTAAGTTTATCCTGCTCATGGAATCAACTAAAAAACTATTGAGTAGTCGATACAAACTCTGGTATTCCCTGTGAGTGTGGGGAATGTTATATAGGGCGAACTAAACAATACCTAAAAACCAGAATATATCAACACAAATATGACTGTTATGAAAATAATAGAAATAAAAAAGGAAAAACAGCCTTGCTGCACATCATTTTGAATCGTCGTGCAATTTTGATTTCGATTCAGTAGAAATTTCGGAAAAAGAGATGACTTATTCAAAGAGATTATTCAAGTCAATCTCCATGATAATTGGGTAAACCAAAAAAGTGATACACAAAATCTGATAAAAATACATTCTAGAAAGGTTCAAAAGAAAAACAGATTTCTGAATAATGATACACAAAAGAGTTGTTTTGTTTTGTGTTTTTCGTTTCTTCATCTATGTAGCGCTGGAATATTTCAGGTGGAATGATCAGTTGCATATTGACCATACACGGTTGTGTGTTGTTTCATTTTAACGTGTCTGTATTTGTTTATACAGTGCTTCTCAAAAGTCCCCTCCCCCCTCTTATTTTTGGAACGATTATACATAAACAAGTGAAATTTGGAAACTGAATATTAAAGGTTGTAAACTTTCCTACTAGTGATGATAGATGACGAAATCGTCAAAGATGACGTCACAAGGCCATTGTGACCAATAATTTTAAATGGAATCCTACGGCAAGCGACACCTCTTTTAAAAGGTATCGAAAAAACCTATTCAATGATACTAATTTTGTTTGTGTTTATGGCAGTTTTAATGGCTCATTATTAAACATCAAGATTTAAATTCCATTCAGTATGATATTAATTACAGATTTAAGAATCAGTATCTACTTGAAAAAATTGCTCGAAGTGATCTCCATTTAATTCCTGACAGTGAAATATCCTATTTTTAAACTCTTCTCGTACTTTTGCAAATGTGTCTGCGGAAACAGCCTCACATTCTGCAACAATACGTTGTTTTAAAACGTCAAAATTGTCAGGTTCAGTGGCGTAAACCTTCGATTTAAGGTACCCCCACACCCCGGTGATCGAGCTGGCCATTCCGTTGAACCTCGTCGTCCAATCCATCTACCACGATACTCCTCATCCAAATACCGTCTTACTGCACCGTAATAGTGTGGAGAAGTACCATCCTGTTGGAATGTTATTTCCAAATTGCCGAATTCATCTGGATTATCTTCCAAAATTTCAAGGATTAACGGTTCTAGTGCGTTTTGCAACAGCTCCAGATAAACCTCACCAGTTAAATTAGTATTTAAAAAAATAGGCCCAACGATGTGGTTTCCCAGGATACCTGCCCAAACATTCACCTTCTGGGGAAATGGGGTATGTGTTTCACGTAAGATGTCTCAAAACACTGGTGAATGAACTGATTCGATATTGTTTAGATTTTCGAGGGGACACCACCTGTTACTTCAACAGAGCTTCTCTCTCTGTGGTAGATGGCGTCGTCCAAAAATGTTTGTCTACATTCTCGCTTAATGTCAGAACTTAATTTCTGACATCTGCAGCATGTTATATGAAATTATTTCCAGTGTGTTGTCGGTATTTATGCGTTTTCCATCTCTTTGATTTGAAATCTTGCTTATCTTATTCCTGAGTTTGTTCTTTAAAACATCACTCGTTTATCAGTTCATTAGTGCGTGAGGAATTCTTTATTTTCAGGTAGTGTCGTGTGCAAGGATACTTTTTGTAGAATGGGCCAAATTTGTATTTTATGTGGACAGTATAAAGCCGCAGTTTCGAATTTTCACCTGTATTCTGTACCAAAAGCAAGTACAAATCTTGACGAATTGACTAATAATGATATTTCCATAGTTCATCATATTTTATGCATTGAATTTTATATTTTCTGCAATTTAATGACAATTTCATTTCCAGTTATCCGTCTGTCAAAATGCAGTTAACCTCAAATTCAAATGGTACAAATAAGATGTATAAAAACCCTGGTGCTTGCACTTATACCTGTAGAAGTTTGGGATCGACTTGGCGACACTTGGCCTACTTGATAATAGAGATTACTAGCGTGTCAGATGGCGCCAATTTCGATTTAGTTTCAATTCAGTAACAGGGTATATTTATTTACTCAGATTTCTTTTTGAGGCTAACCGTGCGCGAGTTCTAATTCTAGCTTTGCTATTGGTTTAAAAGAGACATCTGTCAAACTTCACCAATAGCAAAGCTAGAATTAGAAGCCCCCGAACATTGCACAAAGAAAGCACTGTCGTGTTGTTTTTCGTATTTTGTACGATTTGAATTTGAGGTTAACTGCATTTTGACAGGCGGAGAATTGGAAATGAAATTGTCATTAAATTGCAGAAAATATGAAATTCAAAGCATTCAATATAATGAACTATGGAAATATCATTATTAGTCAATTTGTACTTAGTTTTGGTACTAAATACAGGCGAAAATTCGAATCTGCGGCTTTATACTGTACACACCAAATGCAAATGTGGCCCATTCTACTAAAAGTATCCTTACACACTACACTACCTGAGAATAAATAATTCCTCACGCACTAATGAATTGATGAACGAGTGAATTTTTTTAAGGACAAACTCAGGAATAAGCTAAGCAAGATTTCATATCAAAGAGATGGAATACGCATAGATACCGACAAAACACTGAAAATAATTTCATATAAGATGCTGCAGATGTCAGAAATTAAGTTCTGACATTAAGCGAGAATATAGACAAACATTTTTGGACGGCGCCATCTACCACAGAGAGAGAGAAGCTCTGTTGAAGTAACAGGTGGTGTCCCCTCAAAAATCTAAACAATATCGAATCAGTTCATTCACCAGGGTTTTTAGACATCTTAGGTACAAAATACGAACAACAACACGACAGTGCTTTCTTTGGGTAATGTTCGGGGGCTTCTTATTCTAGCTTTGCTATTGGTGAAGTTTGACAGATGTCTCTTTTCAACCAATAGCAAAGCTAGAATTAGAACCCGCGAACAGTTCGCCTCAAAAATAAATCTGAGGAAATAAATATACCCTGTGACTGAATTGAAACTAAAACGAAATTGGCGCCATCTGACACGCTAGTGATCTCTATTATCAAGTAGGCCAAGTGTCGCCAAGTCGATCCCAAACTTCTACAGGTATAAGGGCAAGCACCAGGGTTTTTAGACATCTTAGTTTCACGAAACAGGTGAGGATTTGCGTCACTCCAATACCTCACATTCTGTGTATTTACATTTCCATTTAGATAGAAAGTACTTTCGTCACTAAAACAAATTGTTTTGACATAGTCTCGCTGTTGGTTAATTTTAGTTTTCATATTTTCACAAAATTCCAGTCTTCGGTCTGGGTCGTCGTCTGAGAGTTGATGAACCATTTTTAAATTGTATGGATGAAATTTGTTTTTTTTCAACACCCTATGTACTGTACTTCGACTGACTTCACAGGTAGATGCAACGTGAGTTGTTGAAGAAGTAGGATTAACTATTACTTCTGCCAGTATATTAATTTTTTTCTCATCAGAAATTTGTGGTCTGCCAGATCGTTTCGCATCATTGATACTACCCGTTGTTTCAAACTTGCGAAGAAGCTCCCTTAAATAAGTCCCCGAAACGGGGCGATCGGGAAACCTCTCATCAAAAATGCGTTCTGCTGCATGAATATTTTGTCCAGTTTCACCAAGAATTAGGATCGCTACTACTTTATCACCTAAAGCACGTGCCATTTCGCTTCTTGGAGCACTTAAACGTTCGGCTCACAACAGTTTAACAAATTATTAAAATGTACAAAAATATTAAAAGTATCAAAAGCTTCCAAAACAGTTAAACGTTCGATCAATAAAACACAAATTATTAAATGTACAAAAACTTGGACAATTACAAAAACGTCGAATTAGGGAGACTAACAAAAACGTCAGCATATTTGACAACTATCCAGAGGCGGAGCTTGAATTTGGAATTCTAGTATTAACTGATTTAATTCATCACTGCTTTGCGTTTTTTAAAAGCGAGTTGCCAAAACTGCCATAAACACAAACAAAATTAGTATCATTGAATAGGGTTTTTTGGTAACCTTTTAAAAGATGTGTCGCTTGCCGTAGGGTTCCATTTAAAATTATTGGTCACAATGGCCTTGTGACGTCATCTTTGACGATTTCGTCATCTATCATCACTAGTAGGGAAGTTTACAACCTTTAATATTCAGTTTCCAAATTTCACTTGTTTATGTATAATCGTTCCAAAACTAAGAGGGGGGAGGGGACTTTTGAGAAGCACTGTATACAATTTTAAAGTTTTCAATGTGTAATTTGTGCCAACGTGTTTTTATCGGCCAGAGTTTGTATCGACTACTCAACAGTTTTTTAGTTGAATCCATGGAGGAAAACTTAGTTTTGAAGGTGGGTCATAGATATGTTCTTTGTTTCAATCTATACGTGAATATTGTCATTTCAGCTTTGAAAAGGGAATAAATTAATACTTCAACGTCAGCGATAAAAAAATAGTTTTACTCCCTGGTCCTAATCACCGTTAAATCCAAAATTCAATTCTTGGGACGATGAATGATTTATCAATAAGAAATGATGGCCAAAAAAGGATATAATCATCTAAACACACGTTATATAGGAATATGAAAGAAACAAAAATATCTTCCACGTATTACCACTCAACGATATTATCCGACTTGTATTCGCATAGTATAAAGCAGAACAGCAGTTCGGTTGGTTCGGAATCGTATGAGCAAGAGCTAGACGCTTGTCACACAGACTCGTATATAATAGAAAGAGACAAAGAGAAAATCGCATAGAGGGGGCATAACGCTTTTTCTTGCGTGACGATTTCTACCAGTCAACACCTACCGCAAGCCGCGTAAAGGAACTTTGTTCCATTAAAAAAAATGTTACTCTGACCGGGATTCGTTGCTGTACCTTCTGCTTGGTAGGCGATAGTGTAACCGCTGAGCTATTTCCTCTTTGATAATAAATGACTCGATAGTATTTTTCTCCGCCAAATTTCTTATATACCCGAATTTTCCAATTTCCGGTCAACTTTCCTCGGGCTATTACAGCATTAAAAAATCCGAATCGATTCAATATATAAATATATACAGTGCTAGTCAAAAGTCCCCTCCCCCCCTCGTATCTTTTGAACGGGTATACTTATAATAATGAAATTTGGAGGGTGGAAATAAACGGATGTAGGCTTCTCAACTGGTCATAACAGGTGACGCAATAGTCATAAATGACCTCACAAGGCCACTGTGACCAATAATTTTAAATGGGACCCTATGGCAAGTGACAGCTCGTTTGAAAGGTATTGACAATACCTATTCAGTCATACCAATTTTGTTTGGGTTTCGGCTGATTTTGATTGATAAATTGAAGAAATACGAAAATTATAGTTTCGCATTTAATTAATAAAGATTTTAAAGTACGCCTCTGGTTAATTGTCAAAAAGGTTGACGTTTTTGAATTCTCTACTTGTCAAAAGTGTTTATACCTTGAAAATTTACCTAAGCTATTGTTTAACGAGACGTTCAAGTGTTTACATAGGCAAAATGGTACGTACTGTAGCCGACAAAGTAGCAGCTATCTTAATAATTGGTGAATGTAGAAACAATTTCCATGCAGCGGAACGACTGTTTAATGAGAGGTACCCCGATCGCCCTATATCGAGGGTTTATTTGAGGGAGCTTCTTCGGAAGTTTGAAGCATCAGGTAGTGTTCAAGATGCCAAACGATCTGGTCGACCAACAATTAGTGATGACAAAAAATTGACATAATTGGAGAAATGGTAGTAAACCCTACTTCTTCCACAGCCCAAGTTGCGTCTATCTGTGAAGTCAGTCAAAGGACAGTACATAGGGTGTTGGCTAAAAACAAATTTCATCCATACAAATTAAAAATGGTGCACCAACTTTCAGATGATGACCCCGACCGAAGACTAGAATTCTGTGAAACTATGTCCAATAAAATGAACCAACAACCAGGCTACATACAGACAATTTGTTTTAGTGACGAAAGTACTTTCTTTCTCAATGGGAATGTTAACACTCAAAATGTGAGGTATTGGAGTGACACAAATCCTCACATCTTTCGTGAAAAACATACTCAATTTCCAGAAAAAGTAAATGTTTGGGCAGGTATTTTGGGAAACCACATAGTTGGGCCTCTTTTTCTCAATGCTAACTTAACCGGTGAATTGTATCTGGAGATGTTACAAAATGATATTGAGTCGTTAATTCTTGAAATTCTAGAAGATAATCCAGATGAATTCGACAACTTGGAAATAACGTTTCAACAAGATGGTGCTCCTGCACACTATTACGGTGCAGTAAGACGTTACCTAGATGAAGAATATCGTGGTAGATGGATTGGACGACGAGGTTCGATCGAATGGCCAGCTCGGTCACCGGACCTTACACCATTGTTTTTTTTTGGGGTACTTGAAATCTAAGGTTTACGCTACAGCACCTGACAGTATTGCCATTCTGAAACAACGAATTGTTGAAGAATGTAGGGCAATTTCCGCTGACACACTGGGACGAGTACGACAAGAGTTTAGCAATAGGATGCATTACTGCCAGGAAGTAGATGGAGCACATTTTGAACACTTATTATAAGAACTGGTTCTTAAATCTTTATTAATTAAATGCGAAACTATAATTTTCGTATTTCTTCAATTTATCAATCAAAATCAGCCGAAACCCAAACAAAATTGGTATGACTGAATAGGTATTTTCAATACCTTTCAAACGAGTTGTCACTTGCCATAGGGTCCCATTTAAAATTATTGGTCACAGTGGCCTTGTGACGTCATTTATGACTATTGCGTCACCTGTTATGACCAGTTGAGAAGCCTACATCCGTTTATTTCCACCCTCCAAATTTCATTATTATAAGTATACCCGTTCAAAAGATACGAGGGGGGGAGGGGACTTTTGACTAGCACTGTATATACAGTGCGCGTCAAAATTATTGAACAAATTCGATATTTCGCAAGCCATGTACTTTTGACAAAAATCCTGAAATAGGTCGATTTTTATTTTGAAATACCGATTTTTTCATGTATATTCTAAAGAGGTTATGTCACTGGTTTTGACATGGTGACGTAATCGGTAATTTTTTAAATTGGAATAGATGTCTTGTGATACCTCATCTGAAAGGCCTTTCAATACTGCATTCAATGATAATAATTAATCAGATTTTTTTTGTACAGGGTGAACAAAAATTGATATTTTATTTCATTAAGAGAATAACTTTATATCCAACAAAATAGAACAGTTAAATAAGATGTTCGAAATACCATCCACCAGTCTCTTGACAATGAGCAAATCTACGGACACATTCCTCTTGCACATTGCGAATAACTTCCGGAGTAATTCTGTTAATTTCGATCCTAATTCGATTTTTCAACTCTTGTAGATTTTGCGGCCTATCTACATAGACCTTCGATTTCAAATAATCCCCACAAGAAAAAATCCAGGGGCGTAAGATCTGGAGATCTTGGGGGCCACTCTATCGGTCCGCGTCTACCAATCCACCTCCTAGGAAAACAGTTATTCAAAAACTCGCGAACATCACGTGCATAGTGCGTGGGTGCACCATCTTGTTGCAACCAAATACTTTCATTTGGTGAGTTAGGATTGTTGGCGTTTGGAAAAATATCGGCAAGGCTAGGTATGAGTTCATTTCTTAAAAATTCCAAGTAACGCTCCCCTGTGAGATTTCCTTCGAAAAAATACGGGCCAATAATCCTGTCGTTTATTATCCCTGCTCAAATATTGACTTTCTGAGGGTATTGAGTATGCCCGTCCATCATCCAGTGAGGATTATCCCTACTCCAATATCTGCAATTCTGACGATTTACTGAACCATTTAGGCAAAACGTAGCCTCATCGGAAAACAGAATTTGTTTTATAAAACGTGGATTGCGGTTACACAAATCCTGCATTATTTCACAGAACTCCACACGGCGATCGGGATCATCATCATTGAGTTGTTGATGTAGCTGTACTTTATATGGAGGATTATTCTCTACACCCAATAGAACATCAAGTTTCACGTTTTCTTCTATTTTAGGACGTCCAGCATTCGGAATATGTTTGACATGACCAGTTTCTCTAAATTTTTTCTCAATCTTACTGACTGTTGAACGACTGATAGGTCTATTTGGATACTTCGCATTGAACAAGTCGCATACCTCTTGCTGAGTTCTGGTTCTATCTCCGCATCCAATAAAAATTAAAATTTCTATGCGTTGGGTTCCACTTAAAGTAGCCATAGTTTTAGAACATTTTCACTTGTGAAGAATATTTGTTGATATTTCAACTGACATTTATTTGACACTAACTTGCCTATTATGGCATTAATTTGTGATTGTCTTTTGTTTCCATTTTAGACTAGGAAATAGCTAACTATTAATATTTGGAAAGGATCCATTGGTGTAGTAGAACTGACTCACTAGTCTGCCAGGGCAGTCTGAGGGATTAGAGCCTTGGCTCAAAAAAGTAAAATTTTGCATTTTTTAACACGCTTTTATTATCTTTACTTGTAACTAAATAACTCACAATGTAATAAAATCTTGGAAGTAAATATTCACCCACTTCCAATCTTCCGAATAATCTGAAATTTGTCACACATATCAAGGATCGATGACAGTACAAGAATTTCATAATCATAATGTAATAATAATAAAAATGTATTTTTCCAAACGCCAACAATCCTAACTCACCAAATGAAAGTATTTGGTTGCAACAAGATGGTGCACCCCCGCACTATGCACGTGATGTTCCCGAGTTTTTGAATAACTGTTTTCCTAGGAGGTGGATTGGTAGACGCGGATCGATAGAGTGGCCCCTAAGATCTCCAGATCTTACGCCCCTGGATTTTTTCTTGTGGGGTTATTTGAAATCGAAGGTCTATGTAGATAGGCCGCAAAATCTACAAGAGTTGAAAAATCGAATTAGGATCGAAATTAACAGAATTACTCCGGAAGTTATTCGCAATGTGCAAGAGGAATGTGTCCGTAGATTTGCTTATTGTCGAGAGACTGGTGGATGGCATTTCGAACATCTTATTTAACTGTTCTATTTTGTTGGATATGAAGTTATTCTCTTATTGAAATAAAATGTTAATTTTTGTTCACCCTGTACAAAAAAAAATCTAATCAATTATTATCATTGAATGCAGTATTGAAAGGCCTTTCAGATGAGGTATCACAAGACATCTATTCCAATTTAAAAAAATTACCGATTACGTCACCATGTCAAAACCAGTGACATAACCTCTTTAGAATATACATAAAGAAATCGGTATTTTAAAATAAAAATCGACCTATTTTAGGATTTTTGTCAAAAGTACATGGCTTGCGAAATATCGAATTTGTTCCATAATTTTGACGCGCACTGTATAGTGTCCCATATAAAACTCCACGGGCAAATATCTGGGAAATGAAAGATGATATCCATATTTGTGAAAGCAGATGATCTTGATGTCAAAGGGTCCTCCTATTGGCATACCCGATTTTTCAATGCTTTTTGCGATTCTGCATCAAATTCTGAATTCAGTCATATAGCACACTCATAGTTTCCCTTGAATACTGATGAAAAACATCAACTTCATTTCATATTATAAAGAGGGCCATGAAAGCGTCAAAATAAATGCAATAATACGAGTATTCATCGATCTGTCAGAAATCCTGTCAGATTTTACGAAAGTGTATCCAGTTTTGTGTTGGTTTTTCGTAAAATTGAAAAATAGCACAAAATGGATGTTTTAATGAAAAGAAGCGAAAAAAACAAAAACGGCTACAGATGAGTATCACACTGTTGCAGTGCTATGTCAAATGGTATTGGAACCACATAGTTCTACCACACAAGTAGCCATGTATTGTGATATTTCGAAATCGTCAATACAACGTATTTTGTCAAAAAAACAAATTCCATCCCTACAAAATACATCTGGTTCAAGGACTACAGTTAGGTAATAATATTTATTGTTTATTGTTCATAACTATAATATATTCCCATATTGAGGAGATGCTGATAGGAGATTGAACTTCATTGCATGGTTGTCCGTATTACACAAAATATTATGGAGTGATGAAACAACGGTATAATAAACAAACATAATTGTCACTATTGGTCTGACGTGAATCCTCATTGGATTCAAGAAACGAGATATCAGTCTGTGTGGAGGGTTGACGTTTGTTGCGGAATCATTGATGGTTATTTGATAGGACCTCATTTTCACGAAGGAATTCTCAATGGAGAGAGGTACTTGCTTTTCCTCCCACATGTGTTACCGAATCTCTTGGAGAATTTACCAATACAAACTCGACTGAATGTGTGGTTTCAACAAGATGGGGCACCTCCGCATAATAATAGAATAATTACCCAATATTTGGATGACACTTTTAATGAGAAATAAGAGAAATAAGGGTCCAACACCATGGCCAGCTCGGGGTCCAGATATGACCCCACTGGATTTATTTTTGTGGAGATATATTGAAGACTAAGTTTATATGCGACGTCCACAAAATGTAGATGATTTAGAAAATAGTATCACAAATGTTTGTGTTCGAACACTTACTAAAATAATTCATGTTATCACTTTGATTTTTTCGTTATTACCATCATGTTGGTAGAGTTTTGGTCAAAGTCAAATGTTTTTTGGTAATTTGAAACATTTACTTTAGTTTGTATTGTCTGCGATTTTACAGAAATACACAACTAGATGAAACTGAACAGGCAAAGCAATTATAACTGATAGATTAATTTTATTAAACTCGTGTTATTGCTTTTTATTTTGACTTATTCATGGCCCTCTTATAATATGCAATAAATAAAGTTGTTGTTTTTCATTAGTATTCAAGGGAAACTATGAGTGTTCTATATGGCTGAATTCAGAATTTGATGCAGAATCAAAAAGCATTGACAAATCTAGGATGCCATTTTAAAAAATTGGCGTCGGTGTCGCGACGCCCTAACGGATGACGCCTAGTGATGGATCTCTACGTAAATAAGAGGACCCTTTGACATCAAGATAATTTGCATTCACGAAATATGGATATCATCTTTCATTTCCCAGATATCTGACCGCGAAGTTTTATATGGGACACCCTGTATATTAAAAACATATTTTTGTTTTGACACGCCCAGGGATTGAACCTGGGTTCTTGGAGTTACAAAGCACACGCTCTAACCACTGAGCTACTCGGACCTTTACTATATTCCTTTTGTTGGCCAAATTTTTTAAATTTTCCAATTTCCAGGCAACTTTCCTAATTTTTTCCGAATCAACCAATCCTCGGGCTATTACGTACATTTGAAAAAAATAGCCAAATGTTCCAGCCGTTCTCACATTTTGTGCTTACACCAGTAGTGATTTTCTCGAAAAAGTCTTCAAAATATGAAATGTTTTTTATTGTATAAAAGAAAGTTAACTCGAAAATATACCAAGAAGAATGAGAAAGTGTGTACAAGTTGCGTACCATGTAATAGCACATGGAACTTTCATTTTTGTTCAGGACACCTTAGGAGTGTCAAGTTTAAGACATTGATCTCATTTTTGGACGCGGTTATAGAATATTGAATTCTCTATTCAAATCAATGATTGAGTTCAAGGAATCTATTGAAAGTTACCGAGCGCAGGGCTTATCAAAGCGGAACATATCAGTTATTCATGTCATATACAATATACGCTTTGGGCTCGTGCAATATACAGTTTAAAATATAAAAATGTTTGCACGGGTGTAATTTACGATAAACTATTAGGCCAGTAGAGATATAAATGATTTTCCCAAAATTTTGTAATAATTACAAAAGTTTCAAAACTTCAGTAGAGTGCAGAGGACTTTCATATGATATGCAGTCTGATTTTGCAACCCTTTTTTCTGAACGGAAGATGTTGAAAATCAGGATTTAATAAATTTTCACATTATTAGCGCGGAAAAATTTGCAAAAGTTCTGCAAACTTTCGAAGTTTTGAAAAATAGCAATTTACATCCTCTGATAACTTTGCAACTACTCATACAAAACGAAAATGTCCGTTTTAAAAAAAAAAAAAATAACTAAAATAATGTTATTGGCAAGAGTTTTAATTTGCAACCTCTTGCGTCAAACAGAAAATATATTTTTTCATTAAATTGATTTTTTTATTGAAATAAGTATCGGAATTATTACAAAAGTTTCAAATAATGGTTGCAAGTGGAGATGTCCTGACGTAGAATATTTTCATTAATTTGCAATCTCTTCTGCAACACGGAAATGAGGGTAAAAAAAAAAAAAATTTTCGTATTTGTACTCTACCAAAAAAAACAAAAGTTTTGCGAATCGGGCAGACAACCCATTTCACCAATTGGTGGCAGTATAATAATTTGCAAACTATGTTACAATGCGGAACATTAGGAATTAAAAAAAAATCATTTTTGCAACTTTTGTGTTATCTGAATAATGAAGATTTTTATATACCTTATAAATGACATTCATTGTGTTACCAAGTTAACTATCGACCAAGAAGAAGCTCGTCACCGGCATCATCCAATGTTGAAAGCTAACGTTTTCGATATGAATTTAAAACATCATATTACAATTAGGAATTTGCATACAAAAATAGGCTTGAGTACGTTTAATGGAGGATCGAGAATCTCTCGACATGTTTTCGTAATTTTCTTGATTCATTAAAAAATCGAGGAAATATTGAGATTTAAAAAACACTCGTACAGTTGTACATTAGTACGATTAACCTACAACTGTGTTACGTTACAGTGTTTTGTTTACAGAGTAATGAATGCACACCAGTTTAGTGACATGATTTATTACCAGAACAACAAGAAGATTAACAATTGTATTTTTTATGACAGACAACTATATAACTAAGCAAAAACAATGCACATTCATCTAATAGTCCTGGAGCTACAACTGAAATAGAATTGCCTACCAACATGTGTTTCCCTCTTTATTTGTCGATTACATTTCAGTCCTCCATTCAGATTCAATAGAATTTTTCATGTGAAACCACAATTGGAATAAGAAAGTCGAGTGGAAAGGTAAATTATAATTTTATTCAATTCAAGAAATACATACCTGTAAAAATTAAATTTGAGATTTCACAAATTTTTTTTTTCAGCAACGTTCCTGTTTGATGATGAAAATTGTGTCCTTGCGAGATATACAAGGGATAACGTTTTGATATCCTTACTTCCATAGAGCATCGATTATTCATTTCAAAATCTCGTCGATTGCTTTGAAGTCATGTTGTGACAAGTGAAAATTTCGAATGAAGAATGATTGCATCTCATTTTTTATGCGATGTCTTCCCATAATCTTTCAGCAGAATTTTGTATTCTTTCGATTGTTGCATTGCTGCAGTGATTGCTTCTGAGATCAATAATTAGTTTCAAATTTTTTAATGGTTAACTACGTAACTGTATTATTGTTCGGATGCAATTTAAATCAACCAGTACAAAATATAACATATACGCGATGGATAATGAAATATTTAACTGGACCACTGTAGATATGTCGGTCTAATGTATATCTTAAACCTATTTGGACAATGTTTGCAATTTATGGCCAAATTATTTAAAAAAAAATTATAAAAAAAAATGATTTGTTGAACAATGACGGTTGCAAATCTCTTGCGTCACGTAAAATATTAATCGTAATTTTAATTGCAATTTTCAGAACTTTTGCAATTATTTCAGAAGTTCTAAAAATGCAAAAAATATAAGGGGAAATTTCGTTTTTCGTATGAGGTTGCAAAGTTGCATATCCACTAAGACCGATATTCTCTTTATTTGCAACCCCAATAAAAAACGTTTGTAATCATTTCAATGCTTGTGTGTATTGAAAATGGGAATGTCGATAAAAAAGTTTGATAAATAAATGATGCATTTTTCAGAAGTGGTTGCAAATGTACGTGGATATTTTAAACTTTTTTCCGTTCACTTATCCAATTTGCAGAACTTTTGTAATTTTTTCAAACAAATTACAATGAAAAACTTAAACAAATGACAAAAAACAAGTTTCCGTAACTTTTACAAGGTTGCAAACTTAATGCATGTTGTAAAACACCATTACTATAGGTATGCCTAGTTTGCAGAACTTTTGCAATTTTCAGTGCAATAATAAAGCAAAACGTTTTTTGCAAATAAAAAAATGTTCCGTTCATCGCAAACTTCTGCAAAATTGTATGGTTTGTTTTTATCAATGCACTAACATACCATTGAAGTTTGAAAACTTCTGGAATTAATGTTAATTGATTGTCTATATCTACTGGCCTATACCGTCATTTTTGTCCGAAATGGAATATCATTCGAAATAATAAACACACGACAATCTGGCGCTGATACAACATTTCTGTCAATTTTTTTGATCAATCAATCAATATATACTTTATTATCGGAAGATATAACATGAAGAAAGAGTTCTCTCCGATAGAGCCTATTATAGTTTGGAAGAATATTATGTGGATAGAATAGAAGGATAAGTAGACCAAAACTATACACTGTGAGATCATATACCTTCTATTGTTTGTTATATTTTTAAACTTGAAATATTTTGAATTTTTCGAATTTTGAGGATTTTTAAATTTTTGAATTCTTGAGTTTTAAAACTTTTTATATTTTTAAATTTTTTATTTTTGGATTTTAAATTTTATATGTATATTTATATATATATATATACATAGATGCATGCAAATTTTAATATGTGACTGATTGTTTTGATTCAATTCAATTTTATATGGTAGTGACTATTTTTATACATATATCAAATGGTATTAACTTAATTTACATTTATATTTTTTTTTTTTTTATGTTCTGGTTCCCACGAAAAGGGATATCCTGTAATGTTCAGAGAACATCGTGGGAACCAAGGGAAAGAAGGTAGGAGTTGGTGTTCTTCTTAAATTTCTGGAGGTTGTATGCCTCGGGGAACACCTCCCTAGGCAATGAGTTCCAAAGCCTCGCTGTTCGTTGGATATACACGCTTTGTCAATGAGATATTATTTTTTGATAATAAAGCATATTTTGATTGATTGATTTGATTGAGTCATATGAATATAAAGCAAATAAATAAGTTTATAAATCGTATGATGGTGCAGGTGATATAACATTGTCACAATTATAAAAAATACATTTTTCACGAAACAGAACAACAGTAATCAAAAGAACAAACAGACATCATCCACTTGAGCAGTTAAGAATGAATAAACTATCTGAAACGATTCAATAGAGTTTCACATCCAAATGAACCATTCCAATCTTTGCCAAGAAACTCTTGAACACTATAAAACACCTCATCTATAAGTAAGATTTTTATAGATCTCCTGAAATGAGGTGGCGAAACAATGTTTCTGTAGATGGGTGGGATATGATTGTATAGTTTGACTGCACTATAAATCTCCTTCGTTAAATTTGAATACGGAATAGGAAGTCTTAAATTATTATTTTGACGAGAAATACCAATAATTGCCTCATATTTCGAGAATATTTTAATGCACGACATCCTGAAAGAAATATCCAACAATCTACATGAGCAGGATTATCTCAAAGTTAAAATTGACGGGTTCAGTGCAAAATACTTTTACAAGACCTCCTAATCCAAGAGTTTATGATGAAGATGCTCGATTAAGTGGTTACTCGGATATAAAGCCGGGTACTGACTTGAATGTGCATGCGTTGAGTCGAGGCGCATGCATATGCGTGTGTATCGACTCGGTACATTTGTTCAAATATATTTCCCCGCACGCATGTGTATTGTTTCGGTCCTTTCCGGCCATTCGTGTGTTCAAGTAATGGCAGAAGTTATTATTGGTGCTGCTTATATAGTAATTTCAAATTTATTGAAAAAATATAAAATGAAAAAACCAAAGCAATTCTGGATCCACGAAATATATAGGACCCGAAGATGTTTAGGGGGCTCTTTTACGGCAGTTGCATTCTGAACAGTTTCAAAACTTTGTTAGGATGTCGTCAGAGGATTTCGAATATTTTATTAATAGCATTGGACCAAAAATTGAAAAAAACGAACCGACCTTCTTTAATTGCATGTGGGTTATCTTCGGCCCATAGATGATTGTTATGGAAATTTGTAATCCCTTGCCTTGAAAAGTTGGATTCGTCAGTGAATATTACGTTTTCCAAAAATTGAGCATTTTGGGTAATCATTTGAAGACTCCATTGACAAAAGTCTACTCGATGGGGAAAATCTCGCGGCAAAAGTGCCTGGACTCGTTGAATATGGTAAGGATACAATTGGTGATCCTTTAACATTTTCCAGATTCGTTTATTGCTAACATTAAGTGTGTTAGCAATTTGTCTTGTACTTAATTCCGGACGATCCTCAATCATATTGAGAACCTCTTCTTCCAGTGCCACCGTTCTTATTACTCGTGGACTACCACAATCAGTTGTTCGTTTTTGAAAAGTCCCTCTTTCACAGAGACGTTGGTGAAGATGTGCTAAAATTGTTTGATATGGTATCACGCGCTGAAAATACATCTCTGCATAGAGGCGTCTAGCTTCCAAAGAATTTCCATTGGCACCACCATACATAAAATGCATATCGGCCATTTCTGCATTAGTGTAATTATTCATATTGAAGATTCAAAAGACACAATAGGCCTTTTCATTTATATGATTTTTTAAGGCGCATGCGCTGGTTTTGAGACCCAAAGTCTGATTGGCTATTGGGAAAGTGAATAGCCATTGGTTAGTTTTGAAATAACAATGTGAGATTGGCTTAGTTCAAAATTAGCGGTATTTTCACTATGTCAACAGTCAACTTCATGACAAATGCACCTGCATACGTTGGCGTTCGTAACTTTTTTGTAGGTTAAGTACTTATTACCTATTTTATACCGCCAAAAACCTTTCATTCGTAGATAAAATAATGTACACGAATATTTTCTAATGGTGAGTTTTCTTCTCCATGTAAATTCAAGTCAACTATCCATAGGAAAACTCGGAAATATTTTATTTCCTTTAAAAAAAAATTCGCCGTCAATGCCGTTGGGTCTGACAGGTAAAAAAGTTAGTCATTTGTCATCTAAATGAAAAAGCCTATTGAACTTTCAACTACCACATAGAAATCAAAGCGACTTGACAGCCACCTACTAGATTTTTTCGATTTTAAAATACTACGATTCAAGTCACACGTTGTGCTAACAAATCGTGACACCCACCTACTAGATTTTTTCGATTCCATTTACAGAAGATCCGTTCATGCACAATGTTGTATTTTTTTTATTAGGAAACTATTGCTTTTACGGCACAACACAGGAGTTAAAAAAGGTTTGGAATTATATATATATAATTTGAGAAATTTTGTTTCGTTAAAAAGTTCTGGTGAAAAATGGAATAGGAGTTGCATGTTTCACCCCTTATGTTAATGTTATAGTGAGTTTCATTTCAAATACCACCATCATAGATATATATATATATATATATATATATATATATATATATATATATATATACAGTGAGGACGTAAAGAGTCCTTCCCCCCTTAACTTTCGAACGGAACAAGCTGTCGAGGTCGGGTAAAATTCAGGTAAAAAGGTACCACTTTTTGGCATAAAAATGATTGTGGTCACGTGGTCTAGTGTCAAGAGGGCACCATCAACTTTTTTTTAAGTAAAGGGGGGTCACGTGGCTCCTGTTTTTGAAGGCCTTCCTATTCTCTATCCAACACCGCTTTGTTTGTGAAAATCGGCCAAGCCGTTTCAAACTGACAAGCGTTTGAAATTTGCTTCAAATATTTTACAAATAAATTAAAAACCTAAACAACTTTTAATTGCAACAGAATTTTAAGTAACAATTGCAACTATTTTAACAAGTGCTCGAAATGTTCACCGTTCACGTCTTGACAGAAAAAAAGTCGGTTGTGAAATTCATTCCGAACGTTAAACACGTTCGCGACGTCGTGACCCACCGGTGGTCATCCTGGTCTTTACTAATGAACGTGGGTGTCCACTGGTGGGTCATGGTCTCTTCTATTTTATATATTCACTGAACTTCTACGGTTACTGCGGGAACTTTAATATTGCAAGAACGGCTACATAAAAGGTGTAAGTTTCCAAGTGCAAAGTGGTTTTTCGATTGGGTGGTAATAAATGTATGTAAACAACATATGAATATCAAAGTAAATTTTTACTCGAAAACCTGATAAATGAAACGTAATTAACATTCTGTTTCAACATGAATTGTTCTGTTCAACAAAAACTGGAAATTAAAATACATTATCATAATGGCGAACACCTAATCGTGAACATTCCTGAAGCACTTAAGACACATCGTTGGTTTTTTCTCGCAATCTTCGCAGAATGTTAGAACTTTCGGGGTTTTGGCTCTTGCCTCTTTGGAACCATTTTCCTGCTGAATCCTTCTGTAGCATTCAACACATCTTTTTCTACTGGTCCTTGCAGTCCCTTCGTATTTCCCTATTCCTCTTTTTCTTCTTTCCTTTTTTTTCTTCACGTTTTGGTTCCCCCATCTGTGTCTTCTATATCCAAATTGTTTTCTTCGCCTTCTACTTGCAGTAATCCTTGTATTATTTCTTCCCGGCATGTAAGCATATTTTTCTTTGTACCCATACTGTGTTTGTTATGAACTGCCCATGCATTTACTACGCTAGTTCCCAGAATAACCTCAAAAATTACCTTCTTATACCATTTGAGGGTTTTTCTTAGGCTCGTATAATAAGAGGACATCTGATCAGATACATCAACACCTTTTTTTGCTGCATTATAATGAATTATGGCCGGGGGTTTTACGATATCAACACCTTGGCGATTTTTTCTGCCCGTTGGAATAAGTTGATCAGTATGACTTGGAACAGAACTAATCATAAGAACTGGACGTTTATCTTGCCATTTCATCACCCGAATTCCATCTTCATTTTGCTCTCCATATATTTCACCTTTTTTCAAATTTTTGCTAGTGACATTTTGTGGATTTCCCTTTCTATTGGCTCTCAGTGTTCCACAGACATATGTTTGAGATTGTAGAAGATCTTTACATAGTTTCACACTGGTGTAAAAATTATCTATATAGAGAGTTCGGCCGCAATTTTTGAGATCTTTGAGCAACTCCATACAAATTTTGTAAGTTTGTCCTTCACCTTCAGGATTGGTTCCAATGGGAGAATTTTTTCCAGCGTAAACTCTCAGATCATACGTGTAACCCTCGGGCGTGCATATTTTATACAATTTTACACCATATTTATGCGACTTGGAAGGAAGGTATTGTCTGAAGACAAGGCGTCCCCTCCAAGGAACCATACTCTCATCAATAATAATGTTCTCGTCTGGAACTTGTGTTTTTTGGAAATTCTTGCAGCATAGATCTAAAACTCTCTTTATTTTGAAGAGTCTGTCATTTCCTGCCACAGGATCTTCATTATCAGCAAAATGCAAACACATCAGTATCATGTCGAATCTGTTGCGGGTCATTATTTTCTGTATACGCTCGTTTCTGTACATATCGTTATGAGACCAATAAAGCCTCATCTTTGGTAACTTGTTTAGGCCCATAATTAGCAATATAGCAAGAAATTTTTTGATTTCGATTCTATTAGTGTCCTTCCACTGATGTAGGAGAGATCGACGACGAAGTGGTTTTGACCGAATAAGTTGGGACGCATATCGATTTGTTTCTTCCACTATGATGTCTAAGATTTCATCGGTTATAAACAGTCTGTAGATTTGATAAGGTTTGGATAAATCCAGATCATGTACCTGTAGACCACCTTGCCCATTATACAGGAAAGTGACAGGAGAAATTGTGCATGGTCCCCATTTATCAGTGCTGACGGCTGGTGGTATGTCCACATCGTCAGCTTCCGAACTAATTAGATCGTATTCCTTACCGCTATTACTGTTTTCAATAACACTTTCAGCTTCACTATCTGAGGGCCTGAAAGAGTCTTCGGAGTCCTGAAATGGTTCAGATTCAGAGGATGAAGAGTATGTGTATGATTGAGGTTTTCTTTTCCGTAATGACATGTTTTTATGATATTCTGATTCCTGTGGAGAAAGTAATGATGATTTCTGAAGCGGTGAATGATGTGAAATATGTGATGATGATGTGGGTTCTTGTGTATAATGTGGAGAAGATAATGATGTCGTCTGAAGCGGTGAACGAGGTGGGTCTAATGACTGTTGTGGTTCGGGAATTATTGGTGGCGGTGGTGAGTTTTGAGCTAGCGCTTTTGCTAGAATTTTTCTACTTCTAGCAGACATTTCCGTTTTCTAGTCACAATCTATCTGGAACAAAAGTAATATGTAGTTTTCTTTGGATAGATTGCATTATTTTACGTGCCCACCGGTGGACCACAATGGCTCTAGGAAAAAAATATTACCAAGGGCCGTCATGACCCACCGGTGGTACACCCTAAGAATCCTCAATAACAAAAAAAAAACAAGTTTAACTGTGATAATTCTTTATTATAAGTTGAAAAATGAACCAGAAAAAAAGAATACATAAAAATAAAAAATACATCAATTTGCGTGTTTGGTGGATCTCATGACGTCGCGAACGTGTTAAATGTTTCCGGGGTAATACTGTAACACACATCTGTTATTCGGTCCATAAGTTCCTGGAGTGACTGTGGCTGCGTGACGTACACCTTAGATTTTATGTACCTCCACAGAAAAAAGTCCATAGGTGTCATATCAGGTGACCTAGCTGGCCATTCAATGGGGCCACGTCGGCCTATCCACCGTCCCGGAAAATTCTCGGACAGGTCTGTAGTAGTGAGGGGGTGCACCATCTTGTTGAAAGGTAACATCCATGGTAAATTCATTTGGGTTTGCCCCAACTACTTCTTGAATACTGTGATGGATCTGATTTTGAGGCATATTTAAATACAGATGCCCAGTTAAATTTTCTGCCATAAATATTGGACCTATGATATGGTTACCCGAAATACCAGCCCATACGTTGATCTTCTCTGGAGTTTGAGTATGACCCTCTCGAAAAACGTGCGGATTTACGTCTGACCAATAACGCACATTCTGTCTATTTACTGTTCCATTTAGATAAAACGTACTTTCATCGCTAAAACAAATAGAGTTAATGTAACCGGGATTTTGGGTTATGCGGTCAGACATGACCTCACAAAACTGCAGTCTTCTATCCGCGTCGTCTTCTGTTAATTGATGCAAAAATTTTAATTTATATGGGTGAAATTGGTGTTTTTTAAGATATTTTTTCACAGAGGTCGTAGATACGTCACAAGCCGTGGCTACCGTTTTCGTTGTTTGTTGCGGATTATTAACAACAGCTGCCAGAACGTCGATTTGCTGTTCTTCTAAAATAGATTTTCTTCCAGATCCTTTTTCCCTCGTTACGCAACCAGTCCTTAGAAATTTACTTACCAATTCCCTTAAGTAGGTACGAGATATTGGATTATTTGGGAAGCGCTCATTAAATATTTTTTCTGCTTCATGGTAATTACGCCTAGCTTCAGCGTAAATTAAAATTGCTTCGGTTTTTTCTTCTAAAGGACGAGAACGAGGCATTTGAAATTTATAAAGAAATGCTGAAACTTATGACAACTGTCAAAAGTATCGATATGATTAACGTCACTATTAGACTGAGATTGAAATGAAATGCTATTTGGAGTCTCCAGCAAAATAACTAAGGTATAAAAAAATCAAACAAAAAGCACATTTTAAAGTACAAATAATATGCGAACCTTTTTTTACCACAAAAAATCTACTTTTCGACCAGAATCAGTAACGGAGTTGAAATTCTGCTGCAATTAATAGTTAAACTAATTTATTTGTAAAATATTTGAAGCAAATTTCAAACGCTTGTCAGTTTGAAACGGCTTGGCCGATTTTCACAAACAAAGCGGTGTTGGATAGGGAATCGGAAGGCCTTCAAAACCAGGAGCCACGTGACTCCCCTCTACATTTAAAAAAAAAGTTGATGGTGCCCTCTTGACACTAGACCACGTGTCCACAATCATTTTTATGCCATAAAGTGGTGAAAGTGGTACCTTTTCACCTGAATTTTACCCGACCTCGACAGCTTGTTCCGTTCAAAAGTTAAGGGGGGGGGGGGTAGGACTTTTTACGTCCTCACTGTATATATAGAACTGGTTGAAATCAATTAAAAAAACTGCTTATCACAATTTGATTGTACCTGGATGTGTTTTCTATTTACGTTTATGACTGGACATCCATTGGGCGATTTGGGTGGACATACTTTGAACGTTTGGTATGGACATCCACTGGACGTGTTGAATGAACATTCATTGGATGTGTTAAATAAGGACATCCATTGGATGTAGTAATCTGAACCTTCAGGTACATTGTTAATGTACATGTAAGTACGTCCATTGTACAACCTGTAAGTACGTCCATAAGATGTTAACTCCAGTGAGGTTCGGACATTTTCTGGACATATCATTGTATGTAACTGGCTGTTCAATGGACGTCCATAATATCCATTTTCATCGTCCAATGCACATTCAATGGACGTACATGTGCTGTATGGCTTTTATTCATCAATCTGTCCAAATTAATTTTGAAAAAGAAGTATTTAAAAAAGTTTTTGTGGAATAGAGACATTTATGCATTTATTCATGTCATTTGCTGAGAATTATACAAAACATGTAAGTCATTTCCTGGGACACGTCTGAATATCTTGTACAGAGAAAATAATATAAAATTCAACTTCTTAACAAAATTAAAAAAATATTCATAGGTAGCCTTTTTATTGGTTGAACATGCCCACAAAATGCAATTCCTTCAACTCTTCAGCAATTTCAAGAAAAGAAAAAACTATATTTTTTTCTCATTTTTGGAAGCGTGTAACTTTTCAAGGAAAGGACTAAGAGCTTTTGTTTTCATGTAAGACCCCCTTTAATTTTGGATAGGGAATCACCCCCTAAAAACTTTCCCACTTATTTGGTAACACCCTCTCTATATGCATAGTTTTCCCCAGAAGATATTGTGTCATATTCGAATAAACGCTGCTCTAAAACCAGTGAGACATTCAAACACAGCGTTGTTGCCGTTTCTCTTGACGTCATAAGTCCATTGATTTGGCATTTTCCTGTGTTGCCAGTGTCACCATTTTGTGGAACTTCTGAGGAAACGTTATTCTCTTTCATCCAATGAATAAATCAGAACTTATGTCAGCATGTGTTATATTGAAATGAAGACTTCGTATTTGATAGCTGTCCTGGATTCAGTTATTCTTGAATATGTTTGTATACCGAGAACTATGTCATCATTTTTTCGGCCTGCTCACATTGTAAAGAAATATTATGAATAACGCTTGGCAACGATGTAATTCCTGGCACTCTCCGCGATCGGCGAGTTTCCAGTGTCACTATTTTGCGGAACTTCTGAGGAAATGTTATTCTGTTTCATTCATAGAATGACTTGCGTCAGGATGTGTTATATTAAAATACAGACTCCTCATTTGATAGCGGCTCTTGATTTAGTTATTCTTGAATGATATGTATGTATACCGAGTGCTGTGATTATTTTTTTGGCCTGCTCACATTGTAAAGAAATAGTATGAATAACGCTTGGCAACTCTTGTTATTATCTTGGGCTCTAGGCAATCGGCAATCGGCGATAGATCAGAAATTGTTTTTTTTTTTAACTTCTTCGAAAAAAAAAAATCCAACCTCTTTTTTTATCGTTCTGGACAATGTGGTATTTTTTCCAGAAATTAGTGATCTCGCCTATTAGCCAAAAAATTGTCATGTTAAGAAAACGCGAAAAAAGTTGTCCAACTTGGTTCAAATTTGGTAGGTAGGTAGAAAACCGAAAAATAAATAACATGTTCATACATTAATTTTTCGAAATATTGAGGAATAACCCAACTTTTCGTATTTTTTTTTTATAAAGTGTTAAGTAGTAAATGTTCAGAGAACCATTGTCAGAAAAAAGACGTACGTCAAAAGGGCAGCAAAAAGCTTTGCGACGGACTTGGTCCCACAGAATGCCGTTCATTTTGGATGGATACATTTTAATGATTTGTTTTTTCAGTGGTAATTTGCATGAACAATAAAACAGACAAAAAACAATATAAAAACATTTATTAACCACCGTATAATTTCAATTATAACCTCCATTATACTAACCACCTTAATTATGAATTGAACGTCTTGGAAAGAAAAGTCAAAATGTTAATTCTCCAGACGCTCGGATGTTCGTGTTGATGGAATAATTACAACACGTAGGTTTATTTCAAATTATAGTGATTAATTTGAAGGAGGAAGTCTGACTGAGAATACACAGTGGCGACAAAAATTAACTACAGTTTTGAGATTGAACAATTCGCTATTTTTCTTCAAAATCTTGAATGCATATAATAATCTATAGCTGTGGAGAATGCTGCGAAACCCATGGCTCCAAAAATACCAGCTTTGACACCAGCTGAAAAGAAAAAACAATGATCATATACGAATGATGTATGAGCAATGTGTGCTTTCAAGTTTTCAGTGAGCACCTGACGCTCAAAAGAAGGCTAAAAACAGCGTATTTTCTAGTTTTATGACATCTGGGGTGATATTTTTTATAGGATTATAATTGAACTCAATGTATTCTTTGGTCTTAATTTTTCATGGAAATCTACCTTCTGACATTTTGAATACGTTCCATTATGTATGTGTTAAGATAAAAAACGTTGTCAATCTATACAGGATGTTCTTAAAGATGAGCTGTCTTTTTACACGCTTTATATTAGCTTCACTTGTATGTTTGTTTGTAACCGACTACTTTGGGCGCGATTTTGACCCACTTCCAGACGTCCGAATGATTTGAAATTTGGCAGGTGTACATAATTCCGGTAACAATGCAATAAGTTTTGTGATTATGGTCCGATTCTATTCAAAATTGGTATGTGGGGGTTTTTGGAGTCGAATATTATGATTCTTTCGTGAAAATTGAAAAATTCAAGATGGCGGCTCCAAAATGGTGGACGAGTTTTGTGATTATTCTTATTATTTGGGCGAATATTATGATTCTTTCGTGAAAATTGAAAAATTCAAGATGGCGGCTCACTATATATATTGACAACGTTAAAATCTTTGAATGACTTCTAAAATCGAGATTTGACTATTAATACAGCTGTACACATTAATGATTTGGAAAATAATTACAGTTACTAATAGTAATCACGGAATTAATTGTAGATTAGAACAAATAATAGTTTAGAAAAATGTAAAAACCACGCCTTTATAAATAAACCAAACTAAAAAGTAGAAAATAAATAGTTTAAAAAAACTAAAAAACACACTTTTTATAAAAATAACGAACTAAAAAATAAATAAATAATAGTTTTAAAAAACTAAAAAACACACTTTTATAGAAAACCAAACTAAAAAAATTGAAAATAAATTTTAATAAATTTGAATTAAGAATAGTGTAAAAAAATTTAATAAATATAAATTAATAATAATGTAAATAAGAAAAAAAATTATTTTTTTTAAAAAAAGCGTGGGGTGCGTAATCTGAATCTTAAAAAGCACCCCACGCTTTTTTTCTATTAAATTTTTTTTTCTAATTAACATTATTATTAATTTATATTTATTAAAAAAAATTACACTATTCTTAATTCAAATTTATTAAAATTTATTTTCTATTTCTTAAGTTTGGTTTTTTATAAAAGCGTGTTTTTTAGTTTTTTAAACTATTATTTATTTAACACAGGCATAACTTTGTGATGGGTACTTCGATTTGGATGATTCTTTTTTTATTAGATAGGGTATAACTCATAGTTGATCATATTCGGATTTCGAATGGAATTATCCACCCTTACGGGTAGAAAAATAGGGGATAATTGATTTTTCACTTGTGAACATTGGCACACATATGTAGTTGACAATGACAGATCGCTATTGTCATTATTTTTGTTCTCCTACATCCGTCACAATCATTATATCCTATGAGAGGATGGAATGATATACAAAGTAATGAAATAAACTAACCGGAACAACAAAAATAATTTATATTACAACAAATAGTAAAAGTAGATAATCATATTATTTAACTGGTAATAGTTGAAGTAAGGTGGGTAAGTATTTTGGAAATAATCAAAAAACAAGTAGGTAGTATTGGTAGATTTCAGCCACAAAAAATTTAAAAATAAAAACTTTTTAACAAAAAATTAAACCGACGAAATACGGAACTGAAAAGTAAAAGATAAAATAAACCTTCTTAGTCTCAATAACTAAGCTCCTAAACTAATGTAAGTAACTAATTTTGAGTCGGCGCCAAACGAACAATCAACGAAGATCATTAAATTACTTCAAAAAAATTATCAGAATGTCACCGCGCAACTCGATGCCATCATTTTACGCCTTACCTAATTCATTTGCTTAGGAGCTTAGTTATTGAGACTAAGAAGGTTTATTTTATTTTTTACTTTTCAGTTCCGTATTTCGTCGGTTTAATTTTTTGTTAAAAAGTTTTTCAACAAAATATGAAAATAATCAAATGCAGTTTTTTACTGACAACATGCTTGAACGGAAAATTATCAGGTTTATTTCGATGTACGAGTGTAATTCGGTAGAATATTTCCGGAGGTAAAAGAAAAAAGGTATGTGCTAAGTTTGAAATTTTATTTAAATTTACGTGCAGGTAGGTACATATAAATTATATAAAAATTAACAAATTAAATACAATCTAAAAATTGCATGAATTGCAGTGGAATACACAGTTGAAAAAATTAGTATTTTTTGGGCCTGGTGCACTACTTGTCAATGTATTCGAGTTTGGTATTGAATTATAACTTGAAGAACTTATAGTAGGCACATTAGCTACATTAGTTTCTTTATTAAGGTTAGTATAATTTCTTTCATTAATGAAATCCATAAACTATATCCATATACAGTGCTTCTCAAAAGTCCCCTCCCCCCTCTTATTTTTGGAACGATTATACATAAACAAGTGAAATTTGGAAACTGAATATTGAAGGTTGTAAACTTCCCTACTAGTGATGATAGATGACGAAATCGTCAAAGATGACGTCACAAGGCCATTGTGACCAATAATTTTAAATGGAACCCTACGGCAAGCGACACCTCTTTTAAAAGGTATCGAAAAAACCTATTCAATGATACTAATTTTGTTTGTGTTTATGGCAGTTTTAATGGCTCATTAGTAAACATTAAAATTTAAATTCCATTCAGTATGATATTAATTACAGATTTAAGAATCAGTATCTACTTAAAGAAATTGCTCGACGTGACCTCCATTTACTTCCTGACACTGAAATATTCTATTTTTAAACTCTTCTCGTACTTTTGCAAATGTGTCTGCGAAAACAGCCTCACATTCTGCAACAATACGTTGTTTTAAAACGTCAATATTGTCAGGTTGAGTGGCGTAAACCTTCGATTTAAGGAACCCCCACAGAAAAAAATCCAAAGGTGTGAGGTCCGGTGATCGAGCTGGCCATTCCGTTGAACCTCGTCGTCCAAACCATCTACCACGATGCTCTTCATCCAAATACCGTCTTACTGCCCCGTAATAGTGTGTTGGAATGTTATTTCCAAATTGCCGAATTCATCTGGATTATCTTCCAAAATTTCAAGGATTAACGGTTCTATTGCGTTTTGCAACAGCTCCAGATAAACCTCACCAGTTAAATTAGTATTTAAAAAAAGAGGCCCAATGATGTGGTTTCCCAGGATACCTGCCCAAACATTCACCTTCTGGGGAAATTGGGTATGTGTTTCAGGAAACAGGTGAGGATTTGCGTCACTCCAATACCTCTCATTCTGTGTATTTACATTTCCATTTAGATAGAAAGTACTTTCGTCACTAAAACAAATTGTTTTGAGATAGTCTGGCTGTTGGTTAATTTTAGTTTTCATATAATTCTAGTCTTGTATGGATGAAATTTGTTTTTTTTTCAACACCCTGTGTACTGTACTTCGACTGACTTCACAGGTAGATGCAACGTGAGTTGTTGAAGAAGTAGGATTAACTATTACTTCTGTCAGTATATCAATTTTTTTCTCATCAGAAATTTGTGGTCTGCTAGATCGTTTCGCATCATTAATACTACCCGTTGTTTCAAACTTACGAAGAAGCTCCCTTAAATAAGTCCTCAAAACGGGGCGATCGGGAAACCTCTCATTAAAAATGCGTTCTGCTGCATGAATATTTTGTCCAGTTTCACCAAGAATTAGGATCGCTGCTATTTTATCACCTAAAGCACGTACCATTTCGCTTCTTGAAGCACTTAAACGTTCGGCTCACAACAGTTTAACAAATTATTAAAATGTACAAAAATATTAAAAGTACCAAAGGCTGCTAAAACAGTTAAACGTTCGATCAACAATACACAAATTATTAAATGTACAAAAACTTGGACTATTACAAAAACGTCTAATTAGGGAGACTAACAAAAACGTCAGCTTATTTGACAATTATCCAGAGGCGGAGCTTGAATTTTGAATTTTAGTATCAACTTTGCGTTTTTTAAAAGCGAGTTGCCAAAACTGCCATAAACACAAACAAAATTAGTATCATTGAATAGGTTTTTTCGATACCTTTTAAAAGAGGTGTCGCTTGCCGTAGGGTTCCATTTAAAATTATTGGTCACAATGGTCTTGTGACGTCGTCATCTATCATCACTAGTAGGGAAGTTTACAGCCTTTAATATTCAGTTACCAAAGTTCACTTGTTTATGTTTAATCGTTCCAAAAATAAGAGGGGGAAAGGGGACTTTTGAGAAGCACTGTATATTGATGGTTCAGTATTGTATTTTTAGGTTTACTTTTAGTCACTTTTTCTTGAATTAAACTTAAAGAATCATTTCCAAAACGTGACATTTCAACGACTTAAAATTCAATATTTATGTATGTCAAGATGACAAATGCACATTTTAACAATCGTTACTATAGATACGGACCTATAGGGAAATTTTCGATACCTACCGGGCAATTATTGCTTCATGAATATGTCCCGCTTCGTATGGGATAATGTCGCTGTAATT
Source organism: Gonioctena quinquepunctata (assembly GCA_018342105.1). NCBI lineage: Eukaryota > Metazoa > Arthropoda > Insecta > Coleoptera > Chrysomelidae > Gonioctena > Gonioctena quinquepunctata. The sequence continues at coordinate 853,999 of JAFIRS010000176.1, forward strand.
ATTCGAAAATGTCCGGCTTCATATGGGATTTTTAATGTAGGATGGAAATATTCACTTATAATCTCCCTAGAGCATGAATTATTGCCGGAAATTTTTTGAGTACATGAATTTTTTGATAATCATCACGAGTCGCGAAGCGACGAGGGATAATTTTCTTTAAAAATTCATATACGAGACAAATTTCCCACAATTAATTCAAGCACGTGGGGGATTCGGTAAGAAAATTGTATACCGGAATTATATTTAAATAGAAAACATCAAGTAAATATTTATTTTGACGTTTTTCACAAATAAATAGAAGGCTGTGTGCAATGGGAGTTTTGGGGGAGATCTTTTTCTGATTTTCCCGGTGCCCTATTAAAATAAAATATATAATATCAGATAAATTTTTATATAAAATTGATTGTTTTCATACAATTTTCTTACTGGGTTTCAGGGAAATGTCAATATTGATAAAAATGAAAGTGGATGTTCGTATTGCGGGATATTTTTTTTCCCGTGCCCTAGTAAAATAAAATTTATAATATCAGATACATTATTATATAAAAATAATTGATTTCATATAATTTTCTTACTAGGTTTCAGGGAAATGTCAATATTGACTACAAACAAAGATATACAGCAAAAATATATAACTATACCTATATATATTATACTTAAATATTTTTCATATTCTTTTAGGTTTAATTCTAAGAAAATTAATATTAGCGGTAATAATTTGTTTTTCAAATAATTCAGGAAATCGGGATATTTTATTCTTTATTCTAAATAGAATGTTGTTGGCGTATGTTGCCGGTTAAAAAAATATTTTGTAAAGTTTTGGATTTGACATTCACTACTCCTGTCAATCAATATTTTATTTGTGGCATTATGAGTTCCTCATAACATTGTATACAATCATAAGTTAGTAAAAAAGTGATAATAAAATGAACTTTATATCGTATGAATTGTGTTCCTTTTGCAAAGAATCACAGCACATTAAAATGTACCATAAAAATGTAAAATATCTAACATACCTAGTGGAAGAATCTGGATTAAATCCTGAGCAAGAAAACGTATTTAAAGAGATTGGCAACATTCTGCGTGATATTGTGCCTTCTTTTGGGCACAAATCTAATACTCAAAGAAATAAACTGGTGTCTCAGTATTATTTTTATTTTATGAAACACAGGCATATTGTTAAAAAAAACACCGGTTCTGTGTTTTATTCACCACTTAGGAAAGAGGAGGCAGAAGTGGAATTTTTGAAGAATTTAAAATTAATTAATGATATTATAGAATGTACACCTTAATAAATTGTTGTAATATTTCCAACTTATAAAGTAAGTTAATAAAAAATATTGTCAATATTATTTCAATATTATTTTTGTCTAATTATATGATAGCTGTCATGTGCCGGGAAATTTCCACTTATTAATTTTACGTCTACATGCTAATGTGGATGAAACATTTTCAGAAAATTTGCTGGTTACCATAGTAACAATTTCGAAATAAAGCATCTGATTGGTTAAAAATGACTGGTATAAAATTTTCGATGAAATTGGTCCTCTTAGTATTTACACCTCCAGTTATACTAGGAATAAATTAACCAACGGTTAGAATATGCTTTTGTTTAACGTTTATTGAAAACAAAAGCACATTCTAACCATTGGTTAATTTATTCCTAGTATAACCGGAGGTGAAAATACCGGTCCTTAAGGTCCTGTTATATATCTCTATACTCTGTTTCCTAATGTCAGAGAGTAATAAATCATTATTGAACTTTAAAACCGAGTCACCAACGCCGTATTCCATAGGCGTACGAGGTTCAATCTAAAGTTGATGTCATTTAATAGCTGCAAATAGGTATAGGACTCATGATATCTACAATTTTCCGGAGAACCCAAAAATGCAATAATATACTGGGTGTGCCATTAGAAAAAACAAAAGTTTATATCATAACTTTTTAATGCGACGTATAATTGTTTTTCTATTCACATTTCCTGGCGGTTCAGAAACAATGCTACAACTTTCCTAATTTAACCATTTTTCTAGCGCTTCAAATGAGGATATCTATTGGTCCAAATATAACCAATAACAAAATGGAAGGAATTTAGTGGACATAGCCCTCAGAGAAAAGTGTTAACCGTAGACACGTGTTTCGGGCTCTCGGCCACACGTGTCTACGGTTAACACTTTTCTCTGAGGGCTATGTCCACTAAATTCCTTCCATTTTGTTTTTAACAAGTCCCCTCGATATTCCTCTCTTTCATATAACCCTGTGAAGTTGGTTCAAAGATACTTCGTACCAGCTTAGTCTGTTAATATGATTAGCCCCTAAAAATGGACAACGCTTAAGTATGCTATGTAATTTCCTGTTCCAGGTACAATAAAATAATTATTTTTTCCTTACCTCAAAAGTTTTTTTTAACAAATAATATTATGTAGATATAAATCTGTCCCTGCAATAAGAGATAACAATATGGCCGGATTTGTTTCACAAATGAAGGGTTTTTCTAAGAAAACTATTATAAGCTTAGGTAGAGGCAGAGGTAGTTTACCTACCTGTGCATCAGTGTTTCAAAAATTTGAAATGTTTAGTTACTTTCCGGCAGTTGTTGGAAAAGATCGTTCTTGAAAATGGCTAGTATTTCTGAATTTGTTGCTGAAAAACGGATTAGTAAAAGTGAGAAAATTATTATTCTCAATGTGTTCAATGTTGTTCGCCACAAAACTCAACATTCCGAGTTACAAAAATAGTTTAAATGTGTTCGAATATGACTGGAGTCGGACAGTCAACAATATACCGACTTGTGCACGAGGATAAACGCGGCCCCATCAGGTCACCAAAGAGAAGTGCAGGAAGAAAAAAACTGTAATAAATGAGGACGAAAAGTCTGCCATCAAAAGAATCATACACTCGTTTTACTTAAAAAAAGAAATACCTACCTTGAACAAAAAGGATCATTTCTTTCCCCCCATGGATAGGAAGAAAGTGTGGAAAACTTTGAAGGAAATGAATTTTAGTTTGATTTTTGAGGGAAGTTAGACAGTTTCGAAGGGAAAACAGGAATATCTATTATATGGACGAAACTTATGGCAGTATAAAAAAATAAAATGCGAGAGGCAAGCTTTCATGGAAGGATGGTCCACTGGAATAAAAGCACCCTCGGGAAAAGGTAAAAGATTAATAATTACTCACATTGGTAGCAAAAATGGATTTGTCGATGATGGCTTACTAGCATTTTAATCAAAACGGACTGGAGACTATCATGAAGACATGAACGCTGAAGAATACTCCCAGCAAATGCTAGATCTTATTCCTCCTGGGTCTGTTAGTCATGGATAATGCCAGCTACCACTCAAGAAAATCCGAAAAAATACCAACGTCTTCTTGCAAAAAGATGACATTATTCATTGGCTTACTTTAAATAAGAAGCCATTTCACAAAGATTTGCTGAAGAAGGAGCTACTGGAGATTATAAAGTTGAATAAACTTCTTTGTACGAAATTTGTTTGTCAACGAAATCGAATAACAAGATAAAAAAATTATTTTGGTATTCACAACCAAACTTCCATCCTCTGATGTAAATTGTTGGATCTGTATGTTAAGCTTATCCCCCCTTTTTCAGATTTAAGTATGAGCTGAAGATGGAGCTTTAAAGCTCCGAAACATGTCCCTCCTTTTTTCAATAAATTTCGTGGAGATGATTTTGAGTATTTATTTTCATCATCATCCACTCCACTTTGAGCAGAATGGACTTCTACTTTCTTTTAGATTATGATTTTTATATCAAAATTTATGAAATTGAAATGGCGCTCATGGAATTTTTGTTATAGAAAAAACAAAATGGCGCTCCAAGATGGCGGACGAGATTTAGGTTTATGGTCCGCTTCGATTCAAAATTGGTGTGTGGGGGTTTTCAGGGTCGAAGATTATGAATTTTTCTTCAAAATTCATGAAATCAAAATGGCGGCTCCAAGATGGCCGATGATATCTGTGTTATGGTCCGATTCTATTCAAAATTGGTATGTGGGGGTTTTCGGGGTAGGTGATTATGAATTTTTTTATCAAAATTCACAAATTCAAGATGGCGGACGAGTTTTGTAATTATGGCCCGATTCGATTCAAAATTGGTATGTCGGGGTTTTTGGGCTCAGAGATTATGAATTTAGTCCAAGATCATTGATTTTTTGTTAAAATTAATAAATTGAAGATGGCAACTCCAAAATGGCGGATGAGTTCATCTTTAGATGGTCTCCTCATTGAAAGCATAGATTAAGACGTACTTAAGTACTGAAAAGCACAAAATGAAATTGATAAGAAACCATTTTAAACACAAGCTTTTATTCAAATGCACTAAAAAGTAAAAAATAATTACTTTGGATATGTGACGTAGGTTATTCCGTGAGTTATAGACTCAAAAGCTTGTCGCTTTTGTATTCGAACTGAAAACTTTGCGCAACAAGCTTTTGAATCTATAACTCACGGAATAACCTACCTCACACATGCAGAGCAACTATTTGTTACTCTTTAGTGCATTTGAATAAAAGCTCGTCTTTAAAAGGGTTTTTTATTAATTATTTTTTCCCTTGAAATTGAGAAATGACTTGTTTTGGGGCGAATATTCAAATGAAAATTCAAATTTAAAAAAAAAAAACATTTCTTAATTTTGAAGGGAAAAAATAAAAATAAAACTTCAGGTGTGGGAGATTCGAACCCACGCTTTTTTCCAAAATCCAGAGCTTAAATCTCTTATATCTGGCGCCTTAAACCGCTCGGCTGTCTCACTCTATTAAGTGCCAGAATATTAACTTTAATATAGCTTTGCTAAAATGACTTAGGTTTGTCGGCTCTGGGATCTTGGACTATATACCTATATATCCTTTTTCCAAACTCCTCTGCCACAGTAAAAGATATTTTATTCCTGATTATACTATTCCTTATATTATATCAAATTGACGTGCCACATATTCCTTGTAAACTATTAATCCAACTCCGGCATACAAAAAACATAAATAATTATGTCCAAAAAAGGATATAATCATCTAAACACACGTTATATAGAAATATAAAAGAAACAAAAATATCTTTCACTTATTACCACTCAAGGCAAGCAGAGCAGTAGTATATAATAGTGTTGGAAAGCAGAATTTATATTTTCATATCTAGATAGTAGATTATTGTTTTGGTTGTTATGTACATATGATATGTTGAAGACAGATATAAAACTTGTCACAGTACTTTATTTATTTCATTATAAAAGTTTATCTTCTACTTAAATAACCATTGCTGCTGTTAAGATTCCATCAGGTTATGGGCCCAGAAGAGTGCTGAAATTATTTTGCCGAGAAGAAACTTTCCAGAGAAAATGACAAGTTCAAATTCAAATTTTCAAATCGAGAAGTTGAAAGGTCGTGAGAACTTCTCAACATGGAAATTTGCCATGCAGTCTTATCTCGAACACGAGGATATGTGGGAATGTGTTCTTGGTACAGAAAACGATACCAAGAAAGTGACGAAAGCACGATCGAAAATAATTCTGTCCGTGGATCCAATCATTTTCGTTCATATTCAAGAAACCACAACTGGAAAAGAGGCGTGGGAGAAGTTAAACAAAGCTTTTGAAGATTCAGGTTTAACCAGAAGAGTAGGTCTTCTCCGAACATTGATCACAACCCAACTTGAAAATGCGGACACTGTTGAACAATATGTCAATACGATCATTTCAACAGCTCACAAACTGAATGCTATTGGATTTCGAGTTAGTGAGGAATGGGTTGGAACTCTTTTGCTTGCTGGCCTCACAGATGAATACAGACCAATGATTATGGGGATTGAAAGTTCAGGCACAAGCATAACAGTGATTCGTCAAGACGAAATTTAAAGAATCAAGTCGAACGTTGTTGAAAAATCCCATCATGATGGTGCATTCATCAGTAATAGTGAGAAATATAGAAAAAAGCATTTTAACCACAAATACAAATCAAAAGGGCCGAGATGCTATAAATGTAATAAATATGGTCATAAGTTCTATGAATGTGATGGTTCAAAAGTGAGATGTTAATCAGGTGTACCGAAATCATTCCATTCTCGACATTTGGGAAACAATGTTGATAATGAAAAATGGTACATTGATTCAGGGGCCACAGCGCACATGACCAGAAGAGAAGATTGGTTAGAAAAATCAATTTTTAATAAATCCGAAATTGTTATTGCCAATGAAGCACGGATACCTGTACTGAAGACAGGAATAATAACATTAGAAGTGAATGCAAATGGTTCTAGAGACACAGTGGTTGTGAAAGATGTTTTGTTCGTACCAGACATTGCTACAAACTTATTGAGTGTTAGTCAAATCACTAAAACGGACATAAAGTGTATTTTGACGCGAAAGGTTGTGAAATTTTGACCTAAACGGATTTTTGGTTGCAACCGGAACTATGAGCAATAATATGTATGAACTTGATTGTGCACCGATAGACACTGCACTTGTTACATCTTCGCGAAATGTGATAGACAGAACTACGTGGCATAGACGATTAGGACATTTAAATAGTGACAGTATGATTTTACTTAAAACGGTATTGTACATGGTGTAAATTTCGAAAATACAAGCAATGAAACATGCATTTCTTGTTTAAAAGGTAAGCAACACCGGCTTCCTTTTGAATATTCTGGGAACAGAGCATCAGAAATTTTAGAGCTTGTACATTCTGACTTATGTGGTCCCATGGAAGTTAAATCAATTGGCGGATCAAGATATTTCTTAACATTCATCGATGACTTCTCCCGTAAGGTGTTTGTCTATTTTCTTGCAACAAAAGACCAAGTGCTGGAATCTTTCGAACATTTTAAACGCTATGCAGAAAATGAAAGTGGAAAGAAAATCAAGATGATTCGCACTGATAATGGGACTGAGTACAAAATCGATCTTTGCAAATTTCCTCCGAAAATCTGGTATAAAACACCAAACAACTGTCACTTATACGCCAGAGCAAAATGGAATAGCCGAAAGATTCAACAGAACTATAGTTGAAAAATCAAGGTGTATGCTAGCCGATTCAGGACTGGAAAAGAATTTTGGGCGAGGCAGTTTCAACCTCTGTATATTTGATCAACAGATCTCCTACAAAAATACTCGAAACATCACTTCTGAAGAAATTTGGTCCAGAAAGAAACCAAATCTGAACCATCTTCGCATTTTGGATGTAAAGCTATGGCTCATATCCCAAAACAAAAAAGACGGAAATGGGATCCGAAAAGTGAAGAATGTATTTTCGTGGGGTATGCCGATAATATAAAAGGTTACCGTTTATACAACTTGAAGATGAAACAAATAATGATATCGAGAGATGTGATTTTTTTTGAAAATAAATTTGATAACCAAACGTCAGAGGAAAAGTCAGTTCCTATGTTAATTTCGTCTGAATTTTCACCAATTTTCACGAATGAAAATAACGAAACAGAGGGAGATATAATTCAAGAAACACATTTCAAGGAATCCGAACCGATGAATTGCAATTCTACACAAAGTGACATTCAAGTGAATAATGAAGAAAAACCTTCGGAACTTCGTCGTTCAAGTCGATCTACAGCACAACCCAGAAAATTTGATAATTTTGTGTGCTATCAAGCGGAACATCATGAAAAGGGTGATCCTTCATCAATTGATGAAATTATGGACAGGGATGACAAAGATTTCTGGATAGAGGCAATGAAAATAGAAATGGGGCAACTGGAAGAAAATGATACGTGGGTATTATCAGATTTACCTCAGAACAGGAAGGTCATAGGAACCAAATGGGTCTTCAAAACAAAACGAAATGCAAACGGTAACATGAGAGATACAAAGCGAGACTTGTTGTGAAAGGATTTGCACAAAAACCAGGTGTAGATTTCGAAGAAACTTTCTCACCAGTTGTACGTTACGAATCGCTCCGGTATCTATTCGCACTTGCTGTCAGATTTGACATGGACATTGATCAAATGGATGCTGTCAGTGCATTTTTGCAAGGCGATTTGAAGGAGGAAATTTATGTGACCCAGCCAGAAGGATTCATTATTCCTGGAGAAGAAAGAAAGGTGTGCCGATTGAAGAAGGCAATATATGGACTGAAGCAAGCCAGCAGAGCATGGAATCAGAAATTAGATACAGTTCTTCAAGAAATTGGTCTGATAAGATCTAAAGTCGACCCATGCATTTATTTTAAGATAGCTGGTCCATATTTGCTATTTATTGCCGTGTATGTGGATGATCTACTTATTTTTTCCAATAATAAGCAGCATAAAGAAGATGTCAAGATGCAGCTGATGGTGAAATTCAAAATGAAGGATTTACATGAGGCTCATTTCTGTTTGGGAATAAGGATAACCCGTGACAAGAAAAAAAAGGAAAATTATGGATTGACCAGGAGATACATTGAAGAAATTTTGAATCGATTCAATATGCAAAATTGTAATCCTATCAAAACACCCATCGATCCAAACCAGAAGTTGTCGAAAGAAATGGGTCCCCAAAATAACTGTGAAAAGAAGAAATGAAAACGTGCCATATCAGGAAGCGATAGGTAGCATTCTTTATGCAGCCAATGCCACGAGACCTGATTTAGCTTTTGCCGTGAATTATCTCAGCAGATTTAACAAAATCCAGGTAAATGTCACTGGAATGCTGTAAAAAGAATCTTCAGGTATTTACGAGGAACTACAGGAACAAAACTTGAGTTTTAATAATGAAAATGCAAACTTAGTTGGTTTTGCGATTCCGACTGGGCAAGTGACATAGATGAAAGAAAATCAGTGTCAGGATTCGTTTTCATTCTACAGGGTGGTGCTATTACATGGAATTGTAAAAAACAGCCAACAGTGGCTTTATCAACTGCTGAAGCAGAATATATGGCTCTAGCAGCAAGTTGTCAAGAGGTTCTTTGGTTACAAAATTTCATGGTTGAATTCGAACTAGATACTGATATTCCTGTTATTTTTTGTGATAATCGGAGTGCAATTGCAATGTCTAAAAATGATGCGTACCATGGAAGAACCAAGCATATCGACCTACGCCATCATTTCATACGGGAAAATGTTGAGATGAATAATATATCCCTCAAATCAATCAGTACAGATGAAATGGTTGCAGATGTGCTCACAAAACCAGTTTTTCAAGGAAAACATGTTTATTGTGCCGAAAAAATGGGACTAAGATTTGAAGACCGGAAAATATGAATTCTAGTGGGAGTGTTGGAAAGCAGAATTTATATTTTCATATCTAGATAGTAGATTATTGTTTTGGTTGTTATGTACATATGATATGTTGAAGACAGATATAAAACTTGTCACAGTACTTTATTTATTTCATTATAAAAGTTTATCTTCTACTTAAATAACCATTGCTGCTGTTAAGATTCCATCAAATAGACTCGTATATAATAGAAAGAGACAGAGAGAGAGAGAGAGAGAGAGAAAGTCGCATGGAGGGGGCATAACGCTTTTTTCTTACGTGACGATTTCTACCTACCGTAAAGGAACTTTGGTCCAAAAACAATAGGGAGACAAACAATAAAGGCTCATATCCATGGAATCTTGGCATTTTGCTCCAGCGGTAAAGAAACGTGAACTAGTGTTCTGGATAACCTTATATCACACGGTTTTTTTCAAGTGTATTATGAAAATAGTTCACTTGATTTCGTAGGATCCGCTTCGATAATGACATGAAATGTATACAACTGTTTCTGTCTTGTTTCCCGTACTTACTGTTATCATCAGGAAACATGTGCAGCTGACAAAGAAAGAACATGGATACCACGAGGAAAATGGAGGTCGAGTCCTAAAGTTATATAGAATAGAATAGAATAGAATACTTTATTTGCCCAAAATAACAAAAGATGTTTTAGCATCGTCATAAAAATTTGGTTTCTTGTTTGCTTATATATAAAAAGTATATGTAGTAAGTATAAAAGTACATTCACACATTTCAAGTATGCATAACATAGTATAAAGACATATTAAAAAAAAAAACAGGAAAGACAATACAGTTAAAATCTTAGTACTGAGGAGAGATCTGCTTCTATGAATTCTTCGATGGTGTAGATGTTAAGTGCTAGAAGGATTTTCTTTATTTTTAATTTGGATTTTGATGTTTGAAGGTCCCTAATATGCGTTGGGAGTTTATTGAAGAGTTTAATAGAGATGTTAATAAAGCTTTTGTGAGTTAATGTTAGTCTATGTTGGGGAATTATCAAATTATTTTTATTTCTTGTGTCATGTGAATGTAAAGTATTTTGTTTTTCGAAATTGCTTTCATTAGATTTAATGTAATATAGGCAGTGATAGACAAATAAGGCTGGGAGAGTTAATATGTTTAGGTTTTTGAAGATATGTCTACATGATTCGTTGTAGGGAGTATTTGTTATTGCTCTGATAGCCTTTTTTGCATGCTAAAATGTTTTTCCATTCTGTGCTTTCCCACATTAGTATACCATAAGAAATTTGGCTCTGAAATAGTCCCATATAGGCCACTCTGCAAATTTCTGTGGAAGCTGTTTGTGAGAGTTTTCAATAAAAAGTTATACTAGCAAGTTTTTTGATAGAGTTTGGATATGGTGTTTCCACGTTAATTTTGTGTCAAGAAAAAGTCCAAGGAATTTTATGTTTTCTATATCCCCATTGAAATCCCTAAGGGTGAAATCTAGAGTGACTGTTTTGCTTAGATTTAGACTTAGTTGGTTTGATGTGAACCAGGGTATTATTGCTTCGCTTATATTTTGGTTTATAGTTTCTGAGTTTAATGGATCTTGGTGGGAGTGAAAGACAGTGGTGTCATCAGCGTAAAGGATGGATTTTGCACAGTTGATATTGCTTGAGAAATCATTCACATATAAAATGAAAAGTAAAGGTCCAATGATTGAGCCCTGAGGGACTCCTGCCAGTATGTTTTGTGTTGAAGATCTAACACCGTTGTGTTCCACCAGTTGTGATCTGTTACTTAAGTAAGCCTCTGTGAAATGGTAAGAGTTTCCCCTGATACCATAGAGTTCAAGCTTACCTAGGAGGATGTTATGGTTGTCACAGTCAAAAGCCTTACTATTTCACCCCTTTCGAAGGCTTCTACAATGGTAGTGACTAGTTCTATTATTGCATGGTTGGTGGATAATTTTTCCCTGAAACCAAATTGTGAAGGGGATAAGAAGTTATTTTTATCCAGGTATGAGACTAATCTATTTTTCTAGGCTATTTCTATAGGTTTGGAGAGAATAGGAATTATTGATATTGGTCTGTGATTGTCAAGAATATTTTCGTCCCCCTTATTTTTAAATATCGGTATCACCTTAGCGAATTTTAATTTTGTGGGGAAGTCCCCAAGTTCAAAACATTTGTTTATAATAATTGCAAGAGGGTGAGAGATACCTTCACATATGACTTTTAAGAGTTTGTTGCTTAGGGTAGTGAGTCTAAGAGAGCAGTGGAAATGTTTGTGAAAAAATTATTAAAATCTTCTGGAAGTATTTTACAAATGGTTTTTTCCAAGTTTTTCCTTCTGGGTTCATTTATAATTTGCCACATTGCTTTAGAATTGTTTGACGATTCGATTACCTGTTTGGATGTAAAATTTCTTTTTTGTTCCTGAATTTTATTTCTGTAAACTCTTCTTGCTTTCTTAATTTCCTCATCTATGTTAGTTATCTTGTTATTTTTTGCTAATTCAGTGAGAAGTGATAAGTTATCTCTGAGTAATATCAGTTCTTCATTATACCATTTTTTAGAAAGGTTTTTTGAGTGTTTCGTTTTGTCTTTTTGGAAAACATTCATCTATTGTTTTAGAAGTATGTCAAAGAAAATTTCAAAAATATTATCAATATCATGGAGTGTTTCTAGGTGATCCCATTTATATTGCTTCAAAAGATAGATGCACTTTTTGATTGCCTCATCTGACATTGGCCTGAATTCAATAATGCAGGTCTCCCCTTTCATTTTGAATTTAGAATCTAGTGTGTATTTATTTTTCAAACCGATATGATCGGACATATAACAGTTAACTAGGGTTATTTCGCTAGCTTTCCTAACATTAGTTATACAGTTGTCTATGCAAGTTTCGCTATTTTGTGTTATTCTTGTGGATTCATATACTAGTAATTCACAGCCAAAGGAGCTTACAGTGTCACATAATTCATTGGTCAAATTACAATTATCCTTAATATTCATGTTGAAGTCCCCATAGATAAAAATGGGTTTGTGTGTTTTGAGAAGAAGGTTCAAAATATGGTTGAGTTTTGTAGAAAAATACCTGGATCTCCTGAGGGTGATCTATACATACATAGCACTATAATGTTTATTGTTTTTACTTCAATTGCTATCACTTCACAATGAATATCCACTGAGAGAGAGTCAATGATTGGTAGTTTTAGATATAGAAGTAGTGGGATAAGAAAGACCGATAGTCCACCTATCTTATTCCACGTAAGAAGGATACGACAACGCGTCACTTTCGTGGTTCAATCAGATGATAAGAACACAAATCGCACTCAGTAAAATTTTCAGGCAAAATGCTTTCTTAAAAATTTCAAAAAAAATTGGGCGATAAAACCCCTAGCACTTATGATATTATCCTTGATAATACAAAATGACGATATATGAAATAATTCAAAATCGTATGATATACAACGACACATGTAGTAATAACTGTGATGAAATAGTCAATCTTTTTTCAGAGTATTATTCGACTGTATATGATTGTACAACTGTTAATCAAATTCCACAATACCACATCAATAATACCGTAGACGTTTGCACTTACACTATTGACATCAAAGAGGTTATTGATTTAATACTGTTTCTACCAAGGAATCTTTCTACTGGCCCAGACGAGATCCCAAAAATGTTGGATTGTCACTAGAAAACTTTTATAGGACCTCAAAAATATAATATCCAACCAACAATATGGTTTCTGTCGAGGTAGATCTACATCAACAAATTTGTTGCTTTATCAAAACTTCATAATCAATTCTTTTGAGAATAAACTGCAGGTTGACTCTATTTACACAGACTTCTCTTAAGCCTTCGATAGAGTCAACCACAGCTTATTAAGCTCGAAGCCTTGGGTATAAATCTTTGAATGGATCAAAAGCTACCTCACTAATAGAGTCCAATATGTCAAATATGGGAGCTCAATCTCACAACCAATGGAAGTACCGTCAGGTGTACCACAGGGATCTCATATGGGACCTCTATTATTCAATCTCTTTGTCATTGACCTCTCTGATGTTATTATCAACAGTTCCTACCTAATGTTTGCCGATGACCTGAAGATGTTTAGAACAGTTCAAAGCATTTCTGATGCCGAGAGTTTGCAGTTGGATCTCAATAACCTTTACAGATGGAGCAATATCAATTTATTAAAACTAAATTTAGAAAAATGTCAAAAAATTACTTTTACGCGAAGTCATGCTCCTATTGACTATTTGTACAGAGTCAATGACTCAAACTTGTCAGCGACCAACACCATCAAAGATTTAGAAGTAATATTCGACTCGAAAATGACCTTCAAACATCACATAACTGAAACTTCATCTCGTGCTCGTAAAATGTTAGGCTTCTCCCTTCGTTCCTCCAGGAAATTGTCCATTAACGCTCTCAAAATTATATATTGTGCACAGGTGAGATCTATACTTGAGTATAACTCTATAATTTGGTCACCATGTTACAAAATCGATTCTGATCTTTTAGAGGGTTGTCAAAATAGATTCTTAAGAAACTGGGATACCGCTTGGGATTAAATAGAGACGAATATAGCTATCCTCAAATATTAGATATTTTAAATATGAATTCCCTGACACATAGAAGAATGAAAATTGATCTGGTATTTCTTCATAAAATCTTAAATGGCCACATGGATTCCCCTGAAATTTTGGAGCTAACTTCATTTTCTGCAAACTCGAGGAGAAACAGTGATATCTTCAAGATATCATTTTGTAGGACAAATTATGGCCAAAATGAGTCACTCAATAGAATTATGAAAACAGTGAATACTCACAACCATGAAATTGAACTGTTCAACTCATCATTATGGTCTTTTAAGAGAGGAATAAAAAAAAACGCTTATTTATTATCATATTATTTAGTCTTTATGTTTAGCCATCTATAGGCATATGTATATACCCCATCTTTTTAAAATTGCATTGTATTATTGTATAATTGGTTGATTTGTTGAAAATATAAACAGGATGTTCATAAAATCAGATGTGGAATCATCTGCGACTGAAAGATAAACTTTAGTCACTATCTTCCATCGTCAAGATAACCTCTTGTGGGGTATTCATGTTGAAAAGGGAAATATTCTCAATTGAATATTGATAGAAAGATTTTTCTGTGAACTGAAAAATCCACGATTGAAATTGGCTTGTCCGTTAATAAATAAAAAATGGTGGACAAGTTTTACCATTAAAAATAGCTATCTGCTAGTTTTCAATATCACAATTTTAGGTGCAAATTTCGAAATTCAAAATGACGGCTCCAAAATGGCGGACAAATTTAATCATTTATAATCCTATTCACCTTATAATTTATATCTGGGAGTTTTCAAAGTCGCATGATACGAATTTCTGGTTGAAATTTCGAAATTCAAAATGGCGACTTCAAAATGGCGGAAAAATTTCATAATTTACAAGACGATTCACCTAAAAACCACTATCTAGGAGTTTTCAAGGTCGCATAATACGAATTTTGGGTTGAAATTTTAAAATTCAAAATAGCGACTTCAAAATGGCGGATTATTTTTGCTATTTACTATGCCATTCACCTAAATGCGATACCTGGGATGTTTTTGAAGTCTTGCAATATTTACTTTGCAAACTTATGCAATTCTGGTGACAATACAATAATATGGTCTTTAAAACGTTAAGAACCACATGGCATTTAACTGATGCCTCACTTCAACCTTGGGACCGCGTGGTAGCTGGGTAATGACACAGCAACATTTAGTTACAGGCCAGGTGGGTGCTATACACTTCAATGTTAACGTTATGGCAAATAAAAACGCCCGGTCCCAGGAGTACATCGCTGCTTGCAGGTTTGGAAAACAATTTTTTTATAAATTTTTGTGTTTAATTGCCATTATATTGACAAATAATTTATTATCAGAAATTACCATCATTGATTGAATAATACAATCATCGTGACAACTAAATATTTTGGTAGCATGATGAATTGTAGAAAAACAAGAAACACTACATTAGAGATATACGGTCCAAGGTCCAAATGATCATATTTTTTTTTGTCCAGACTGGGTGGCATTTATGTAATGCCTCTTTTTTTGAAAGTCAGCTGTCCAAATTCAATGTTATTAACATTTTTATTGATAAAATCCAGGCTTTTAAGAAAAAAAAACTCTGGTCCCAACAATATGATTTTTTCTCGATCATAGTGGCACATAACGTCTACCACAATGAGCATACTATATAGAACATCGTTCAGCATTAGTGCCCTTCAACGTGTTAAAAAAATGTTAAGTTACCTCGCAGTCCAATCATACCCCCTGTTACAGCCCCAGCATAGGTACCATTTTTCCAATCGGACTTTCCTCTGGTCTGAAAAAACAAAAAAATTATCCATACCAACCAAAAAATTAATGTACAATTTTCTCACCGATTCTATAATACACTCCACTCCTGAAAATAATGCTCCAATCAAAGCAAAGTTCTTAGCATAACCTAAAGTTGTGGTCTTCATTTCTTTGAACACTTGTCGAGCTGTCTGAGGTTCCGCACTATCGGTAACAGACGCAGGCCCCATACTAGATGAAAAAAGACCTATTGCCGCCCCCAAACCATATCCTTCAAGCAGAAATATGAAACATTTATATCTTAGGGCTACAATCTAACTTACCAACTACACAGCTCATTGCGGATTTGAAGGCACAGCTCTCGAAAAAAGACTCCACCATTTTTTCTTCATTAGTCTTGATTTGGACAGGACCTAGAATCTTAGGTATTATTATGTTCTCCCTGTACCTGTAGTTGTTTCCGACGAAATATTTGGTGAGATAGGACCATTCTTCGTTGGTGAATTGTCTTTTTTCTTGTGTATCAGACATGTTTTGGTCTTGAGACATAACCTCGTCTTATAACTAAACACAACGAATTGAATAGTTTAATTTTGCACAGTGTTATTTGGTGTTTTGGTGTCCCTTACATAGTTTCACGGATTTCTTAAATATTTGCGAATAATTGAAACAGGCCCAGTTCCCAAGTTAGGTTAGGTTAACAAAATTTGATTTATTTTGGAGTTGGAGTACATTTACATTTTACAGTTTCCTGTGATCCTGTGTTCATATTTTTGTTTAGCGCCCTCCATGGGAAAAACAAGAAATATAAGAACTTGAAGTTTTCTTTATTTTTACTAGGCCAGTCATTGTAGCTTTGTATAAAGAGTATTTAATACAATCATTGTCTAATTAGAGAAATAAAATCATAGTTCGTACATGAAACCTTCTTTGGAAAGCAAAAAAATATTGTATGCAACACGTACGCAAATGGCTTTCGCGGACTCATCTTCATATTAAGAATCGTCCGCGAAAGCCTCATTTTGCGTACTTGTTACATGAACTACTATTTGAAGCTAAACTATGACATTTGAAAAAAATTGTACACCTTTTTTACGTAAAATTAGCTGCCCTTTTCGAATATATTTTTGTTTTTTATTAAACATGTGTTTTGATATTTTTTCCAAATTCTCGACCAGCTAGGCAGGAGAACTTTTCAGATTATCAAAGTACCTAATTTTCCAAACCTGGTACATATCTTTAGAAAACAATGCTTTAGACAATGCCTGGTACAAAAAAAATCACCGTCCAAACCATTTTGGGGTAGATGTCTCTATTTACTGGCCTATACAAAAATCATACAAAATTAACGATTTTCGAATAACTCATTCATAGATGGCGCGCTTGAAAGCCGTCAAAAGTATGTTATTTTAGCAATTTTAATAAAATAAATTCAACATATACCGTTAACATTATGGCGTACACTGAGGAGCACATCAAAAACAAGCTCGAGAAAGAATTAGAAGCCTCTCATGTGGTAAGTTCTTTCGAAAAATCCTAGAGAAATCCTGTCAGAAAACATAACCTCTTATCTATTTGACGATTTTGACGCTCATTTTGCCGTTTTGTTGCCACATCACGCAAAAATTCATCGAAAATTATCAGTTTGAAGTTCAGACGCTATGTGTCAATGCTCAGCGCTCAGGAAAAAATGTAGTTATGCAAAGCTATTAATTATATAAAACATATTCGAGCCGCGATTGTTCAAACATGAAGTGACACCAACACAGTACAATCTTCTACCAAATTTCCAAAATGTATTGCAAAATCAGCTGTGAAACATGGTTAGTGATATTTGGAACTCTCCTGGCAATACTCCTTAGAACCTGTACAAGTTTACATTCCTATTCTGGTGAGGCTACACCCCCTATGTATGGTGATTACGAAGCGCAGCGCCACTGGATGGAAGTGACCACTAACCTCCCAATGACACAGTGGTACCATAATACCAAAGACAATGATTTGAACTACTGGGGCCTCGACTATCCTCCCCTCACAGCTTATCACATGTTTGTGTGCGGAAAAATAGCTCATTTTCTCAACGAGAATTACACCAAGCTCCACGATTCCCGAGGTTACGAGAGCGAATTACATAAAGTGTTCATGAGATATACTGTTTTGATATGTGATATAGCAGTGTATTTACCGGCCCTGATAGTTTATTACCACACTAGTTTATCGCGGACAAATCCAGGCGATGAAATCAAGAAAAAGAAGCAAAAGGTCCAGAAAACTCTCAATGAAATCAAACCCATGAGCGTGTCTTTGTCTACGATACTTGCGTTACTTTACCCAGGGATAATTCTCATTGACCACGGTCATTTTCAGTACAATTCTGTATCTTTGGGTCTGATGGTTACAGCTACAACATGTTTGTTACACAAACGTGATATTTTTGCTTCGTTTTTCTTCTGTTTAGCCTTGAATTACAAGCAAATGGAGCTCTATCATGCCCTCCCATTTTTCTTTTATCTGTTAAGTAACTGTGTTCCCAAACCAGGCCAGAAGGCTGTCTGGGGTTTCATAAAACTGTTTAAAATCGGCCTCACAGTTGTTACAACGTTTGGGCTGATTTGGTTGCCATTCTTATCATCTTCTGAAGTTTTTTTCCAAGTCTTGCATCGACAATTTCCAATAGCAAGAGGTGTCTTCGAAGATAAAGTAGCTAATGTTTGGTGTGCCTTAAATGTATTTTTCAAGTTCAAAACGAGGTTTGATAACTTTCAAATGATGAGGATATGTTTGTTTGCGACATTGTCAGCCTTATCTCCCAGCTCCGTTGATTTGTTTCTCCGTCCCAATCTCAAAAAATTTGTCCTTGCCCTTATCAACTCGTCCTTAGCCTTTTTTTTGTTTAGTTTTCAAGTACACGAAAAGAGCATTCTATTGGTAACTGTACCAGTGTTGTTGTACTTTCCTTTTGCTCCTTTTCCTTGTTTCTGGTTCCTGTGTGTGTCTGTTTTCAGTATGACTCCATTGTTGATGAAGGATGATTTGAGCATTGCTGTAATAGCTCTGATGGTGCTCTATATAGTGTCTTTCCAGGTTTCAATAGAACACGCCTATCGAAGTACTCTTAACACTCAGGATGGCCTAGCTGAATATTATAGAAGTCTTTTGCATACATTGCTCAATATAGAGTATAAAAAAACCACTCAATATGATATATTGAAAGTTACTATCAAGCAAGTAATGAAGAATTCTGGGGCAATAAAAACACTGATTTTCCATTCCTCGATGTTCCTATCTTTGTTTGGTTGTACATTTTTGTTTTTTGTGAGTTTGGTTTTCAAGTCACCAACAAGATACCCTGATTTATATCCTCTTTTGATTTCTGTATATTCCTGTGTGCATTTTATTGTTTTTTTTATTTATTTCAATATCAAGCAACTCAGGATACCCCAGCAGTTCGAAGATATCAAGAATGTCAAATTGAAGAGCTCTTAGTCTTTTTGTAGAATAGTTATATTGTATGTTACCACTTGGCCACTTAGTAGTAGTTTGACAATACTTTTGTATATTTTTGTTGACGTTTTTGCTAATAAACTATTGAACATTTCAATAATTTACTTCTATGTCCCATTTTCAATTTCAGTGAACATTATCGTTAAAATTCAATACAATTTTATTCTTATTCAATCCAGTCCATTTATTAGTACAGAAAATGGTGTGACTACTTCTCATCTGTAATATGTTATTTCATTTATCTTAAAAAGTTGAAAGTAGAGCAGTAGGGATGAAAAAGATAATGCAGAAAGAAGAAATATTGGAATAAGGCACTGCTTGTCAGGTTGACGAAAATCTGTCGAGCAATGCTAACTTGGATGGGTCACTGTGTTAAAATCCTGTATAACTGCACCGTAGTAGCATATCACAGCTCGCAGGGGACTATATTAATGATCGCAAGATGTAGCAGGAGGTATGACGCCCTTCGGAGGGGACGTTAAGCTGACAGTCCCGAATAAGCCGATATTAATTGAAAAAAAAATGGATATGTATCTATTAAGTAGTTAGTAATTGTAAATAATGTTTGGTACACACAAATAAAATAAGAAACTAAAATGTGAAGCCAATACTAAGGATATTGTATATAGTCAATATTTCAGCCTTTTCTAGAAAGATTGGTGAATGAAAATAAACAGGGTGATTCAAAAGTACTTTGACAAACTTCAGGAGGTGATTCCTCACAATATTTTAATATGAATGTGACCCATTTAAAATGGAACCACCCCTGTAGAATACACATTTTTCAGTCAATCTCAAAAATTTTCATAACTTTAGTTTCATTTCCACGGCACTATGGTTTTTTTTCTTTGTCAAAAACGGCAAAATTTGACTACACCACTGGATTCGTAGTCGTTATAAATGAGAACCATCAAAATTTCATAAAAAAATATTGGTTAACAACGAAGTTACAACAACTTTCATTTTGGAAACAAAGTATTTGATTATAATTTTTATTTAGATTATAGACATATTTAAAATCTGGCAACACTGCCGATACAAAGTAGAACACCAGTGAATTTGTACAGCGAAAATCCGAAGTCAATAGCTCATTCCGTTCTACAGTTATAACTCCTGAAAGTATGGTAATGTGAGCGATTTGTGGTGAACTAAATCACAGCCTACTATTGATTTAGTACAATACCTGTTCGTTCAGTGGACTGTATAAATACTAATATTTGGTAAATTCGCAAACACACAGGACTGATCAAAGTGTCACTCACCCATGTGCCTCCGTCGGGGAATCTGATCTTCAGCCAATAGATACTTCGTCTAGTCTTCCTGGCGGTATCGCCGCTAATCACATTTACACTAATTCTAAGGATGAGGAATATCTTGAGTAATAAGCGTTATATCAATGAGAAAACACCAACTCGAGAAAAAACTAAAATGCTATGTTTTTTCCATAAGATCTAGGAACTCAATGTCTGTCTTCACATTTCTCCTCTTCCGTCTCATTTTCCCACTCCCAAAAGTGTGATACCTCACGCGCAAAATAAGGACGAAAGAGTTGAATAATGCAAATGAAAAATCCCATTTGAAATATACAATATACATATAAAATCCCTTGGCAAAATTAATTATAATTATAATAACAAAAAAAAAGAACAAATGCGTCAAGACGCAACAATACCTATGCCTAATGTATTAGTTCAGCATTCCTCAAATTATTGATACCTTCTCTAAAAGCTTGTTTTAATTGAGTCTTGCAGAGTTTAGAAGGAACATTTTTTGTCCTGCTTTCTGTTTTATTAATCAATAAATAATTTTGATACTTTAAAACTTGATTCGGTTCATTTCGTTTTGATCGGCTATGGAAGACTGCATAACTTGAAAATAAATTTTTAATTTTCTGTTTTTTTCGAATACACATAACCTAAACTTAAATAAATGATTTTTAGGGAATATAATTTACAAATCCAGTGGCGTAGTCAGATTTTTATTACAAAATCGCTTCCACCACAAATTGCTCACATTACCATACTTTGAGGAGTTATAACTATAGAACGGAATGAGCTATTGACTTCGGATTTTCACTGTAGAAGTTCACTGGTGTTCTACTTTGTATCGGCAGTGTTGCCAGATCTTAAATATGTCTATAATCTAAATAAAAATTATAATCAAATACTTTGTTTCCAGAATTAAAGTTGTTATAACTTCGTTGTTAACCAATATTTTTTTATGAAATTTTCATGGTTTTCATTTATAACGACTACGAATCCAGTCGTGTAGTCAAATTTCAAAACAAAAATTGCCTAATAAACTTTTGCCGTTTTTGACGAAGAAAAAAAACCATAGAGTGCCTTGGAAATGAAACTAAAGTTCTGAAAATTTGTGTCAAGACACAGTTTTTGATGCTTAATATTTAAAAAAAAAATTTTTGATAATGATTGAAAAATGCGTATTCTACAGGGGTGGTTCCATTTTAAATGGGTCACACTGTATATATATATATATATATAGATATATATATATATATATATATATATATATATATATCCGGAAACGCTTCGTTTCCAAGATCGGGGTGTTGAAGTTTTATTTTGATTTTCGTTTTTTTTAAATAACTTTCAAAATACTGACCTTAATTGAACGAAAATTGGTATTGAGAGGTTTTTGTGTCGAATTCGAACCTGATATTATTGCTATTACTCGTAGGGGGCGCCACCTACATGTCTTTTTCTTTTTTGAAGATTCATAACTTTTTTGAGCGTACTTCTAGCACATTTTTCAGTAAAAAAATCAATTCCTCTATTATATCTACGTAAAAAAGCTACCCTCGTTACAAGTCGCTATAAGCAACCGTTTTCTAGATATTTGGACATGAAAATTTCAAGTCGATTATTTGATAATCGATGCGTGTTGAAGTTATTACCATTAATTTGCATTTTTCACAAGAATGCTCAGGAAATGAATTTGACGTGTAAGTAGTTTTGGTAATTACATATTATGTGACAGTTAAACGTTTTGTTGTTTTGTTAAAGTTTCGGTAAATTTTAAAACACTAATTTTGAAAAAATGGATTATTTAAACAGTAATGCTCATTTAGCCGATATGCATTTCGTTTATGGCCTTGCGGATGGCAATGTGTTTCCGGACATATATTTATTTGGACAATTTATATTAGAATATTGTGAGGAATCACCTCCTGAAGTTTGTCAAAGTACTTTTGAATCACCCTGTATAATATTTATTTTACGTTGACCAAGGCTAATGGGCATAGGTATCAATGAGAATAAGAGGCACAAAAACATGCCAACATTCCTCCATGCCATTCTATAGATATTTATCGGGTGTGTCTTATAATATCTCGAAAGAAACACAGTGAGTTAATGCTCTGTATGGTAATATTAAGCATATATGATGTACCTATATAGAATGCTGTAACTTTAAAGGAATAAAACAAAATCCGATACAGTCAAAATTGTCATCAATGTATTTTAAGACCCACTGAATCTCGAGAAATAGAGGAGATCAACAATGAACTTGATACAAGAAAACCTCCAGGATTTGATGAAATGGTGAATTTAGAAATTGCACCTTTGATAAGTATAGAAAAATCGAATTTAAACGGTTTTCTTCACATAAAGGATTCAATATAAAATTGAACCAGAGAAAGGTAGATCTCAGGTGAAAAACAACTACTTTCCTGGCAAATACCACGCAGAACGTTGAATGATATTCACCTGAAAATCCATGCATACTTCCATATAATATCAATGGACATTGAATGCAAATGTTTTTTCTGATAAGCTCGATTATGTTTAATTTATGTCGGTGTTCACCTAACAATCCATACCGGTTTCAGGCTTCTTGGCCCTCATCAGTATGGAGTAGTCAACCAGCCAAAGGTCCAAAGAACTCTGGCTGAAGTGAGACACAACGTAAACAAACCATCATCGATCTTGTAACACCTATAGGTGCGAAAAGATAAACTTTAACTGGCGGTACCTAGTGACAGAAAGAAACACTCCCAAAATCTCCCACCTCGATAGGTTTCTAAATAAAAGATTCCTTCTCAGTAGGAGTGGCAAGCCCGTCTAGCATATAGTGAGAGATAAGTGCCATGTGAAGTGGAATGAATAGAAAAATCGAATTTAAACGGTTTTCTTCACATAAAGGATTCAATATAAAATTGAACCAGAGAAAGGTAGATCTCAGGTTGACTATCCGTACTGATGAGGGCCAAGAAGCCTGAAACCGGTATGCGGATTGTTAGGTGAACACGACATAAATTAAACATAATCGAGCTTATCAGAAAGAAACATTTGCATTCAATGTCCATTGATATTATATGGAAGTATGCATGGATTTTCAGGTGAATATCATTCAACGTTCTGCGTGGTATTTGCCAGGAAAGTAGTTGTTTTTCACCTGAGATCTACCTTTCTCTGGTTCAATTTTATATTGAATCCTTTATGTGAAGAAAACCGTTTAAATTCGATTTTTCTATTCATTCCACTTCACATGGCACTTATCTCTCACTTTGATAAGTATGTTAATAAATAATTCCCAGCAGGCTCAGTACCTGACAAATAAAAAATTGATAAAGTTGAGTCAATTTTTTAAACAGGTGAAAAAGATCAAATGGTGAATTATATATAATCTCTATTCTTTCAGTACTTTCAAAAATTATAGAAAAAGCAGTTCATTGCAGATTATTGGAATACCTCGAAAAATCAAATTTGTTATTTAATGGGCAATATGGGATTTAAAAATCCACTGATACTGAATCAGCTGACTAGTTGTTATCATCGAACTCCAATGTGATATAGATTCTAACAATATTTTCATTGGATCTTCGAAAAGCATTTGATTCAGTAGATCACAAAATCTTATTGAGTACTTTGAATAGAATAGGTATTAGAGGGCCTGTATATATTTGGTTTAACAATTATTTATCAGACGGGAAACAGTTTGTATCTATGATGTATCTTTAGCAGACTTTGATTTTTCTGGAAAAATCTAAATGTTTGCTGATGGTACAACAATGATAACAAAAATAACAAGATAGATAACCTTTCAAAAATATCTTGATCGCTTATATCATATAAATCGATATTGAATTTTGATAAATCTTCATTTGTGTTCAAAAGATCCTCAAACATTGATGTAAAAGATCCTATTAAATTCAATACTGAAAGTGTGAAGTACTCTTCCATTCTCAAATTCTTGGGGCTATAGTATATAGATGAAAATCGTGGTCCAAACATATTAAAATATTAAGAAAACGAATTTCCCCTATAATTGTTTTGAATATCTCAAAAACTATTTATTTGACCTTGATTCACTTTAAATTCCAATATTTAATTTCTGTTTGGTGTTCAGCTAGTCATTCTTTGGTTAAGCCATTAAAACACTTCAAAACTAAATCATCTAGTGTATTTTCAAACTTGACTATCGAGAACCAACAGTTAATTTATAAAAACCATTTACATATCAATTTATTATACAAAACACTAGAGAACAAGTACAATTTTAACCTAAAATAAAAATAAAAAATCGTGAACAGTAAGGTTCAAACGACTTCGAAAGATTGTCAGTCAAGAATTCTTGGTGTGGTGACTATAGTAGTAGCATTTATCTATCAGGAAAGTTTTGGTTCTTTCAAATATTTTTTTTTCACTTCTGACTCCTTTGACTTCATTGTTCAAATTCGTGTAGGTATGGTCCACCTGTATTTCCCAGTTTAAGTTGACATCTAAGTAGGTTCCTAAAAATTGAACTTCAGACATTTGAATATCATTAATAGTGCATATATCAGCTGGAGTATTTTTCCTGGAATAGAATTTCACAGATATTGATTCAGAGGGAGTTGAATGAGCTTATTCCTTTGACACCATGAACTGAACTGATCAATAACATTTTGGAATTTGCTGATGAGTTGTTCAATATTTTTGCCAGATAATGTTATGGTGGTGTCGTCAGCAAACAATGTAACATGGCCGCCCATAATGTGTTGTGGTAGGTCATTTACATATAAGAGGAATAGCAGTGGTCCTAGGACAGTGCCCTGAGGCACATCTAGTTTTACATTTCTTGATCTGGAGAAAGCACCATTACAGGATACACCATATCTCTATTTGTCATCTAGGACTTAATCCAATTTATCAAATTATAGGGGAGACCAAAATTTGTTAATTTTTTACTAGGAATTCACTGTGTTCAAAGCTTTTGATAGGCCAAAAAATAATGAGAAGGGCATTTTGGTAAGAAGCAGTTTGCAGTGATTTATTTTTTCTGAATCCATACTGAGATTTACAAAGAAAACTATGAAGATGATCGATAATTCTGACAACTTTTTCAAATAAGAGCAAGGAGATTTGTCTGTAGTTGTCTATATCTTTTGGGTTTCCTTTTGGATATACAGGGATAACAACTACTTTTTTAAGAATATCTGGAAAGTAGCCTAGTGTGAGTGATTTGTTCATAGGTGGGTTAGTGGTTCAATAATGGCAGGGATTATTTTCTTTATTATGACAATTGAAAGTTCATCATATCCTGCAGATTTTTTATTTTCATTTTAGGGTTAAGCTATCTCATTTTAAGTAAGGGGTTGAGATGGGAAAGGGTTTATTAGGATGAGATTTTTTGTAACGGTAGAAGGTATTATCTGGTACTCTGCCAAGTATATGGTATTCATGTTCTAGTTGTTTAATATTTATATGTACAATTCCATAAACTTGTTTCTTGGGAAATAGATAGTAAAAAAAGAATAATTTTCAGTTGTATATTTTAAATCGATTTTTGATTGATTGTTTTGTACTAAATATATGCCCATTGTAAATTATACTGAACTACATCGAATTAGAAATTGTTTTGTTCGGGAAAATTTCACCACAAAATTTGATTAATTTCTGTTCACAAAAGCTGTTGAAACAAGAATTGAATATAAGATTGAGGAGGTTTGTTAGGATTTGGATCAATTTTGTTGAAGAAAAACTATTGTTGCCTTGGCAAGGAAACAATACTTTTTCTTCAACAAAATTGATCCAAATCTTAACAAACCTCCTCAATATTATATGTTTAATTGGATCACAAAACTTACTAAAATTAAATATAAGAATGAAAGAAATTTAATGGACATAGCCCTCAAAGAGACGTGTTAACCGTAGACACGTGTTTCGGGCTCTCGGCCCTTATCACCGTACTGATGAGAGCCGAGAGCCCGAAACACGTATCTACGGTTAACACTTCTCTTTGAGGGCTATGTCCATTAAATTTCTTTCATTTTGTTTAACAGTCCCCTCGATATTTACTTGATATTACTCCCTTTCATTAAATATAAGATTTAAAACCATTATTTCTACAAAATTCTTATCAGAGATTTTCAATGATTTGCTCTGAAATATTTTTTTTTCCTTAGGAAGTTGTGGACGAATCAGATGGATGTGGTGGAAAATTCTCTTGTTTGATAGTTTCAGAAAAATTTAAAGGGAAGCCACTTTTGCAACGACATAGGTGAGTTAACTTATTATGAAATCCTAAGATAAATAAGGCGAATGTTTTTTCATATTATTTGGACCAGTAATCGTTGATTTGATACTCTAAACAAATGAAGTTTTTATTATATTGCACAAAAAGTATGATTTTATTTAAATAAATTGAAAAACAAATGTTGAAAAACAACATGAAGCAAAAGTTTTTACATATCTAAAAAAAATTATTTTTTTCTGCCATCTTGATCAATAGTCAACTTCGAATAGATGTGAACATTCTTCAGTCTTAGTTGCTCACTTTTGGATAATGTATTGGATAGTAAAACCCAAGAATTTGATGGTGGTTATTTCTTCAATATACATTAAACTAAAAGTAGTAAAGGAATCAGCACTTTACCACGGCCAAACGCTTCAATAAGAAAGGGGTGTTTCCTTATGAAATTCATTTTCTCCCTAACTTTTGTTTTGATATTAGTGCATGCTATTGGACAACATGTAATATTTTGTAAAAGGAGAAATAACAAAAAAACTGGAAGAAAAACAGAAGGAAAAAAACAATACTTCACTCATACACATTTTACATATCCAGTGGTTCACTCAATAAATTCCTATCAAGGTATTTTATTATTAAAAATAATGAGTTTACCTATCAAATTAGATATCTTATCTCAAACTTCACAATATTGATAACTCTCATCAGCAAAACATGGTGTCACTTGAAACACAGTGTTGAAAGGCAATTCAACTAGAGCCATAAACAAAAGAACTTGTCCCGGTTGCCTAGAAGTTCATCAAGGTTAGTAGTATTTGTTTGTATATGCTTTATTGTCCAAAGGTGAACATCTCATTGAAAAGCTTAAAACAATAGTTAATTAAATAGTAGGGGAGACTGTTGTTCCTTGATCATAGTGTACCTTGGATCACTCTTCAGTTTTTCGACAAATGCTGTTATCAGTAGTAATATCCCTAGGACATTGATAATAGACGAGATAATTTTATGACAATCGAAAGCTCCTTTATTTATTAAAAGTACAGTTAGTGAAAGTACAATTATTAAAATTTTACTTAACATTAGATTCGTTGCTGTTCTCTACTATAGAAGTATCTATGTGTACCTATGTATGTCTGTCTGTGTATATACATTTTATGACTTGTCCTATATCATGATGGATCTTAAAGGATAAATAAAGATTATTATTATTATTATTATTACCACGCATAATATTTATGATCTTGTTGTGGTGTTCTTGATCGAGATTTAAGTATGGTTTTATAGAATTTTGATTGCTATGACCAGTAATTTTCAGCAATTGTTGTTCTTCTACACCACTTTTTGCCAATTCGCTAATAGCAGTTGATCTATTCGAGTGATTTGTTATCTTTTTGTCCAACAGGTACATTATCGTTACCATTTGTCAGTTTCATTTTTCCAGTGTCGATTTGATTTTAAGAACAGTCGTGGTGAGGTAATATTGTCGCCTCGTTTTGATATCAGTTTATGAAAAAGACGTACAGGGCAGCTTTATCTTTCACTATTGGAAACCAATCATTTACTACTCGTACAGCTTTTAGAACCACGTTGGCACGTTTTACTGAACACCGGATTGTATTCAATGCGATTTGTTGGAGAGTCACCGTTATTTTTCTCGATGTGAAAAAAATCCACCAGACAAGCAACTGCCTCTCCTCCTCGCCACGCTAATTCTACACTAGCAATATGGTAAAATTTACGCATAAGACCTTCAGGAGTATTTTCATCCCATAGCAATATTATTTTGTTAACTTCAGACAAATTTAACCAAACTGAACTGGACTTACGTTTACATGAATCTGCTTGTAGTTTCTTCCTGATTGCATCGCGGGCATCTCGGGCTGGTTTAAATACTATATTGTTAAACGGGTCAATCATAATATTATAGTCATTATAGTACTTTTCTTGCAAAAGTTTGCACGAAACGTTCCACATTGTCTTCACCGTTGCTTCTTTAAATTCGGTCCCGTCTTTCTTTCTCATATTGACCGCCCATTCTTTTAGTATCAACGCCAATTCCTCTAAGCTTCTATCTTCATTTAATTCATATTCGCAGCAAAATTCCATAAATATTCCCCAAATATATTTGTGACTGTAGGTTGTATTTCTGGGAATTTTTTCTTTGATAAGCGCATTTATACTTTGAGCATTCGCATTGCCAAAACATGACATTTTGAAATTTATTTGGAATGAAGTTGTCAAACTCAATCGTGTTGTCATAGTGATTGATAATTGCACTGAATGCAATTATCAGTGTAATGTTGACATGATTGGGTGAAATTGTTTCAAATGACACAAAATGACAAAATTTGAATGGTTGTTAGAACTGTCAAAAAAAATTCTACGTAACAGAACTGTACCAAGACAATGTTTACTCAGTACAGCACAAGCAAGCGGAAGAGTGGTAGTCCATGTGCTACTGTTTTGAGTAAAATATAAATGAAAATTCACTACTGCTGTGTACACGACGATTCCAAATCGAAAATTAAAATTCTGTATTTGTTGTAAAATTTTGTATATTTAAGCAAAGCGCTTTTGGCCTATGGCCATCTACAGTGCTTATCTGTCATGAGAATAAAGAATCATCTTGATTGAGGTAAAGCTTGTGAGCATTCTCACATGTGTTGTATGTTCCTGGTTCTCAGAATCACATTTATAATGTTCAAAACAATGAAAATTCTCTAACTCTAGTCTATTTCAACATTTTTTAAAATTTTGAAAATTGTTTTGGCCAACGACTAGACAGCCGTGTTCAGACAGCATGCTGAAAGAGTGATATTGGTATATTGCTTTTAATATTTAAAGAGATAATAATAATAACGAATTATTCCATAGTTTAATTCAAGAGATCATTTAGGGCCAGTTGTATAGGTTACCTCAAGTTTAAACCGATAAAAATTAAAAAAAAATCTTGTAAATCTGCCAGTTACAGAATTTGTAGCTTACTTCAAATCACATTGGTTCATCAAAATGTTCTCCGTTTTGAAGAAAAATTGACAGTACTGACAAGAATGACAAGTCAAGTTACATCAAAACTAGTTGTTTGTGTTTCCCACATCCCTTCGTCTGTGAATTTTTGATATTGTTTATTATTATTGTACTTGTAACAAAATGCATTGTGGGGGCAGCAGGAGGTCATCTAATCCTGAACCTATTGATGAATACCTGGTCTACTGATGAATTCGCTGTCTTCTTGGGTTTTCCACAATATTTTATATCTTCTTCACCGTCAAATAATGTATCTTCAAATATTGCCAAGATGTCCTATTTTAAAACAAAAAATATTGTCAAGGGTTACAGGAAAAACATCAGTATTTCAATCCGCGCATGTGTTTAACCGAAGCTTTAAGTTAAACTCCGAATGGCAGTCGCAGAAACCTATACAACGAATTTTATACATTAAACCAAAGATTAACTGACACTTGATGTTTAAACTGAACCTCTACAAGTGGGCCTTAGAAGATCATGTGTGACTCTATAAAAAGTTACTGCCAAACACGAAACACATCTTTGTTCTAAACTAAAAAACATTAAGAATAATGATTTTATCAAATATCGAGTAGAAAATGATCTAAAATACCATGAATCAAAAGCAAATGTTCATCTGAAGTAAGTATTACAAGAAAGAAATATTAAAAATGCCTTTTTCGGAAAGCAATTATCTTATTCAAACCAAATCATTTTACTCCTCTAACTACACTCTGTTGAACTTGCTTAAAAAGGATTATGTTCAATTGTTTCAAATACTCTACCAAAGTCCAAATATATTGCTGTGTGCCATTTGATGAGTATTTTTTAAAAGTCCTACTTCATTCATCCTGAGAGTTTCTCAAAAAAGGAATATTTTATTTATGTGAAATATCAATATAACGGTAGAAGTAGTGTATGTGTCCTACGAGTGGTTTCGGATCCCACTATAAAAGGTAAGGCCCCCGTGATCTTAACTCGTACAAATTTTCATTTATTTCTGAAAATTGGTAAAAAAATTTACAAAAAAAATGAAAAAAAATTACGAAGCTCTGGAAAGGACAACCAAAATAAAATACCCTCGTCCGCGTATAATTTCAATTTTCCTATGTTTTTTTGTGTTGTTCCATCTAGGTTATGCCTTTGTCTCGGCTCGCATCCCTTTATCCCGTTATTCCATTTTCTTTTATCCCGTTATCCCATATTCCAGTTATCCCGTTTTCCACTTTTTGCCGTTATCCCGTTTTTCTGTTATCCCGTTTTTCCGTTATCCGGTTTTTTCGTTCGTTATTCCGTTTTCCCAAAAAAATAAGAAGTACCAAAGATACAATACATATAACCTGAGTGACTAAATGAGTGCTACTGGTTCCTGTATAAGAAATATGTTTATTTCAGACTTGTTAATTCTATTCTGGAAGAAGAATTGAAAACCATACACGCATTTTCGCAAAAAACCTTCACCCCTGAACAGTGGGAGCAACAAAAGTAACATGTCGAATGATGTTAGCAATCTCTCTCCTAGTATTAAAAATTCAGGTAAGAAAATTATAAACTCCTTCCCAACCACCTCAACATTGTCAAGAAGTAATTAAAAATATAATGTTTTTTGAAGGAACAACAGTTGATTGGAAGGGAGCATAGAATATGATTTGAAAGAAGTCATACATTGGTGCGACTACAACTACTTCTGTTTAGAAGACATAAAACTAGCCTCTCTTGTTAAATACTAATCCCATTAAAATTAGACCACACACCAAATTTCTTGATATCCAAAAACTAAAAAAGAAAGCAGTAAATTTTTCATTTCTTACAGGAGTTTTTCCATCATGTTTGAAAAACGTAATAGTCATTCCATTACATAAGGGTGGTGATACTGATAATCCTGCAAACTTCAGACCCATTTCAATGTTACCCACACTCTCAAAAATAATAGAAAAACTCGTGTATATTTTATTCATTATTTATTTTGTACCAATTTATTTATCATATGTATTTGTATCTAATAGTTATAGTTTTCATTCTTTCATTTATAAATGACTTTGTCAATGAGATTTTTCATCTTCAGACAATAAAGTATATTTGAAACTGGCTTTGCACAAAAACTGGTATCTAAAGAACTAGGTTTGCCAGAAAGTTGAGCTGAACATATTTTTCTTGAATCTCACCTGAGATATGGTATTGCTTTCTGGAATTATTGTAGTAAAATTGTTTGAGTCTGTTTAATGATTAGAGATAAATATGTCAACCACCTTTATTTATAAAACATAAAATTCTCTCCTTGAAATTGTATGTTTTGTTTGTCTATCTTTTTTTGAAATACTCTATTACCTACCTCTTATTTGATATATAACATATCTTATGTCTTGTAAATAAGAATATATGATATTGATAGCTGCATCGATTCGTTAGAACAATTTCATAAATATTTTTTATACTTATAAAAAGTCAATATTGTTCTCAGAAACTCTCTATAAATAAACTATATAAATATAGAAACTCTCTATACATAATAGGGTTGATTAACTACTATAACTACACTGCAATAATAAATAAAAAAACGTGTGTAATTTTCACTTATTGCAATGGCATCGATGAATAGCAGGTACTGAAAGATGTGGCTCTTACTTGTCACTTCATTTGACCTTTCTACACTGATTTGAATAATAATGAAGAATATTTTACATGTCTAACACTGATTTGCATAATACTAAAAGTTATTTGAGATGGGTTGGTTATACATATTTTTTTTCTGTAATTTATTGAAGATATCCTGAATAATTGAGGATTTCAAAGTGTGGCGCCCTTTGTATTGGATTTTAATATCCCATTAAAAAGATATATATGATTTCCTTCAATTAACTAGTCTCCAACTGTATATCAATTTTTATTCAAAAACCTCATTATTCTTTTCACATTATCTGTAAATTTTTTTCAGGTTCAAGTGTTCAAGTGTCTACTCCAGGAAAAGTAATCCTCCATGGGGAACATTCAGTTGTTTATGGGAAACTTGCGCTCGCCGCAAGTTTGGGTCTCAGAACAAAGTTAACCATTTCCGAAATAGATTCCTCAGATACTCTTGTTGTGAAGTTTTCGAATTGGGATCTTATCAAAACATATAGTTTACAAGTAAGTTCATATTATTAAGTCTTGGAAATATAACGGTCCTATTAAAGAAGGCAGAGGGGTAGCGAGGTTTATGAAATCATTGATAAACACATCATTTGTTTCTTATCAAATATAATCATTTCAAACTTCCAGACAATCAAGGAACACCTTCTGGACCCTGCATTACCATTAATTCAACCGGCTAAAGACTTTAACTTGGAACACCCGGATCTTATTCATCATGAAACTCTACTCGATAAAGTAGATAATTTTCTCAAGGCCACTGGAACAACAGACCTAAACCCCGCTCAACTTGTGGCTACCACGTCTCTGTTCTATCTGCTTGCTGGAATTCTGGGATCCGTAGATATTGAATTGGTATCAATATCTATAGAAGTCAGTACTCAGTTGGATATTGGTAAGCTTCATCAGGATTTAATATATTTTCTTCTACATACAATAGCCAAAAGAAATTTAATTGGTCAATTGCTCAATCAAGTGCTCGTCTAAAGTCCGTTCCCCCCCTATTAATTTTTGAACCACCTGGTAAATCGCCACGAAATTTGGAGGGCTTAAATAGGAGATAAAAACCTACTTTTTCATGAAAAAATCACAGCTAAAAGTTTTAAAATGGTGGCTGAGCGCCATCTTAAATTTGTTTATTGTTTTATTGTTCTTTATTATACACACACACACACACACACACACACACACACACACACATATATACCGGGTGTCCCAGAGCTTTTAGGCCAGCAGATATTTCAGTTATTTGCAGAAAATAAAATTGAAAAAATACGTGTCGTAGGAGACCATAAGCTCGTTCATGTAGCATAGCAAAATCCACCCCTGGCAAACAACCCCGAGAAACCACCCAAACTTTTGTTTTCAAATTGCACCCCCATGTTTGTTGCTGTTCAACTTACAGCCCGTTTCATTCCTTATTCATCGATATATCATAATATGTAGTTGTGAAGATAGTAAATTCGATAAAATTCAATTCGTTAGTGGGTACTATTAATTTGAGCGGAATGAATGGTTCCACATTGTAGAGACAAAGAAAAGTGGATGTTAAAGAAAAGAGTCAATAAAATGTTGTTTTCAAATTGCACCCCATGTTTGTTGCTGTTCAACTTACAGTCTTTTCATTTCTCATTCAATAATGTACCATGGTAGCTAGAATGGCATGCAGAATTATGGCAAATAAAAATACAAATGAAATAATAATTTATAAGCTCATCTGTATTTTGAAAAAAATTTATACTACAGAAATTGTTCAAAATGTTGGCCAGCACTTACCACACATGCATCAAGTCCGAATCAGCGGAGTACAGGAAGCTCTAATCATTTCGAGATACGGTGTTACAAGCCTCTGAAATTTTCTGTGTTAAATCTTCAATATTTATTGGTTGAGTTTAGAAGACAACTCGTTTCAAATATCCCCATAGGAAAAAAGTCCAGTGGCGTGAGATCTGGAGAGCGTGCAGGCCATCGAACAGGTCCACTATTTCCAATCCAACGGTCTTGAAAGATATTATTGAGGAATGTAGTAACTATATTATGGTTATGTGCAGGAGCACCATCTTGTTGCCACCACATTTGTTGTCGTTCCTCAATTGGAATATCTTCTAGTAATGCAGGAATGCAATTTTCCAAGAAATGTAGATACGGTGGCCGTCAAAGTGTCTTGGAAAAATGAGGGCGATGAGGCGTCCATTATGTAAACCACACCCGCGTTCACACCCACATTGTTTGGAAATTGGTTTCTCGTATCCAGTGAGGTTGTCCTGTGACCAATAGTGCATGTTATGTCGGGTTAACAGTGCCATTATTATGGAAGCGGATTCGTCCTCCATAAGATTTGATCGAGGAAGTTGGGATTGTCATGGACTAAAACTTGAATGTGAGCAATGAATGCCATTCGTTTTCGAAATCTGTAGGTCTGAGTCCTTGGTGTAAATGTATTTTGAAGGGATGATACCTGTACTGTTTGAAAATTCTGTGCACAGACGACTTACTGATCCCAATCTCCACGCCAATGCACGAACGAAATATGAGGATGTGCTTCGGTAACCAACACATTTATACAATGTTCCTCAGTTCATACAGGAGTAGGATGTGCTTGATGTGTTTTCCCTGGAAATGATCCCGTTAGCATTGTATTTTCTACATCGGAAGCGTTTGCGACCTGGTTGTCGACGATCAGGAACGCTGCTCATACAAGCCTCTCCAGCACGTTTATTCTTTTGGCATTCACCAAAATTAGAAGCATATCAACGTATTGATTGGGAGTGAAGGTAAAAGGCATTTTGATATTTAACAACAATATCACGACTGATGCAATTTGTAATCCAGATACCGTAGGAATAAAACAAAGCACAAAAGTTCTAACATTTTATTGACTCTTTTCTTTAACATCACTTTTCTTGTCTCTACAATGTGGAACCATTCATTCGTCAAATTAATAGTACCCACTACGAATTGAATTTTATCGACTTACTATCTTCACAACTACATATTATGATATATCGATGAATAAGGAATGAAGCGGGCTGTAAGTTGAACAGCAACAAACATGGGGTGCAATTTGAAAAACAAAAAGTTTGGGGTGGTTTCTCGGATATATATATATATATATATATATATATATATATATATATATATATATATGTATATATATATTTATATATATATTTTTATATATATATATATATATAAAAACAAAAGGAGATTTGTTTCGATTCCAAAAAAGCCACCACCCGCCTACAGCTGTTTCATAGTTTCCCAATCATCAGGACGGCTTGTGGTCCTTTTTTTCAATTCGAACCAAATCTCTTAGAGTGCTAATACCTACCGGCAAGGATAAATGTGAAATTTACAAAATTATAGAAGTGACATCTATAATTTGCGGTGAAGCTTAGACCTAATGAAGTGGAATTCAATGACACGAAAGTTCGTGCAACATTGTAAAGTCACCAACAGATGTCAGTATAGGCCAATCCACGACACCAAAAGTCGTACTTCTAGTACGTTCAGAGTTACGCAAAATAATTAAAGAAAGATAGAGAGATTTGTTTTGATTCCAAAATTGGAATGGATTCATTTTGGCCATAACCAGTGTTGTGGAAAGGGATATTAAAAACTTCTGTAAATCGTGTTCTATTTATTATTTGTGTGTGCATGTGTCTGACCAAAGGAATTTGCACGTGAACCAAACCAATGGAAATGTGGTATGTTTTTCTCCTCGAATTTTCCAGACCCTCTGTTCCATTTCTTTGACTTCAAACTTGAGGAAAATACAGTTTTTTTTTTCAACTTCGCAATTATTCTCAAAATAAGTGTTATCCAATAATATATATATATATATATATATATATATATATATATTTTTTATGTTAAGCAATGTTTAATAAATTATAATTTTATTATTAGGTATTTTAGTTATCGTCGATAAAGCTATGTTATTTTGCAATTTTCTTTACCTTTTTACTATTATACTATGCTCTAGTCGATTCATATGTATCAAGAGGGCAGTCCTGAAGTAGTTCTGTTATCCAAAGTATATGACCAACCAAATATCTAATAAAAATCCACAATTAAATCTTGTCAAAATTGAAATTTACAGCAAACATTGAATTAAAGCAAGATCAACGGATATATAAGTTTTCAACATCCTGTATGAAAATGCACATAAACAGGAAACCCACCAATGGGATTCGAGAGAGTTTGTGTGGAAAAATGAGGATATATAAAAGATTTAATGGCATAAATTGTAAAAATATAATTTTATACGAATTTGTAAATAGTATGTAAGTTAGAATTAGATTTTATGCATAAAATCATTAGTATTAATTAGAATGGCAAATAATTAGGTAGGAAGTAATACAAAATTCGGAAAGCTGTGAGAAAATAAAAAATGTGAGTGTTCCCATGGGATGAGATAACAAGTTCAAAAGGTGAAGCCAAGTACAAAATTTTAAAAGAAGCTTTCATAGATAATATAAGAAAACCTGCTACAAAATTCCCGAACGAGGAAAAATTCTTGAAAGGCTGAACAGAAGAAGTACATAGTAAATAAAAATTCCACCTACCTGGTCTAGAGGATAAATTTCGGAAGGAGAGCAAGTAAGCTGTCATTGAGATCCCAGAAATACGTCCACGGGATTGGAAACTTCAACAGAAAAGCAGCCACAAGGTATTCAATAACTGAACTCATCAAAGTGCAACTTTTCACAGTAAACCAATAACTTTGCGTGTCTAAATCACTGGTTATTTTGTTTTGGGTTGAACTTTCATATAAAATTCCATGTCAAAGGACTGATAATAAGTTCAAACTTTCTTCTTCAATACTTTCATTGTCACAAACATCCATATTGCACCAATTTAAGGCATTGTTTGCTAGTATAAGGTAGCTATCGCAGAGTAGGGTATTTATAAGTTTTGATTTGAATAAAAAAACCAACCAATTTGATTATTCTCTGCAACTGGTGTTTATTTTTCAATTTCTTACCTCACTTTTCTCCACTGAACAGCTTTTCTTATCGAATCGTTAGTGCCAGGTCGGCAATACAGATCGCAGGAATCGACTGCTGAGAAGGAGTGACTCATGTTCATAGGCGTACTGAGCTTGGATAAGGTAAAAGAGGTTGAAAAAGAGAAAGGTAACATAACATAGCCGGAGTTTTTATTTGTTATGATAGGGGTTCAGAAATTATAATCTGTGAAATAAATTCTCCAAAAATATATACAAATTTAAAATCATATAAACAACCAATCATAACAAAATATGTATATATATAATATCCAATAAACACATTTTTCCGGAAAAAATCGAATAGAAAAACCTCAAAAAATAGTTGAATGGATCTGCATAATTTTCAACGCTTTCCTCAACTGTCTTGAAATTCTACATAAATTATTTAAGTGAATTTGAAATGAAATTAGTTCTATAAATATATTTCTATTTTCCACGTTTCAGGTGCTGGAACAGGTAGTTCAGCTTCTTACCTAGTGAGTTCGTCTGCGGCATTCCTTCAATATGTTAAACTGAAGAAGAAAAGTGAAAATTTCTCTAAAGTGGAGTACAAGCCGAGCTCTTGGGATGTGAATTTATCGAAGTTTAGTAATAAAGAATTGGATATCATTTGTAGTTGGGCTTACTGTGCTGAGAAAATTGTCCATGGGACACCATCAGGTGAGATTGTTTCGCAATATTAAACATCAAATGAGCTTCTGGTTTAAGTACCCATCCTAGGATTTTCTTCTGTTGAGTTTGAGAAAAAAAATTGTCATAGTGTCGATATATACAAACTAGAGTCCTGTATGCATTTTGGCAGTTGATATGTTAGAATCCAGACACTTATCATCAACCCTCAAAGGGATTAAACTTTGATGATGGCCACAAAAATATTAAAAAAACCTTTTAAAACATCATTCAATCTGAAAATGCATATCAATCAACCAACACATATTACAGAGTTATCGGCTACTACAATAGATTATATCTGTACTAACCTCGCTGAGGAGAACATTAGGAGCTCCGTAATACCAATTGTTTTTTCTGATCATGAAGCATTGAGTGTAAAATATGATTTTATCGAGAACGTAAAGTATAAAAATGCGAATAAAGGAAGTTTTGGTAGAATTTATAGTCTCAAAAACTTCACAAATATAAACAATTGTCTAATGAAGTTGGGTGGAGTACGGTGTTGAGTTCTGACAACCCTTTATGCTCATTTCATGAGAAGTTAATAGACTTCCCATTCTGCAGAATTAGAAATAAACCTAAAAAATCTTAAATCACGAAAGGTATAAAAAATTCAGCAAAAAATCTGAGATCTTTACTAAACTATGTTAATAAGTACAGAACAACTTACAGAAAAGTCATAAAACTTTCTAAAAAAATATATTATAGAAAAATGCTTTCAGAAGAAAAAAATCAGAGTAGAGAAAACTGGGCAATTATAAATAGTCTGAGAGGTAAATCTGGCCATACTTCCACTCAGTTACTTGTGGATCCAAATTTGCTAAATGACCTCTACTTTGGAACCACAAAATGACCCAATGTCATATATGTCAGGAATGTTCATTCAGGAGACATTTTGCTTTCTACCGATAAATCGTCATGATTTACATGATATGTTTAAAGAAATCAAAAAGAAAAAATCGTGTGGGGAGGTTGAAATATCACTAAATATACTAATAAATCTCTCGG
This sequence comes from Gonioctena quinquepunctata, assembly GCA_018342105.1. Classification (NCBI taxonomy): domain Eukaryota; kingdom Metazoa; phylum Arthropoda; class Insecta; order Coleoptera; family Chrysomelidae; genus Gonioctena; species Gonioctena quinquepunctata. Next base: position 892,831 of record JAFIRS010000176.1, read on the forward strand.
ATGAGGTTCTTGACACCCTTGCAGAGACTATAAATATTTCATTTGCAGTACTTCTAATGAAAAATTTAGTTAAAAAATAACATTAGATTTCCCTTCAGTCTGAAGTTGTCTGTTGTAATTCCATTATTTAAAGGAGGAGACCCATCAAATCCGGAAACTTTCGCCCAATTTCTCTTCCACACTGTCAAAAGTAATTGAAAAATTAGTGAAAAAACAAATCTGCAGCTTTCTAGGCAACCATAATATTTTGTCACCATGCCAATTTTTTGTGATTTTTCAAAAGCATTTGACTGCGTCAATCATCAATTGCTTTTGAAAAAAACTAACAAGTATGGGTTCAGAGGAATTGCTTGGGATTGGTTCGACTCATATTTGTCAGGACGTTATCAAATTGTACGCAGCGAAGGAAAATACTCGGAGATTGGCAGCATAATCCATGAAGTACCTCAAGGTTTAGTTTTGGGCCCAATTTTGTTTTTGCTTTACATAAATGATCTATCCACTATAAATATTCCTGGAAATTTACCATTTTTGCCGACAACACTACGTTGTTGAGTGGGAAGGATACAGACACTTTGAAAAATAATATTTCCCTTGACGTTGATAAAATAAAGCAATGGTGCGATGCCAACTTTATGTGTTTTAATATATCTAAAACCAAAATACTATCCTTCAGATTTGGCTTTGATTATCTGACCCTGGGTAACCAGGCAATAATAAATAGTGAATGCAGTAAATATCTAGGATTACTAATCGATCATAAATCGAAATACATGGACCACATATCAAATCTGAACAAAAAAGTAGCATCCGGCTGCTTTACGATTCAAGTGGTATTTCATGAACTAGGTTAAGATTTAGCAAAAATAACATATTCGGCACTCGTTGAGTCCCATATGAGATATGGTATCGCATTCTGGGGATTCTGTAGCTCTCAGCTGTTGAATTCAATCTTTATTCTACAAAAAAGAGCACTCCGTCATATGTGCAGTGCAAAACTGAGAGATACTGACAGTTATTTGCCATTTTACACGCTTTATATTAGCTCCACTTATGTTTGTTTGTAACCGACTCCTTTGGACTTGATTTTCACCCACTTCCAGACGTCCGAATGATTTGAAATTTGGCAGGTGTACATAATTCCGGTGACAATGCATTAAGAAATTTTTGTGTGAAAAAAAAACAAAATGGCGGCTCCACTATGGCGGACGAGTTTTGTGATTATGGTCCGATTTTCAAAATGGTATTGGGGTTTTTGGGTCGGAATTATGATTCTTTTGTAAAATTGAAAAATTCAAGATGGCGGCTCCAAAATGGTGGACGAGTTTTGTGATTATGGTCCGATTCTATTCAAAATTGGTATGTGGGGGTTTTTGGAGTTGAATATTATGATTCTTTCGTGAAAATTCGAAAAATTCAAGATGGCGGCTCACTGATGGTGGACGAGTTTTGTGATTATGGTCCGATTCTATTCAAAATTGGTATGTGGGGGTTTTTGGAGTTGAATATTATGATTCTTTCGTGAAAATTGAAAAATTCAAGATGGCGGCTCACTGTATATATTGCAACGTTAAAATCTTTGAATTACTTCTAAAATCGAGATTTGACTATTAATACAGCTGTACACATTAATGATTTAAAAAATAATTACAGTTACTAATAGTAATCACGGAATTGATAGTCGATTAGAACAAATAATAGTTTAAAAAAATTTAAAAAACACGCTTTTATATAAAACCAAACTAAAAAAATAGAAAATAAATTTTAATTAATTTGAATTAAGAATAGTGTAAAACAATTTAATAAATGTAAATTAATAATAATGTAAATAAGAAAAACATTTATTGTATTTAAAAAAAAGCGTGGGGTGCCTAATCTGAATTTTAAAAAGCACCCCACGCTTTTTTTTTAAATAATTTTTCTTTTCTTATTTACATTATTATTAATTTATATTTATTAAATTTTTTACACTATTCTTAATTCAAATTTATTTTCTATTCTTTTAGTTTGGGTTTTTTATAAAAGCTTGTTTTTTAGTTTTTGAAACTATTATTTATTTATTTTTTAGTTCGGTTTTTTATAAAAAGCGTGTTTTTTAGTTTTTTCAAACTATTATTTATTGTACCGGAGACTGCTTTTTAGTCCATAAAAAATCTAAAAATACAGTGAATATTAATAGACACAACACGCGAAATGGTTCTCATCTGCAATTACCTATTCCAAGAACATCACCCTTAAAAAATTCTATAATATATGAAAACTTGAAGACATATAATCACCTACCAGCAAATATCAAAAATGTATGTGATAACAAGCAATTCAGGAAAGGCCTGAAAAGTATGCTTGCCACTAAAGCATACTATAATTTAAGAGAATTTTACTGTGATCATCTATAGCTCAAAAAAAAACTTGTAAGGCTTTATGTAAATTGTATCAAATTCTAATTTTACAATTGTGTGACGGTGTGTACACCTAGATCTATATTTTATACATGTTTTTATTGTGTGACTAATTTCATCAATTTAATTGTGACTGTAAATGCTTATGCCGCCTTTTGTTTTACTAACTGTATGTCTATTTATAAGTATGTATATATAAGTTTATATTTACTCTGGCTTTGTCAATAAGAATTATGTTCTTCGATAATAAAGCATATTTGATTTGACTTTTGGGACACCCTGTATATAGTACATATTAGATCATAACTCAAATATTTTTTTTCTAGGTTTGGATAATACCATCTGTACCTATGGTTCAATAGTGGAATTTCGCAAGGGGCTGTCGCCAAAACTCCTCGACATCACTTATCCCTTCAAACTGCTTCTAATTAATACCAAAGTTCCTCGTGAAACCAAACAGCTAGTTTCCAAAGTGGCTCAGCTGCACAAAAAGCATCCGGAGCTGGTTAACAACATTTTGAATTCTATGGAAGATGTAGCTTTCATTGCCTTGCAGAATATAATTGCTCTCTCACAGCTCGAAGGTAAGGATTTTTTTTGTATCAGTTTATTTATTGAAAATGAAAAACGTCTTCATCCTCGAGACAGCCGACTACAAATACCTATAGATAGTTGTCAAGATCAGTGATATAAAACATAAATAAGAGTGGACCCAGAACCGATCCCTGCGGTACACCTAGGTTGATGGGTCTCAGCTCAGATAAATCATTGTTATGAAATCTCTTTGAAAACGATTATTCAAATACGTTTCAATTGAATTCAAAACAGATCTCACTGATGTCAAGTGTGGATCATCATCACATTAGGCATCTCAAACCAAAGTTGTTTCATGTCAGTATATCAATAATAAATGATGATGAACCTAACCTATGGCAATTGTTCCAGTGATTAGTGACTGCTCCGACCTTCAAACTGACATCCAAGGGCACTTCGATGAACTCTGTCAACTCTCTTCGATAAACCACAATCTTCTCGGCGCATTGGGTGTCTCTCATGTCAAATTGGACGAAGCTGTTCATCTTCTGGCCCAGCACGGGCTACACGGGAAATTGACAGGCGCAGGGGGTGGAGGTTACGCCATATGCCTAGTGCCACCTGGTACTGACTCAGGTGTTTTGGACGGAGCCATGAAAGATTTGGTATACAAAGGCTTTGGGGTTGTCTGTACTGAATTAGGAGGCGAGGGGGTTAAGGTGGAATCAGTGGTTTGATTCTTTTCTTCTTCTAGTGTTGTTTAATGAGTACAACTTTATTTATGAAGTCTTTATTTCATCAATTTTGTCTAAAGAAAGTGTTCTATCCAATTATAAATAGCTAAAGTTTGAAACTTAACGAAAACTCAACACTTATTTCAAAATACATTTTATTAGTGATCTATGAAAGCAATACTCAAAGTTTTTCTTGAGGAGTTAGTTTTCAAAGTTGGGAAATAAAGATTCCAGAGAGCAATGGAATGTTTAGTGAAAAAAGTCGAATATCGAAATCTAGTGGAGCAAGCAGAAAAAAAACCTGCTTTGATAATGTGAAGGCTTAAAGTGTCGATAGGTATAAAATTGGGGATTCAATAACAAAAATGACAGAAGAGTTACACTTATGGAAACTTCATTTTCAAGATCAAAATCAAGTACAATAAAACAAAAACTAACTTAGGCTTGTTCAGATCTGCATGACATATTTTATAAACACTTACTTGCAAAAAATTGAAAATCCGTGTTTTATAAACTGCCTGATTTTTTTTTCTGAACATTTATTATTGCATTCCAAAGTATTTTTCTGCTGTTTTTTCAAGCAAGTATTATTGTTGAATAGGATTTTTTCCAGGAGTATTTTTTAATTAAAGAAAGAAATATATCAAATAACAAAAAAAAACGTTTTTTTTTATATTCAATATGAGTGTTCAATATAAATCAAGTTGATAAATACTTGCCGCCGTGTTAGTATCAAGATCCTCCCTCGAAAATCATGAGTAGCCGACCTACAGCGTAAAGGGCTGTATCATATTACAAGTGGACCAGATTGTGACGTGAAGCATTATTACAGAATGAGACATTGAAGGGTTAATATAGTTCAGTGATAATAGAACAAGAGCGCCAGGCCTTCCTTATTTTATAAAAGCTGAAAGTTTCCCAGCACATGCGCCCAACATAGGTAGGAACGATTGGCTACTATGAAGTTTGGATCATTGTGGCTTCGGCAGGTAACAGGTAGCAAAGGTGTATAAAATAGCAACTTAAATTTGTCAAAGTGTAAAGCGTAATTTTCTTCGGAATAATATTAGAAATCACGTCGTCCATTGCCAGACACTTAGTATCGTGGCAACCCCTTGCCGGACACCCTTAACATTAAGAAATTGTAACTGTACTTATGTTATAGTATAAAATCTGAATTTTATATATGTTACTTGGGTAACTATTAGATGTTTCCTCAGTAGCCAGTCAGTTCTAACCATAGACATTATAACTGATGGACTGTCCGTCACGTGACTTCAACACACAGTTCCTTCTTCTTCGCACAAGGTGGGCTGGTTCCGAAGAACCCCGTGCACGTAGGCCTCTCTATTTGGGCCCATTGTGCGCCCACTTGTTCTGAGAAAATCAGCTGGGCGTGCCGATTTCTTTGACAAAATTCAGCAACTTCCTCAGCTGAATCTCCTTGACGTCCTCTGGGTTCAGAATTATGCTCCCAAGGTTGATCTCCCTCTGGTGCACCAAAGCTGGGCACTCAGTGAGGATGTGCGACGATGTCTCGTCATCTTCCAGGCACCATCTACATAGGGGATCATCTGTGATCCCGATGAGCTCCATGTGCCTGTTCAGGTGATTATGTCCCGTTAGGAGCCCTGTCACAGTCTTGATATCCCGTCTGTCAAGTGACAGGATCTCTTTAGACATTTTTTTCGATGGCCTCTTTATGTGGAGCTTTGATTGCCTTCATGCCTGGCGCCTCTTGCCATGCTCTAAGGAACTGTTTTTGTAGCAGTTCCTCCATATTTGAGATTGCCAGACTGCTGGGTATTCCCAAGATGGGTTCAGGTCCGACTGGGGTCTTTCCCGATCCTATCTTGGCTAATCTGTCTGCATCCTCGTTCCCGGAGACACCTGAGTGTCCCGGGGCCCATATGAGGCTGACTTTGCTTGTTTTCGATAAACTTTCTATGGCGTTTCTACACTCAAGACACCAGTTTGGATACAATCCTATTTGCGCCTAACGCCATAATAGCAGCTTTGCTGTGCGAGTAGATGGCAGTAGGCCCTCGACTTTTATTGTCGAGATTATCCTGGACACAGGTGAGTATAGCATATACTTCAGCCTGGAACACTGAAGCTTATTTGCCTAAAGGAACTGAGATTTCTCTCTTTGTTCCTTCTTCGTAGACCCCTGCGCCGGACATTCCCCCAAATCTTGATCCATCTGTGTATCAGGTTGATCCATGGTTTGGGGGTCTATCAGGCGCATTGTCTTCCATTCCTCCCTTGTGGGGATGGTTATATTGGGCCCTTTTCTAAAATCCAGAACAGGCGGGGTACTGTCTCTTTCCATTAATAGGACTGGACATCCTTCCTTTGCCCTGTTCCAGATGAGTGTCCATGGTCTGCCTCAGTACCGCTCCATTGGCTTGCGCCTTTGGGTCTGTATGCAGCACGCATGGCTTCATGTTCAATGACAAGGTGCAGAGTCCTAGTAGAACTTCTAGAGTAGGCATGGCCCTCATGGCACCTGTTATTCCTAGACAAGCCAGTCGTTGTACTTTATCAAGTTCATTCCTGGACTTGCCCTTTGTAGTACCAGTCCACCAAATGATGGATCCATGTTTTATGCTTTACATGGTTACTGCAACCTCTAACTAGCATGAACTCACTTTGCAACATGTAGTACTACTACGAATGAAGAAATCAATTAAGTAGATATTAATACACAATAATTGTTTTTCTTCATCAAAAACATGTTGATTGGATAATATTTGTTTCCTAGATAATTCAATCAGAAATGGCTTTAATAATGATACTGCAACATAAACTTCAACAAATTAAGAGTACTTATCTTCAGTTTTACGCAAAAATTATTTCAGACCTTAACTCTATCTGGTACACATAATATCCAACTCATCAATCTTCGTTTATAAAAAGTGGGTTTATTCGGCATAATTTGTCGTGTATTGAGTGGAATTTTATTCTCCATTCATTGTTACGATGCACGATAGCTGTGCAGTCTGGTCATTTGCTGAGAAATGAAGTGAGGGTGGGGAGAAAGTTAATACTTTTGGAAACTTTCGAATTATGTTGTTTCATTTTCCAATATTATTTTTAGTGTACATAATTTTGTCAAAATACAATGTTGCCAAGATGTCTCAAGTTCGTACTTACCAGAATTTATTTTCTCATGGTACATCTATACTGTTTTAATTGTACACACAATTTTCAAGTACAATGTTGCCAAGATGCACAATAAATCCGTAGCTTTCAGAATTTATTTTGTCATGGTACAACTATACTATTTTAATTGCTCAGCATAATTGCTAAAATACAATGTTGCCAAGATGTACAAGAAATCCGTGAACGTCAGGATTTATTTTCATAAGTGGTTTTGATGTCGATTGTTTTTTTTAAGGGTTCATATTTTCGGTGGGGAGGCTTGTGGGGTAAGTTTAAAATTTTGTTGTTTCATTTTCCAATGTTGCCAAGTTATACAAAAAGTTCGTAATCAACAGAATTATATTTTTGTTTCATCTATATTATTTTTAGTGTTGTGACATAATTTGGTCAAAATACAATGTTGCCAAGATGTCTAATAAATTCGCACTTTCCAGAATTTATTTTCTCATGGTACATCTATACCGTTTTAATTGTTCGCGCACTTTCCAAAATGCAATGTTGCCAAGATGTACAATAAATCCGTTACTTTCCAGAATTTATTTTCTCATGGTACATCTATAGTGTTTCAATTGTTCGCCCAATTTTCAAGTACAATGTTGCCAAGATGCACAATAAATTCGTAGTTTTCAGAATTTATTTTCTCATGGTACAACTATACTATTTTAATTGCTCAGCATAATTTCCAAAATACAATGTTGCCAAGATGTACAAGAAATCCGTGAACGTCAGGATTTATTTTCATAAGTGGTTTTGATGTCGATGGTTTTTTTAAGAGTTTTTATTTCCGGGTGGGGAGGCTTGTGGGGAAAGTTTATAATTTTGTTGTTTTATTTTCCAATGTTGCCAAGTCATACAAAAAGTTCGTACTTAATTAACATAATTATTTTTTTGGTTCATCTATATTATTTTTAGTGTTGGACATAATTTTGTCAAAATACAATGTTGCCAAGATGTCTAATAAATTCGTACTTTCCAGAATTTATTTTCTCATGGTACATCTATACTGTTTTAATTGTTCGCGCACTTTCCAAAATGCAATGTTGCCAAGATGTACAATAAATCCTTACTTTCCAGCATTTATTTTCTCATGGTACATCTATACTGTTTTAATTGTTCGCGCACTTTCTAAAATGCAATGTTGCCAAGATGTACAATAAATCCTTACTTTCCAGAACGTATTTTCTCATGGTACATCTATACTGTTTTAATTGGTATCCCAATTTTCAAGTACAATGTTGCCAAGATGCACAATAAATCCCTAGCTTTCAGAATTTATTTTCTCATGGTACAACTATACTATTTTAATTGCTCAGCATAATTTCCAAAAATACAATGTTGCCAAGATGTTCAAGAAATCCGTGAACATCAGGATTTATTTTCATAAGTCGATGATGTCGATTGATTTTTTGAGGGTTCTTATTTTCGGTGCGAAGGCTTTGAGGATTTTATCCTTTGACAGGATCAAGCGATTTTAGCCCATGGCGGAAAGTCTTCAAGAAAATTATATCAATATTTTTTTTTACTATTATTCCCTTTTAATTTTTTTTGGGAAATTTTCAACATATATTTGTTTATAACATGTATTTATATTTGAAAGTCACAATAGGCTGAAGGACCAAGGTCAATAGCCTATCGGGTAAATGTAATTTGTTTTTTTTTTAAATGCATTTATTATTATTATTTAAATCAGATTGTAAAAATGGCCTAAGTTGATATAAAAAAGGAAAGAATATCAAATATTTCACTAATCTGAATCATCAGAATCATCGTACTGCTTCTTCCGTTTGGATGCCTTCCTTTTCGCATAAGTTCGTTTCTTGGCAGATTTTGGTGGTGGTGGAGGAGGCATTAACCCGTTTTCATTCAATTCAAAAACAGATTTTATGAGGTTTTCAAGTTCTGTCACTTGAGGCTGCAAACAAAGCACTTATATCAATACAGATTTCACAAACTTGGGCCTACTCAATAAATTAATTGTCGAATAAAAAAAAAAGATTTGAAATACTATGAAATTGCCTACCTTGAGGTCTGCCTTTCCTACTTGTCCTTTGTTGCAATTCTGCATTATCGTCCTGAAATTGGCGTATACATCGGGATCATGTAACAGGTGTTTGTAAGTGCCGAATTCGTCGATCAGTTTTTTCAGTGCCTTGTCGTTATACTTGATGAGAGTGAGGCAGTAGGAAATATTCTTGTGATATCGTGAATTATCGGTCATCTTGAATTTGCTGCAGAACCTCGTAACAATGTGTTCCATATATTTGGCATTCTCGATCAGATCGAAGAGAAAGCTGCAAACAATGAAATAGTATAATAATAATATTAGACAGTACATTCTCACATAGGTATATACAATGAGATGGTTTATTAATTGAGTGCACCTTGACTACCTGTATGTGCACGGAGTGTTTCACAGAAAGAAAAATAAATGAACAAGTAATTGGTATTACCGATTGTACAGAAGTAATACAGAGATGATATCTTTCATATTTGTGTGTTATAAATGCTTAGATAACTAAGGAGAGTTTAAATGCATGTTATTAGTGTTTGGTAGTTTGTATATACAGAGTGGGCCATTGAAAACGAAACAGCGGCTCTGTAGGTCGGCAGAACCGAATTATATGAAAACGCTCGGACATATCAACTATATTTTCGAGGGGGACATCGTTTGCGATGAAATTCACCCGAAATACATTCCATTCCTTGGAGCTGTGATCGTCACCCCTAAATTTTTAAATGGCAACATATGGCAAGTGATACCTCATTTGAAAAGTATTTTCCTTCTTGATATCAAACAAAAATAAATTCATTCTATCGATTCGTTTTCGAGATATAGGAACTTGAAGTTGGGAAATCACTTTTTATTCACTCAATCAATAAAAATAACATCTAGCAATGCAACTGTTTAAGGTGGTTCCCCCACGAGACAGTTGAATTAGGAAATTATTAAAATTTGGCATACGTATTGTTTAACATGTAAACAACACCTCTATAAAATTTTAACAAGTTTCACCATCCCGAACCCGAGATATATATAATTGAAGTTGACTCAATTAACACGTAACATATGGACCATGCATAGGCAAACAGCACATTATTAATTCTATTGTTAGTACTAAAATCAAGAAGTTTATGAAAAACGAGGAGGAGCTAGAACAGGATATCACAGACATTGTGAGTAAAAATCAAAGTGATGACCATCTAGTTTGACAGATATAATCAAAACTACTCTCGTTATTCAAAATAGTCCACGGGAAGCGCACAGCCTAAAGGGGGGGGGTCGTTGAGAAATGCGGATTGTGCCAGGGGACTTTTTAAAGAAGGAAGGGGAACCATTTGAGGGTCTGAACGCGAAAAAAAAACTCCTCCTAGTTGACCCCATCGATTTTAAGCGTACCCCCCCTTCCCCCCCCCCCAAAAAAAAAGTTCAAAGAGAGTACTACAAAAAAACTAATTGAAGTTTTATCGACAAAAAGATATTTTTTTCCCATGACGTATAATTTCTAGTGAGGGGGGGCCAGGGTCGGATTTTTTTTTTGCTGCGCTTATCGGGGACATCAATTTTTTGAGTCGCCGACTTTCTATAACGAAGAAATTTTCTAGAGTCGATTAGGGGGGCAAGTGCCCCCCTTCAAATAATTTTTTTTTTCGCGTTTCAAATCGAAAAGTTCTTTGAAATTTTTCAATTCCGTCAAAAATAATATTATTGTTGAAAAAAAATGCCCCTCCCCCCCCTAAATTCTTAGAATTTCTCATAGATTACGAATTATCAAATTTTAATAATTTCCAATTCAACTGTCTCGTGGGGGAACCACCTTAAAGATAATTATCATTGTCAAGGAATTAAATGATCTAACTGTTTACCAACCAATAACATGCAATTCCGTTTCAAAGTTTTATTTCATCCTCATTTACTTGATCGAAAAAATGTTAAGGTTCTTAGGAATCGATAAAAAGACATTATCTCGAATTCGACTCAAATGCGAGTACAAGAAAAACATGTGTGAGATAATTTTTTTGGCCAAATCGCAATTGTGGATGTCCATCAGTGTTGAACTGATCTTTGATTGAACGACATTAGAGTGAATTACTTGACTAAAGCTGCTGAATATCTTTTCGCAATAATGGTGTATACGATCGCGGAAAAAGTTGAAATAATAAAAAAAAAATCTAAGAATGATGAGTGCGGTAACCGTACAGCTAATTTGTTCAATGAAATGCACCCAGATAAACTTGTTGCTAGAAAATACGTTCTAGAATTAGTGCAAAAATTTCGTCAAACTGGATCAGTAGCCAACAAGAAACGAGACCCAGAACGTGAATTTCCGTTGAGAAATGAAGCTGTTGAAGTTGCACTTGTAGGACAAGTTCATGCAGACCCAACATTGAGCACAAGGAAATTGGCTAGTGTTACCAATATCAGTAGAACCAGTATCCGCCGAATCCTGAAACATCATAAATTCCACCCCTACAAAATACATTTGGTACACCAATTGAATGAAGATGATTTTGATAGGTGACAGGAATTTTGTGAAATTATGACTACAAGAATAGATGCTGATGAGAATTTCCTTTTCAACATCTGCTTTTCTGATGAGTCTACATTCTTTTTGAATTCGACTATGAATTGTCGTTATGGTCAGATGCCAATCCACATGTTTTCAACGAAGTCCATACTCCAACTCCCCAAAAACTTAATGACTGGGCCGGTATTTTTGGGGACCGTTTGATTGGACCAGTATTTCTCGACAGTAACCTGACAGGAGAAACTTATTTGGAATTATTGAATGAACTTGTTTATCCACAATTAGACATCATTGATAATGACGATCGTTACCATGAAGATCACTTGATATTTCAACAAGACGGGGCACCTCCACATTATGCACAGCCTGTTAGGGCGTTTTTGGATAGAAGTTGGATTGGAAGAAGAGGCTCTATAGAGTGGCCAGCCAGATCTCCAGATTTAACCCCACTCGACTTTTTCCTATGAGGTCACTTGAAAAACAAAATCTTTGCAACCAAACCAGAATCTCTGGAAGATTTACGAAGGAGAATTACTGAAGAATGCCTTCGAATAACGCCGGAAATGCTACGAAATGTGAGGTCTCGTTTTGAACAGAACTTGTACTATTGTATGGAAATGGGTGGTAGACAGTTTGAACATTTAGTTCATTGACAATAATAATTATTGCGACAGTTGATTTATCAGATATTGTTTTTATTCATTAAAATAAAAAGTGATTTCCCAACTTCAAGTTCCTATATCTCGAAAACGAATCGATAGAATTAATTTATTTTTGTTGTTTGATATTAAGAAGGAAAGTAACTTTCAAATGGCGGTCACAGCTCCGAGGGATGGAATGTATTTCGGGTGAATTTCATCGCGAACGATGTCCCCCTAGAAAATGTAGTTGACGTCCTCCGGTAGCTAGTTATAGTTTTTAGAAGCTATTATAGTTGGAAATTTTCTACTGGTTTCTTCTGTCACAAATGGCATTATTTCTCGTCTTGTTTCCGGTTTGATATGAATGATCAACTGTCTTTATCAAGTTCCTTTTTTTGTATATAAAATTACAATTAGCGAGTAAATATAGAGATCTTATATTGAAAATCTCTTCATTATAAAGCGAGCTAGTTGAACATAATTTATTTTTGAGATGAATTACTTTTAGAATATAATTTTCAACTGATTTATGGTATTGTTATATGCACCGCCCCAGATTATGATTCCATAGCTGATGACTGATTCGACCAGTGATTTGTATATGTTGGTAAGAGTTTTTTTTGTTGAGAAAGCCACGCATAATGTAAAATTTGTATACAAGTGTTCTAATTTTTTTTGTTAATTCCAACATGTGATTATCTCATCTTAGATTCCTATCAATAGTCAATCCAAGGTACTTTGTACTCTTTGATTCCTGTATTGAACCGTTTAGAAGTTATTTCTTGGAAGTCCGGTCTTGTGAATGAGAATGCTGTATATGTAGTTTTCTTAATATTTAGTGATACATAATTTGCTACACTTAAGCCAATTGATGACCCCTTCCATACCACCAATTGCCTTTTGTTTCACTTCATCCCAATTTAATCATTCAAAGAGTAAGACGGTGTCATCTGCGTATGAGATTATTGAGATAATTTTTTCCATGGACAATAGGGAGTTTATGTAGAGAATGAAGAGGACTGGGCCTAATTAGAAACATTCCTTCAATTGGCTTTACTGAATGTCTGGAGATGGCCGTATCATTTTTTTTGTTTTAATATATCTTTACCCATGTACCATTTGAAATTTTATGTTATTCTGTAGTGTACTAAGATTAATAAATAATATAGGAACAGTAAACTCCATTCCAGATATAAATTCATTAACTTACCCCATGGTACTTTTAACGCCATCATCATCGACTGTTTCTTGCTCCATTATATGTGTGAAAATATCCGGAAGGGCATTGTACAGGTTATTTTCTTTGTGAGAAAGCTTTGCAAAGAAAGTTTTGCACATGGCGCGTAGATCAACATCTTCGTCAGCCAAACATGATGCCATCTCTGGAATGTGACTATGAGCCCTTATCATATCGCGCAAGATGAGACTCGATAGGGAGAAGAAAGTAGCTTGTCGTGTTTTGGGTAACCGGTCCTTCAAACTGAAAAAAAAATTATAGTTTCGAATATTTTTCTTCAAAGTAGCTATTGGCCACGAATAAGATAAAACCCACTTATGGCCCATTAATATCATAAGATTAAATCAATGAGTCACCTTTGGAAAATCCTCGGCGTCCATGGTTCAATGACATTTGGGAATCTGGTCAGCAAGTCTGAAATGTGGACTAATATATTTGATTTGATTTCTGGATGCGAAGTTTTCTCGAAAATTGTAAAAATCAGTCTGATATTAGCTTGACAGAACTTGCTAGAAACTAACATAAACCTGAAAAAAAAAAAAACTTGCAAGATTACAAATAATAAAAAGTAAGCATATTGGTGGCATATTTTTATATTTAACGAGTTTGGTGATGAAACCGATTTATTCAACCAACCTATAAATACAACAGAAAAGTGAGTGAAGTACACTTGAACCATTTGTATTTATATTGTTATTTCATAGATAAGTACATCAATTTCTGTCACTAGGTACCGCCAGTTAAAGTTCATCTTTTCCGGCGTACCTATAGGTGTTACAAGATCGATGATGGTTTGTTTACGTTGTGTCTCACTTCAGCCAGAGTTCTTTGGACTTTTGGCTGGTTGACTACTCCGTACTGATGAGGGCCAAGAAGCCTGAAACCGGTATGCGGATTGTTAGGTGAACACGACTTAAATTAAACATAATCGAGCTTATCAGAAAGAAACATTTGCATTCAAGGTCCATTGATATTTTATGGAAGTATGCATGGATTTTCAGGTGAATATCATTCAACGTTCTGCGTGGTATTTGCCAGGAAAGTAGTTGTTTTTCACCTGAGATCTACCTTTCTCTGGTTCAATTTTATATTGAATCCTTTATGTGAAGAAAACCGTTTAAATTCGATTTTTCTATTCATTCCACTTCACATGGCACTTATCTCTCACTATATGCTAGACGGGCTTGCCACTCCTACTGAGAAGGAATCTTTTATTAGAAACCTATCGAGGTGGGAGATTTTCGGAGTGTTTCTTTCTGTCACTAGGTACCGCCAGTTAAAGTTCATCTTTTCCGGTACCTATAGGTGTTACAAGATCGATGATGGTTTGTTTACGTTGTGTCTCACTTCAGCCAGAGTTCTTTGGACTTTTGGCTGGTTGACTACTCTACTGATGAGGGCCAAGAAGCCTGAAACCGGTATGGATTGTTAGGTGAACACGACTTAAATTAAACATAATCGAGCTTATCAGAAGAAACATTTGCATTCAATGTCCATTGATATTTTATGGAAGTATGCATGGATTTTCAGGTGAATATCATTCAACGTTCTGCGTGGTATTTGCCAGGAAAGTAGTTGTTTTCACCTGAGATCTACCTTTCTCTGGTTCAATTTTATATTGAATCCTTTATGTGAAGAAAACCGTTTAAATTCGATTTTTCTATTCATTCCACTTCACATGGCACTTATCTCTCACTATATGCTAGCGGGCTTGCCACTCCTACTGAGAAGGAATCTTTTATTAGAAACCATCGAGGTGGGAGATTTTGAGTGTTTCTTTCTGTCACTAGGTACCGCCAGTTAAAGTTCATCTTTTCGCTACCTATAGGTGTTACAAGATCGATGATGGTTTGTTTACGTTGTGTCTCACTTCAGCCAGAGTTCTTTGGACTTTTGGCTGGTTGACTACTCCGTACTGATGAGGGCCAAGAAGCCTGAAACCGGTATGCGGATTGTTAGGTGAACACGACTTAAATTAAACATAATCGAGCTTATCAGAAAGAAACATTTGCATTCAATGTCCATTGATATTTTATGGAAGTATGCATGGATTTTCAGGTGAATATCATTCAACGTTCTGCGTGGTATTTGCCAGGAAAGTAGTTGTTTTTCACCTGAGATCTACCTTTCTCTGGTTCAATTTTATATTGAATCCTTTATGTGAAGAAAACCGTTTAAATTCGATTTTTCTATACTTTCCACTTCACATGTCAATTTTATTCTCACTAATATTCTTTCAAGTACATGTGAATTCCATCTACTGAAAGGAATCTTTTTATTAGAAACTATGCAGTGAGATTTTGACATTTTCTGTCACTAGGTACGCCAGTAAATTCATCTTTTCGACACTATAGGTGTTACAAGATCGATGATGGTTTGTTTACGTTGTGTCTCACTTCAGCCAGAGTTCTTTGGACTTTTGGCTGGTTGACTACTCCGTACTGATGAGGGCCAAGAAGCCTGAAACCGGTATGGATTGTTAGGTGAACACATTAAATTAAACATAATCGAGCTTATCAGAAAGAAACATTTGCATTCAATGTCCATTGATATTTTATGGAAGTATGCATGGATTTTCAGGTGAATATCATTCAACGTTCTGCGTGGTATTTGCCAGGAAAGTAGTTGTTTTTCACCTGAGATCTACCTTTCTCTGGTTCAATTTTATATTGAATCCTTTATGTGAAGAAAACCGTTTAAATTCGATTTTTCTATACATCAATTCAATTTCAATTTATTCTCATAATAATTTCATTTCAAGTACATGTGAATTCATCATTAAATTAATAGTAATCATATTTATATTATGTAATATTTGCAGTGATATTTGACAATTGTTTGGTTACTGAGTGTCCTACAAAACATCGTCACACTAAACTTGAAGCCTGTCTTGTGATCTCTGTTATGTATGACACCCAAAGCTTAAAGTATTTTATTTTGATGAGGCAATTGGTAGTTGTATACAGTTGTATATCATATTCATGGTAAAGGAAGGAAGGTTCGACGAAATTCCTGGAGCTGGTTGATCCTACATCTCTTACATAAAAATATTTAATTTTGATTAGAAAAAAAATTCAGGGTGACTTAATATATATTTCTTTGATTCCTTTTTGAAGATTTTAAAATTCGTTGTTTCTTCAAGAGTTTTTGGGAGGGTATTGTAGATCTTTGGTCCGTAGTAGAAATATGAATTTTGCGTAACAGTTTTTTTAAAGAATTCGACTTTGATATCCGAGTTTGTTACAGATCGAGTTTCTCGTGAATATTGTTGAGTGGATTTGCATTGTTCTTGAAAGATTCTTTTCAAGCATTGATGAGCACAGATTGAATGAATGTTTAATATCTTGAATTCTTGGTATAATTGGTTTGTCTAGGTTTCTTAAAAATAATTTTTAATAATAAGTTTTGTGCAATCTGCAGTGAGCTAAGATGGGTTTTGAATGTTGGTCCCCAGGCCGGGATGCAATATTGCATTATTGATTCTACGAGTGAGGTATATAGAATAGTAAGTTTTTTTTTCGATAATATATCACGTAATTCATAAAATGTATGCACATATTATAAATGTTTTTCCAATTTACAAATGCTTACATATGATATTTAATTATATGCACACACAAGTGTCTCACACCTAGGTGCATCTGGAAAAATGTAAATTAGAACATTACTACTTATTTATACTATGTTGTAATCTATATAATGTAATGTAAGAATGAATGTAAAATCTCAATTCACATTCATTTATACACATCTCTTTCTCTTTTTTCATGCTTTATATTAGCTTCACTTGTATGTTTGTTTGTTTGTAACCGACTCCTTTGGGCGCGATTTTGACCCACTTCTAGACGTCCGAATGATTTGAAATTTGGCAGGTGTACATAATTCCGGTGACCAATGCATTAAGAAATTTTCGTGTGAAAAAAAAACAAAATGGCGGCTCCAATATAGCGTGCGAGTTTTCATGGTCGGAGAATATGATTCTTTTGTCAAAATTGAAAAATTCAAGATGGCGGCTCCAAAATGGTGGACGAGTTTTGTGATTATGGTTTGATTCTATTCAAAATTGGTATGTGGGGGTTTTTGGGGTCGAAATTGTGATTCTTTTGTAAAAATTGAAAAATTCAAGATGGCGGCTTTAAAATGGCGGCCGAGTTTTGTGATTATGGCCTGATTCTATTCAAAATTGGTATGTGGGGGTTTTTGTGGTCGGAGATTATGATTATTTTGTCAAAATTGAAGGATTCAAGATGGCGGCTCCAATTATGGTCCGATTCTATTCAATATTGGAGAACAGTTAAAAAATAATAATAATAATAATCGTTTGAAAAACTAAACACACACGTTAATAGAAAACTAAACTAAAAAGTTGACATTAGCTTCACTTGTATGTTTGTTTGTTTGTAACCGACTCTTTGGGCGCGATTTTGACCCACTTCCAGAAGATCCGAATAATTTGAAATTTGGCAGGTGTACATAATTCCGGTGACAATGCATTAAGAAATTTTTGTGTGAAAAAAAAACAAAATGGCGGCTTCAATATGGCGGACGAGTTTTTGATTATTTATTTATTTTTATTCAATCAAGTACTCTACAGAATTCGATACAGATTCCAAATGGTACAACTAATCTAAACGATACAACTAAACTAATACATTTAACGACAAACAAACAATAAACAGAAATTTATGTGTATATAAAAAGAGACAATGGTGAACTTAGGTACATGTATATAAAAATATAAGTAAAGGATACGGTAAAAATAAATTACTTGAATTGAATAACATTGCAAGTTTTCAGGTAGGAGTGACGGAGAATTTCAGTTGTTTCTTAAAAACGTAAAAAGGGATATTAAATATGTTTATTGATGAATGATGGATATTGTAGTTTTCCTGAAGCCTACAACAGAAACGTGCGACCATAATTAGTCGATGTGTTTGTACATAGAAAGTGTTCCAGGCTCTGGTGGTTCTAGAGTTGGCATGAAATGATAATTTTTCTAATATCTCTGTACAATTTATGACGCCATTTACAATTTTGAATAAAAAATATACCATGGCATTAATTCGTCTCTGTTCTAAAGTTTCTAGATTCAACAATGAAATTCTTGTAAGAGAGTCGAGACCGTGGAAGGAAAGTCCAAGTTTCCAAACAAGAAAACTTGTGAACCGACCTTGTACTCTCTCTAAACGGTCCTTCTGGCAATTGTAAATTGGTGACCAAATTATACTATTATATTCCAGAATGCTTCGAACAAGTGAAATTTACAACGTCTTAATTGCGTTCTGATCAGAAATATTTCTAGCTTGCCTCTTTATAAAACCCACCATCCTGAGAGATTTATTACAAATATTGTTGATATGATCGTTGAAATTGAGTTCTTTATCAAATATTATCCCTAAATCACTGATACTAGTTACAGCTTGCAAATCAACCCCATGTATACTATAGTTGAAAATAGTTGGATTGAGTATTTTATAAAAACGCATGATTTTACACTTATCAATATTGATTTTCAAAAAATTTTGTTCACAGTAATTGGTGAAATTGATTAAATCATTCTGAATCAAATGACAGTCATCTTCAGATGATACAACTCTATAGAATTTGAGATCATCAGCGTAAAGTAAAATGTTACAATTTTTAAAAGTGCAAATAACATCATTAATGAAGCATAAAAACAGAATGGGACCAATGTGGGATCCCTGAGGAACTCCAGAGGTAACATTTATTGATTTAGAAATAGAATCTCCTATTTTCACTTTCTGATTACGCTTGTCCAGATAAGAAATAATAAACTTCAAAAACTGCCATCCACACCAAGTGCTTTCATTTTAGAAATAAGAAGACTATGATTATGGTCCGATTCGCTTCAAAATTGGTATCTGAGGGTTTTCGTGGTCGGAGATTATGAATCTTTTGTCAAAATTGAAAAATTCAAGATGGCGGCTCCAAAATGGTAGACGAGTTTTGTGATTGTGTTCAGATTCTATTCAAAATTGGTATGTGGGGGTTTTTGGGGTCGAATATTATGATTATTTTGTCAAAAATTGAAGGATTCAAGATGGCGGCTCCAAAATGGCCGCGAGTTTTGTGATTAATGGTCAGATTCTATTCAAAATTGGTATGTGGGGGTTTTTGGGGTCGGAGATTATGATTATTTTGTCAAAATTGAAGGATTCAAGATGGCGGCTCCAAAATGGCCGCGAGTTTTGTGATTATGGTCCGATTCTATTCAATATTGGTGAATAATAGTTAACAAAATTTAATAATAATAATGATAGTTTGAAAAACAAAAAACACGCGTTAACAGAAAACTAAACTAAAAAGTTGAAAATAAATAATAGTTTAAAAAAACTAAAAACACGCTTTTATAGAAAACCAGACTAAAAAAATAGAAAATAAGAAAAAAATTTATTTTATTTTTAAAAAATCGTGGGGTGCATGGTATCAATAATTATATAGTACATTACACACCTAGGGCAGTAAAGTAA
This sequence comes from Gonioctena quinquepunctata, assembly GCA_018342105.1. Classification (NCBI taxonomy): domain Eukaryota; kingdom Metazoa; phylum Arthropoda; class Insecta; order Coleoptera; family Chrysomelidae; genus Gonioctena; species Gonioctena quinquepunctata. The sequence goes on from JAFIRS010000176.1 coordinate 912,558, forward strand.
GAAATGTCTCAGATCACAGGTAATTGTTGGCCGAGGCAATACCATGCACCCCACGCACTTTTTTTGAAATAAAATAAATTGTTTTCTTATTTTTTATTTTTCTGTCTGGTTTTCTATAAAAGCGTGTTTTTTAGTTTTTCAAACTATTATTAATTTTTTTTTCTTGTTTATTATCACATAATTACACTGTATGTATTTTTAAATTCCTAATTCTAGCTATAGCTCACAACCATAAATTGTAACTATTATATATTGCTCACAACCACAAACTGTAACTATTATGTATTGCTGACCTGTAATTGGGGCTTGGTCCTATTTGGACAATATAGTTGAAATTTTTAAAAAAGATACACCGAATTAATTTATAGACTATATCTACCAAATTGAATTCCAAACTCTAGATGATAACGTTAGAGAACGGGTTAATACAATAAAACATATCAACAAATTTGATTAATTATATAAAAACCATAGAAAATCTCAAAAATGAGAAATTCTAGAAATTGAAGCAGAAATAGATTTAAAAGGTACTTCCAATTGAAATATTAACAAATATTTGTCGGCAAATATATTGAAATCAGAACTTTCCTGATCTCAAATAAAGGACAATAAAAAAAATTAATTGCAAAAAGAATAAAGAAAAAGTCTTTTGAGAATAATTTTTACACGTGCGGACAAAGAAAAAACGGTGATTGCAATTGATGAAGACGATTACATACAGAGAACTTTAGATTTCTTGAATTCAGATATATTTGTTAAACTCAACAACGATCCCACATTAATTTACCAACAAAAAGTAAAAAATAAACACTGAAGTCAATTCATTGTACTCTGGATGAAAAAGAGAAAGTCAGAATCACTATTATATGAATCCACAAGCTCATAAACCTCAACTCCATAAACAAAATCACCCTATTCACTCGGTCGTATTTTTCAGTGAAACTTTCCGGAAACCTAATCGACTGGATCATCAAACAAGATATATTAGTAGAAAATGTTTGTGGCATTCAGACGAGAATTGGCAGAGCGTTCGACTAGAAATCGAAAGGTCCCAGGTTCGAATCCTGGCCGATCCATATTTTTATTTTTCAGTTCTTGTTTCCATTTTCTCGTCTAAATGCCACTAATATTTTCTACTGATATTTAATTACAGACGCTATCCACCACTTATTTAAGATATTGTAACTTTATACAGGAGCTCTTCAAAAGACTCTGACTTACAACTATTTCTCGACCAATTGGCCTTCATCCTGGAATACATAACTGCTAGGTATACAGACATAGTAATATGCGGGGACCTGAATATAAACTTCAGAGAAGAAAGCTACTACAAAAAACAACTCTTTGACCTTTTTGAGATGTCACATCTGAAATTGCCCTATACTGAGCCAACACGTGTTGCTAAGTATGGAAATCGACAAACCAGTAGTGGTCTCGACTATATAGTCAGCAATGTAGAAGCTATCTCCTCTGAGGTCTGCGACCTAGGAATCTCTGATCACTCAGCTCAAATAATGACATGGTCTACGACAGTTAAGCATTATAAAAATGAAGAATATATCATCACTAGACAAATCAATGACTGCTCAATTCAAGAATTTAAGTCACTGCTCAATACAAACCAGACCTATCTTAAAAATGGTATAAACAAAAGAAAAAACAACTAGATACAAAAATATCCTTGGAAAAAAAGACTTACCACTCCAATTTAATCAATAACTCAAACAATAAATCGAGAGCTCTATGGAATTTGGTAAACAAAAAAATGAGTCGAACAAAAACAAAGCAAGATATATCACTGAACTACAATGGTAATCACATAACCGACGATAGTAAAGTCGCAAACATCTTCGGGAAACACTTTACATCATCTGTTATTGATAAAATAGAATCACTCGACCTACCACAAGACATGTGTACAAAAAATGCGATCATAGGTCCAAACTCCATGTTTTTTGACCCTGTCACTGAACAGGACATCAAATATATAATATTGAGCCTAAAGAAGAAATATTCAACAGGCATAGACGAGATTCCAGCTGTAATCCTAAAAGAATGTTCCGACGACATATCAAGTTATATTTTTTTTTTTTTTTTTATGTTCTGGTTCCCACGAAAAGGGATATCCTGTAATGTTCAGAGAACATCGTGGGAACCTAGGGAAAGAAGGTAGGAGTTGGTGTTCTTCTTAAATTTCTGAAGGTTGTATGCCTCGGGGAACACCTCCCTAGGCAATGAGTTCCAAAGCCTCGCTGTTCGTTGGATGAACGAGTCTTTGGAAAGTGATGTTCTGCAGGTTTCAAAGTGACCACGAAGGGGTGTGATGACTGAACTTGGCGGGTTAATCTCGAAGAGACTGCCAAAGCAGGAACGATTGTTGATATTTCAGAAGAGCATAAGCCCATGAAAATATCTATAAAATAGAGACAAATCGCCAACTTTTCTACGGTGTTACAGAAAAGTGAGCGAGGCATAACAGAGCGAGACGAATTGCCCTTTTTTGGACAGAATCCAATAGCCTCAGGATATGTTTAGGTGCCGCACTCCAAATATGGGAACAGTATTCAAGGACAGGTCGGATCTGTGCCTTATAGATCATAAGCAGCTGACTGGGAGTAGTAATACCAAGCATCGATATGGATGGCTTCAGTGGTATGGTTACTCCTGACAAAGGGAAAGGTTTTGGATAATACCAAGCCGATGGTCTTCAGTGGTATGGTTACTCCTGACAAAGTTATGTTAGGCACAGTGAGATCGGCTTTTCTAGAGAAAAGACATGCTTGTGTTTTGTTTGCATTGAATTCTACCAAGTTATTAGATCCCCATTCGAGAATTGTTGCCAAGTCCATATTTATATTATTAACATTTCTTCCTCGTTCATTTCTGGTTTCACGGGCTGATATAGGGGCCCTGGAAGAGAAAGCGGTATGGAGGGTACTATCATCGCAAAGCTGTGTACAGACATGAAGTTGCTTTCAACAGGTCGTTGATGTGAAGTAGAAATAGTGTTGGTGCGAGAATGGATCCTTGCGGAACACCAGCATTTATGAGTAGAGTGTCAGATGAAACTCCATCAACCACTACATGGAGAGACCTGTTTGAGAGAAAACTAGCAAGCAGAGAACACAGCTGAGGGGCAAGCCATAAGCGGAAGCTTGGCGAGGAGTCCCTGGTGCCAAACTTCGATCGAAGCCTTTGGAGATATCTAATGCCACAGCTAAAGTTTCTCCATGCTTTTCAATAGATAGCTGCCATATATGTGAGAGCAGGTCACCAGTTGATCTCTGATGGCGGAAGCCATATTGCCTATCGTTGACAATTCCTGAGTCTTCCAGATATTTCATGAGCTCGATGTTGATGGCTTTTTCCATGACCTTTGAAATAATAGATAGCAGTGCGATAGGTCTGTAGTTGCTAGGTAGGGCCTTTTTGCCTTTTTTAGGGACTGGCTGTACTCTTGCAATTTTCCAATTGGACGGAAATACCCCCAAATTGTAAGAGTGGTTGAACAACTTGCAAAGAACAGGTGTTAGTTCGGGGCACATTTCTTGAGAACAATCGGCGGGATTCCGTCAGATCCACAGGCTTTGTTGGTGTTGAGACCCAGCAAAATCTTTCTGATAGTACGCTGGCAAAGGTGATCTCGGGCATGTGACTGTCAATAGGTGTAATGTTCGGGGTTGTTTTCCGATGAATCTAGAGTGGAATTTCCAGCAAATAGGTGCGAAAGATATTGGCTTTTTCCTGGGCAGTCATTGCTAGTGTTCCATCTTCTTTGGTTAGGGGAGGAAATGAGCTGGAAGTGAAATTTCTTCCCACAGCTTTGGCGAAAGACCAAAATGAACGGGATCCGTTAGGACATTCAGCAAGTTTTGATCTTATTTTGGCTTTGTGGGCATCTTTTGAGCATTCTATTGTCTCTTTACATATGCCTCTAGCCTCGACATATGCTGCTCTGGTCTCAGGGCCCGGATTTTTTAGCCATCGATGGTATGCTGCCTGTTTGGAAGCCACAGCTCTAGAGCAGTTTCTGTTAAACCAGGTCTTATCGGATGATGTTCTTCTTCGGTATTCGGTATGTAAGTTTGCATCCCCAACATGATGATTTCAGAAATTGTCTCAGCACATCGTGTTGGATCTACTGAAGAGAAACAAACTCTCTTCCATGGAAACGCTGAGAAATATATATACGAAGACCTTCCCAGTCGGCCGAATTGTAATGCCACATGAGACGGGTGGTATTGTGCAGCTCGATGGTAAATGGAAAGAGCATGTTGTGGAGATGAGGGAGTGGTCAGAGTTTCCAAGTGGGGCACAAACTTCTATTCTATACGGTCAGGATTGGTGGTGAGGAAAAGATCTAGTGTATTGGCAGACTGGTTGTTGACATCAGGGATGCGGGTTGGTAGCTCGACCAGTTGTTCTAGACCATGAGTGATGGCGAAGGCCTCGGCTTGACGACCTGCATCATCTGTTTTGTTAGAGAATTTGAGCCAGGCAGCGTTATGTACATTAAAATCTCCCATGATTATGGTTTCTATAGCCATGATAGTAAACTACTCTGTAACCGAGGGGCAATTTCCAAGCCAACTTAAAATCACAAAAACAGTTCCAGTTTTTAAAAAAGATGATCCCCTAAACGTGGAGAACTACAGGATGATCTGCCTTTTGAGTTGTTTCTCAAAAGTTATGGAAACTGCGGTTTATAACAAACTTGTCAATTACCTAAACAGACACAATATTATTACCCCCTGCCAACATGGCTTTCGCCCTAACCACTCAACTGAAACAGCATCCGCTGAAATGGTCCAATATATCTATAACAGCATCAATCAGAATAAACATGTAGTGGGATTATTCTTGGATCTCTCTTGTGCCTTTGACACAATCAATCCAAAATACTTAACAACGAAGCTAGAAGCACTGGGCATTCGAGGCCCCATACAAAGCTGGATTGAGTCATACATGTCTGACAGAACTCTCAGGGTGCAGGTCGGGGATGAGCAGTCGGACAACTACGATATCGTAATTGGCACCCGCAGGGTAGTGTCTTAGGGCCTCTACTTTTCCTACTCTACATGAATGATCTGCGAACTATATTAGCCAAGGGCGACTTTCATCTATGCAGATGATACGAAATTATTGTTGCAGCTGATACTGCTGCTGAACTGCAAGACAAAACTGAGCTAGCTGCAAATAGTTTCAAACACTGGTGTGATAGTAATAATCTTATCATCAACCTGAAAAACAGTATTGATTGAATTCACCAGCCCTTAAAATTAACAAACATTCTCACAAACAATATCTGCCACACAAGAATATCTTCATCACAGATAACAAGATATCTAGGCCTAGAGATTGATGATAAACTCTCCTTCAACAATCACGCTTGACGCGTCTGTAAGAAGCGGAACAGAATGTACTTTGCGCTCAGCACTATGAAATCATAGAAACTATCTGATAAACATGTACTATGCCCTAGTTTACTCCACTATCGGCTGCAACATAATTGTCTGGGGCAGAGCTACGGAAATATCTAGAGTTTTCATCATACAAAAAAGACTCATGAGACTCCTGTTCGACTTGGGCTATAGAGAGTCATGCAGGAATACATTTGTTGAAAATGGAATCCTGACAGTCACATCCATCTACCTCTACAAACTATTAACATATATTCATTGCAATATGGAAAAGCTAGAAAAAAACAACGACTACCATACTTATAACACAAGAACGAAAAATGATTTTCACCTACAACAGTGCCATAGAATGTTGCATAAAAATCGCCTACTTATGCTGGTGGCTACCTTTTCAACCTGCTTCCGAGAGTATAAAGTCGATCTCAAACCATAAAACTTTCAAATCTAGCATTAAAAAATTTTACTCTTCAGTACATACATATACAGGTTTTTATTTTTTAAATACTGACATACACCTATTTACACTATTTAATTAAAACTGCATGTTCCTATCAGTACATACATATACAGGTTTTTATTTTTTAAATACTGACATACACCTATTTACACTAATTTATTCACATATTTTTCTACCCCTTTCTTTATGTTCATTCACTAGTTCCTCTTATACTCAATGTCTAATTGTAATATCGTGAATATCCCATAATGATGTATTTTACTTGTAATTGTTTGTTAGTTTATAGCACTCATGTATCTTTTAATGACTTGTCTCATGTTTTTGTAAATAAGACCTGTAGAGATCAATAAAGTATCTATCTATCTATCTATCTATCTATATTAGATTTGCTTGAAGTGTGTTAACCCAAAATTATTTTCGATTTAACAATAATTTCTAGTCTTCTGATAAAGGACTAATAATGGGTAACCCTTCGAGTCCTTCATAAGCCAAAACATTGTTTTTAACTCAAAAAGTTCCTAGAAATTGACTATAAAAATGCATGGTTTTTAATTTTTTCCTAAATTTTGCAATTTAACAAGCTGTCATGAATGCACAATTAAATTATTCGGCCAATTAAATTGCTTGTCCATATATTTGCCATGTTTTTATCTACCAAATAGGCAAGATCACAAACTCACAAATTTGCTTCATATGTGCTTGAAGCAGAAATATATATAGTGTTAAAATATTATGTATGCATAGTTTTTCCTAGAAGATATTGTGTAATATTAGAATAAACGCTACTCTAAAACACTCAAATTCAGTGAGACATTCAAACACATAAGTCCACTGATTTGGCATTTTCCCGAGTTGCCAGTGTCACTATTTTGCGGAACTTCTGAGGAAATATTATTCTGTTTCATCCTATGAATAAAACAGAACTTGTGTCAGCATGTGTTTTGAAATGGAGACTTCGTATTCGATAGTTGTTCTTGATTCAGTTATTATTTAACAAATGTATTTATACCAAGGTCATTATTTTTTCGGCCTGCTCACATTGTAAAGAAATATTTTAAATAACGCTTGGCAACGCTGTAATTCCTTGCACTGTCGACGATCGGCGAGTTGCCAGTGTCACTATTTTGAGGAACTTCTGAGGAAATGAAAGATAAGTGCCATGTGAAGTGGAATGAATAGAAAAATCGAATTAAACGGTTTTCTTCACATAAAGGATTCAATATAAAATTGAACCAGAAAATGGTAGATCCCACGCAGAACGTTGAATGATATTCACCTGAAAATCCATGCATACTTCCATATAATATCAATGGACATTGAAGCAAAATGCCACATAATAACAAGCGACATTGAATGCAAATGTTTCTTTCTGATAAGCTCGATTATGTTTAATTTATGTCGTGTTCACCTAACAATCCGCATACCGGTTTCAGGCTTCTTGGCCTTCATCAGTACGGAGTAGTCAACCAGCCAAAGGTCCAAAGAACTCTGGCTGAAGTGAGACACAACGTAAACAAACCATCATCGAGCTTGTAACACCTATAGGTAGCCGAAAAGATAAACTTTAACTGGCGGTACCTAGTGACAGAAAGAAACATCTCAAAAATCTCCCACCTCGATAGGTTTCTAAATAAAAGATTCCTTCTCAGTAGGAGTGGCAAGCCCGCTCAGCATATAGTGAAAGATAAGTGCCATGTGAAGTGGAATGAATAGAAAAATCGATTAAACGGTTTCTTCACATAAAGGATTCAATATAAAATTGAACCAGAAATGGTAGATCTCAGGTGAAAAACAACTACTTTCCTGGCAAATACCACGCAGAACGTTGAATGATATTCACCTGAAAATCCATGCATACTTCCATATAATATCAATGGACATTGAATGCAAATGTTTCTTTCTGATGAACTCGATTATGTTTAATTTATGAGGGCCAAGAAGCCTGAAACCGGTATGCGGATTGTTAGGTGAACACGACATAAATTAAACATAATCGAGCTTATCAGAAAGAAACATTTGCATTCAATGTCCATTGATATTATATACAAGTATGCATGGATTTTCAGGTGAATATCATTCAACGTTCTGCGTGGTATTTGCCAGGAAAGTAGTTGTTTTTCACCTGAGATCTACCATTTTCTGGTTCAATTTTATATTGAATCCTTTATGTAGAGAAAACCGTTTAATTCGATTTTTCTATTCTGAGGAAATGTTATTCTGTTTCATCCTAAGAATGAAACAGAACTTGTGTCAGCATGTGTTATATTAAAATGAAGCTGTTCTTGATTTGTTTAATCTCTTGAATAATATGTATGTATACAGAGTGCTATGTCATTATTTTTTTGGCCTGCTCACATTGTAAAGAAATATTATGAATAACGCTTGGCAACTGTGAAATTATCTTACGCACTCGGCGGCGATCTGTACTTGTAACGTCACATCCTGGCGCGGTTTCCGCAGGGTTCAAACAGGTACATTTCTTTGGTAATTTTTTTGGAAAACTAGTTAAAAAAAAAAAATTTTAAATCCAACCACTTTTCTCATCGTTCTGGACATTGTGGTATTTTTTCCAGAAATTAGTGATCTCGCCTATTGTACTTATATTGAGTGATTTTGATGAAAGATTTAGTTTTGTTGAGATTGGGCAATTCTGATATTTTGTCAAGCTTTCGATTGATTTTAGTTCAGTTTTAGTAACCAAGAAATTAAACATGCCACCAATATAACCTTATCTTTTATAATCAGTTAAGCTGAGCAGAATCTTCTCACCTCATAAGTGCAGTAACAGCAGCGAATTGAATTTCCTGAGTCTTGAACACATCTGGTCGCTCACAAATATTTATAATAAAAGGAGCAAACTTGACGAAAGCACCTGATCCAGTAACTGTTTCGTTTTCTAAAACATTCAATATGAATTCTGCATCAATATCTTCAGCTTGGGCCCCTTCAAGAATCGAATCATCCATCTGAAATGATATACGAAATCACATAGAGAGAGAGAGAGAGAGAATATATGTTTATTGTATATAAGAAAAAATCTTGTTGACAAACACATAAATAAAAATTCACAGTATGCGAATGAACATAAGTCACTGTCAAAAATTGATAACCACGTCACAGGATAAAAACAAATATAAAAACAAATGGTGAGACTTAATTAAATACTTTCACAAAAAATTAAAATTTTAACAATATGAACAAATGTAAACATTAACTAAGTGTATCATCATAGAATTCAATCAAGCTGTAGTAGGCCTTATCACTAAGTAAAGTTTTTAGTTTGTATCTAAAAACCTGGAGATTTCTCTCTTTGATATCACTTGGTATTTTATTATACATTTTCACTCCATTATATATCAGAGAATCTTTTACTAGGTTGGAAGTGGGTATACTGTCCTCATAACATAACAACCAGAAGCCAGTTTTTTATTTAAATGAGTTATATGCTCTTCAAATTTCAGATTACTGTCCAAAAGTAATCCCAAAAATTTTGCTGAGTTCTTGTTTACCACGAGGTGGCTTCCTAAATGCACATTTGATATACAACATTTGAATGTAATAACACTTGTTTTTTTTTAATTCAGAGTGAGTAAATTAGAGTCGAACCAATTCTGGATTGTAACCATGTCGGAAGATATCATTTCGTTCAATTTACTTTTATCTTTATGGTGCCATAGTATGGTGGTGTCGTCAGCAAATAACGTGAACCTTCCGGAAATTGGTAACATGGTCAGATCATTTATATATATAAAAGGAACTAGAGAGCAGGGGAGTTGATAAGGACCAATGAATGGAAACCTTAATCATTAATGAAAAACATTTCTGAAGACAAGCTTTCATTCAAATGCGCTAGAAAGTAAAAAATAATTGCTTTGGATTTGTAGGTTATTCCGTGAGTTACAGATTCATGAGCTTGTCATGTTTTCAGTTCGAATACAAAAGCGATAAGCTTTTGAATCTATAACTCACGGAATAACCTACGTCACACATCCAAAGCAATTATTTTTTAATTTTCAGCGCATTTGAATAAAAGCTAGTCTGTAGAAAAAATTGTTATTAATTATTTTGTTTTGTTCTTTTTAGTAATTACGCCTCTATCTGTGCACTTTTGTTAAAGCATCGTTATTATGAGGCCTTTTTGAAATTGAAATTGTTTATTGAAAATAGGAATCCTAATATACATAAATTTTACAAGTCCTAATTAAACATAACTATGAATAATTACGAATTACGAACAAAGTGAATCGTCTAGTAACATTTATTCCTCTATAAACAGAACTGTTTATTGGGAAACAATAAGTAGAAACACAATAAATAAACAATAAACCATATAGGTATAAATACAATAATAATAATAACCAAATTGAAATTATATGAGATTATTCTAGTAAGTAATAAGGTAAATATCAAGTGGTACACTGTTCAAGTTGACCTTATCTGTTATTTTGATTTCAAATACTCAACCAAAACATCCTTGAATTTTTTCACCGAACAAGACTGCTTTATTTCTAATGGAAGCTTATTAAATTCAAGCAAACCTCGATGGAAGATGGAGTTCATAGATTGGGAATACCGTTACGAGAAACCTAAAGATTGGTACTGCCTCGCGTAGGATAATCGTGAATTTCACTGGTGAATGTGATAAACTGATTAAAGTAAGCAGGTGCTTCGCCACATAAAATTTTGAAAATGAAAATCATAGAGGAATAGAAAATTATATCCTTAACTGGGAGCCAATCCAAAACATGATGCATAATTGTGATGGGTGTAAATCTGTTGCATTTCAAAATAATTCGCATTCCTCTATTTTGCAACTTCTGCAAAGATTCAACACTATTACCATCAAATAATGATAACAGGCTGGCACAGTAGACATAGTGGGGTTGGATTATTGTGTTATAGACCCTTATACACGTTGGGAAGCTAAGATGGCTACTGACACGAGTAAAGAAAAATAATTTTTTAGCTATTTTACTATGTATACTATGTATTGAAAATGATCCCTGAAGTTTAATGTATTATCGATTATAAAACCAAGGTATTTGATTTTTTTAACATGGGCTCATCATGAATTTTAATTATAACTAAGTCGATGTAAATTCGATTGATTTTATTTTGTGTGGAAATAATCATTGCTTTAGTTTTAGTACAATTAAGTTTGAGTTTATTTGCGTTGAGAAAAAAAGATATTTTATTCAAAATATGATTGACTTCCATAACAGCTTGAGATAATTGTTTATCACTTACAGCCACCAGAGTATCATCGGCAAACAAATTCAGAAACTCAGTCTTCAATGTATTGTATGTCATTCAGATAGAGTATAAAAAGAAGAGATCCGAGTACACTCCCTTGTGGAACGCCTGTATCAACATATTTGGCACCTGAGAGTGTACCGTTAACTTTGGTTTGTTGGGACCGACCTGACAAGTAACTCTTGAACCAATCAAGAACCTTCCCTGTTATACCCTGTTAAACTTGCCAAAATCTGCCCAATTTTGAAGAACGGGGATGTTTTGGCCATAACAAACTACAGAGCAATCTCGATAATCTCAAACTTCGCAAAGGCTTTTGAAATTATTCTATATAAACACATTTACTTGTCAACTCACAATCAAATTAGCGATTCTCAACATGGTTTCATGAGCCACCGCAGCACGGCTTCAAATCTAGCAGTGTTTTCCCATTATGTGTGCTCAGCATTAGATAAACAGGGACAGGTGGATGTGATATACACGGATTTTTCTAAGGCCTTTGACAAAATTGATCATAGCATTTTACTTTCTAAACTGGATGTCGTTGGCCTTAGTCAAAAACTACTGAGTTTCTTTGAATCGTACCTTCTTAACCGAAACCAAATAGTTCACTACAATGGATTCAAATCAAACACAATAATTTCTACGTCTGGTGTACCCCAAGGGTCGAACTTGGGACCATTGTTGTTTTTAATTTTTATTAATGATTTAAACTCACAAATAAACTCTATGAAGCTTTTTTTGCTGACGATCTGAAAATAGTAAGTTCTATCCAAAATGTGGATGATTGCATAAAACTTCAGGAAGACATAGATAATGTATAGGCTTGGTGTGAAATTAATAACCTGCATTTGAATATTGATAAATGTAAAGCGATGTCATATACAAGAAAACACACATATACTGAACATCCATACAATATTCAAGGTAGATTGTTGACTCGTTGTAATGAGACTAAAGATCTAGGTGTATTCTTTGACTCTATAATGGCTTTTGCCAATCACATGAATAAAAAAGCTTCCGAAGCCACTAAAATGTTAGGATTTATCATAAGAAACTGTCAGAATTTTACAAATGTTAATGCCCTGAAAATATTATACTTCTCATATGTAAGATCCAAACTTGAATACTGCTCAGTCATTTGGAGCCCCTACTATGTTTGTCATGAGTACACAATCAAAAAAGTACAAAAAAAGTTCTTGAAATTCATGTACTTCAAAAATTGTGGTATCTATCCAGCTAGGGGCTCTGACCATAACAACCTTCTTGACCACTTTCAATTCATTTCTTTAGAAAAAAGGAGAAAATGTGCGTCAATAACTTTTCTTCATAAACTGCTGCACGGCCTAATTGATTGCAGTTTGCTTTTATCAGAACTGAACTTATGTACCATCACTTTTACCGTTTATTACCGTTCATTACCGTTCATAACCGTGCATTACCATTAATTAGTTTATATTAGTTTAGTGATTTTTCGTCTCACTAGTGTAACTTACACTTTGATTTTTCTTTTTTCTTCTTTTTTTATATATTAATATTGTATCACATGTCACATTTGAACTTAATATTACTTGTTAATTATCTACTACTTAACAGTACTGATGTATTTAATTATGTCCTGTAATTGGGTTTTACCTGTTGGGCATTAAATTATTATTATTATTATTATACCGTAATACTCTAATGAGAGCAAAATTGGAATATCAATTGTTTTGAATGCCCCTTTGAAGTCCAAGAAAATGGCAACTATGTATTTATCTTCATCGACAATTTTTTTCCATTTTGAAACTGTGAGCTGCAGAGCTGTTTCACAAGAATGCTTATTTCTGAATCCTGATTGCAAATCCATGAAGAGTTTATTTTTCTCAATGTATTCACGTATTTGATCTTATACTACTGGTTCAATAACTTTTTCAATTGAAGAAAGGGTATTAATAGGTCTGAAATTAACAGCTTCATTTGTGTTATTGATTTTTGGTATAGGAATAACTATACTAGCTTTGAGCTCATGCAGAAAACAAGCTGTTGACAGTGAACTATTGACCAAGTTGAGGATTATATGACCAACAACTTCAAAAATACTTTTCAATACCCTATTAATCATGAAGTCAGAATTACATCTATTATCAAGGTTGTTGATCACAATCCTCAAATCTTTCAAAGTGACTAATTTGAATTCAGATATGGAGCTGTTAACGACTGGAAGACTGTGATTAGACCAATCAACCTGTAAGTTCTGAGCTATCTAGTTCTTCAATAAGGAGACCAACTAAAAATTAACTCCTGGAGCTGCCATCTTCAATTTATGAATATTGTCGAAAAAAAACAATTATCTTCGACTAAATTCATAAACCCCGACATACCAATTTTGAAAAAACTATCCGTAATCAGAAAACTCATCCACCATTTTGGAGCCGCCATCTTAAATTTATGAATTTTGACAATAAATTCATATCTCTGACCCCGAAAAAAAAATTTGAATAGAAATGGACCATAATCACAGAGATCGTCGGCCATCTTGGCGCCGCCATTTTGATTTCATGAATTTTGACAAATTCGTAATCTACAACCCCCAAAACCAATTTTGAATCGAATCGGACCATAATTACAAAACTCGTACGCCCTCTTGGAGCCGCCATCTTGTATTTGTGAATTTGTAACGATCCTGAAAACCCCCAAAAACCAATTTTGAATAGGATCGGACAATAATCGAAGAGATCGTCGGCCATCTTGGCGCCGCCATTTTGATTTTATGAATTTTGACAAAAAATTCATAATCTTCGGCCCCGAAAACCCCCACATACCCATTTTGACTAGAATGGGACCATAAACACAAACTTCGTCCGCCATCTTGGAGCCGCCATTTTGTTTTTCTCTAACAAAAATTCCATAATACATTGTCACGGGAACTATGAACACCTGCCAAATTTCATGTAAGGATTGTGAGGAAGTGAATAAAAGCTTGTAAAAATATAATATTTTTATTGCCTTCGTGGAAAAAACTCATCTTCCCATTGAGGCTTTGCTAAAAATGTAACAAAAAAGATCTGTGGATGTTTGCAGGTTGAATGCTTTGTTTCATGTTTTGTATTACTTTTCTATGCCTTCCAATTTAGTTGCCTATTGAATGTATCAAGCTTTATTGAACATATTTCAAATTGTTCCATACCAAAAAGTATTCCACATCTAATTCTAAAATTCAATGAATTTTGCTAATATATTTAGCACATTCGAGTGTTCACTTCAGTTCAAATGGGAAATTTCCTCGCAAAACTGAAAAGGCCTGGGCCGCATACCAAAGTCATAAAAACTTTCAAATTTTATTAATCGTTATCATGAAATCAGAACACTGTCAAAATACAAAAATAATTCAATGTGTATGAGTAAAACAATTGAAATCAACGGTGATGTATTTGAAACTCCAGAGGAAAAAGCGCAAATGTTATGGGTGATCATTTTGAATCCACAAATACTAAAACTCAAGACATAAACTTCGACATCAACCACTTGAACACCTATTTGTTCATATCATGTATTTATGTTTATAAGGTATTGATTATGTGGACTGAAGGACCTAGGTCAATGTAAATGGTTTTGATTGTTTTGAACTCACCGCTATAGAACTCATCATAGTAGCCTCGACAGCAGTATTGGCTGCCATTGAATTTCTTCCACGATTCTTGCCATCCTTCTTGCCATTTTTGCTCGCCTTAGATGCAGTCTTCCCCCTTTTCCTTTCATCCCTGATAGTCTGTCTCCTTTTAAGTTCTTTATAGACAGTATCGTCCAAAAACATGAGATTTTTGAGTGCGATGTAGCCACACATTTGACAAATTCTTATCACGGCATAATCGGGGATAGTGCTTTCCGGTTCGTCTTTCTGTTTCTTGGCTACTTTGGGGATTATTTGGTTGAGGAGGGATTCACAAACAACCTCCGGTTTGGCACACATCTGAAGAAGGCAAAATATAATAAGAAACGAGTTCCACAAGTATCCAGTCTATTTAATAATTGTGTATTGAAAATCTATAGATATCAGAAGAGTTATAGAATCTCATTCTACTTAGTGGGGATATACCTACCTTGAAGATGAAATCTATGGCTCCGTACAAAGCTTTATAGTAAAATCCAACCGGTTTGAAAAACTGCTCGCTTAATATGTTCGCCAAGTCTTTGAAACACTGATCTTCAGCCAGAATTTTGAAGGGAGGGTCGGCACTGTTGATGACGACTCTTTCGAAGGCAACAGTCAAAAGGTCGCAGCAAGCACCCAGAAGTAGCATGTCTTTTCTGCCTCTGTAATAATGAGAGTACATTACAATACATACTCTGTATTGTAACAACACACAAACAACACACAAACAACACTCCAACCACACACCAACAACACACGAACAACACACCAACAACACACCAACAACACACAAACAACAACAAACAACACACAAACAACACACCAACAACACACCAACAACACAATCAACGAACCAACACACACGAACAACACACCGAACATCACACAAACAACACACCAAACATCACACCAACAACACCATGAGCACACCAACAACACACCAACAACACACAAACAACACACCAAGAATACACCAACAACACATGAGCAACACACAATCAACAACACACCAGCACAACGAGGATTTGATGATGGAATTACATATTTTTACCTTTCACCAAAGCCGATGCTCATCACCAAATTCATGTTCCTTGAAATGATGGTCTTTCTACCTATGGAAGCCATTCGAAGCAACTCCATGGCGGCATAAACGTCTTCGTCTGTTACAGACACCCGTTGCGTGACATACTGCCACAGCATATCAATAACACCGTTGTCAAGGGTGCCTTTGGAGCACCAATCGGAGATGATCTCCTGGAGGTCGTCGATGTTGTTGACCGGGACGGTTTTAACCAGTTTTATGAGACGGGTCACAATGGCCAAGCAATGTTCCCTGGAAGCATTACATCATATAATGATTAATACTTCTAGAAGAGAGATTTAAGTATACTGTTGCAAATATGAAAATAGCAATAGGATTTTGTAATCCACATGGTTTATAGGTATCGTGTGCATTTGCTTTAGACAAATATGTAGCTAACGAAAGACACTTCACTTCAATTGAGTACATTGAGTTTACAAAACCAAATCACGTGTTTCGCTATTCGATAGCTTCTTCAGGCATCGGAAATGGTCCTGTTTAAAGCCAAATGTGACAACTTGATTTTTTTCGTGTTATACTGGGAATTATAAAAACAATTTATTTTAATACAGCTTCTTGTGTGAGCTAAATATTTTAATAATTTTCAGTTAAACAGTTTGAAAAATACCAATTTTTTTTTCACAGGATTATATTTGATGCCATAATTGTAAAGAAAACCAGTGAGAATTCAAAATTGCTATCGAAATTAGTTTTTGGGATAGCTAAGAGTTTTTGGACCCATATTTATTAACTTTTTTCTTATTCTGACGAGTACTATCTACCCTGGAAGTTTGTAACACCCCATATATTATAAAAACCTCAGATACTATAAGCAATATCATTGAAAATAACAACTCACGACATATTCGTAGATTCAGAAGCCAAGTAGATCGTCTTGAATGCTTCTATAACAGCATCTTTTCTTTCTTGTTCATTCCTTTGCATCATCCTTAGCATAGCTGAAAAAGGGAAATTAAAAATGTTTTTTTATCCAAAACGAACAGATCCAGAACTGGAAGTGACTATGACTTCCTCATTTGAACAAACATGTTTAATTAGTCCTAGAGAACATAATTCACTTTATTATGTGTCCAAGATTTTCTAAGAGAGCCCCCAATCATCAGCCTTCGTTCACGGGCCTTAAAATATCCGCCCGCACATGTAAGGGAAAAAATCCAAAAGAGAAAAAAGGTTATTGGTCCAAGTCATTATTACAATTTCAGAAATCCAAGACATAGATATTTATTTTTAACCGACTAAACCAAAAAGGAGGAGGTTCTCTAGTCAACGCATATTATTTTTTTTTATAATTTTTTTTTATGTATGATCACGCATAACTTTTTACTGAGGCGTCCGATTCCGATAATTCTTTTTTCAGTGGATAGGGTGTACTTCGAAGTTGGTCCCATTCGAATTTAAAAGATGAAATCCACCCCTAAGGGTAGCAAAATAAAGGAGATTGATCACTCACCCTCTGAATTCTGGTCCGTTAACCGATTCTATCAGGCATTACTTTGTACTGGGATCTTCGATTTCGATGATTCTTCTTTTATCAGATAGGGTATACCTCATAGTTGATCATATTTGGATTTCGAACGGAATTATCCACTCTTACGGGTAGAAAAATAGGGGATAATTGATTTTTCACTTGTGAACATTGGCACACATATGTAGTTGACAATGACAGATCGCTAGTGTCATTATCACAATCATTTTATTCTATGAGAGGATGAAATGATATACAAAGTAATGAAATAAACTAACCAGAACAACAAAAATAATTTATAAAAATTAAAATAATAAATTTAACATAAAAGGTGGGTAAGTAAGTATTTTGGAAGTAATAAAAAAACAAGCAGTTAGTAATTAGTAGATTTCAGCCACAAAAAATTGAAATATAAAAACTTTTCAACAAAAAATTAAACCGACGAAATACGGAACTGAAAAGTAAAAAATAAAATAAACCTTCTTAGTCTCAATGACCAATCTCCTAAACTAATGTAAGTAATTAATTTTGAGTCGGCGTCAAACAAACACAATCAACGAAGATCATTAAATTACTTCAAAAAAATTATCAGAATGTCACCGCCCAACTCGCTGCCATCATTTTATGCCTTACCTAATTCATTTGCTTGTTTGTTTGGCGCCGACTCAAAATTAGTTACTTACATTAGTTTAGGAGCTTAGTTATTGAGACTAAGAAGGTTTATTTTATTTTTTACTTTTCATTTCCGATTTCGTCGGTTTAATTTTTTGTTAAAAAGTTTTTATAGTACAACGAATGGGATTGTTGGCATTTGGGTTCACTGAAATCCGGTTGAGTTTTCTTGGTAAGTGGCAATAGATATTCGATTCAATATGGATATGGACCCCTTTTTAAACTTATCAAAAGCAAAGTTATTGTGGTGTGGTGAGTGTAGATATTTGATTAAAATGTAACACAACATTACAAAATAACGAAACATTTCTGATTTTTCTCGAATATCAAGGAAAAAATAAATTAAAACAACCAGTTTAGTGAAAGATGAACTAGGACTCATGTGTTTCAAACTTAATAAAAACTTTTTAACAAAAAATTAAACCGACGAAAAAATCAACTAGAAAGCAAAAAATAAAATAAACCCTCTTAGTCTAAATGATGATTGAGCTCCTAAACTAATGTGAGTAAGTGATTTTGAGTCGGCGCCAAACAAACAATTATCAAAGATCATTATATTACTTCAATCATCCCCTATTTTTCTACCCATAGGGGTGGATCATTTCATTCCAAATTGGAATATGATCAACTAAATAAAATAAAAGAATAATCCAAATCAATAAAAAAAAAATAATCCAAATCAAAAAACCCACTACAAAGTTTTGCCTGATAGAATCGGTTAACGGACCGAAATTCAGAGGGTGAACGATCAATATCCTCCATTTTGCTACCCTTAGGGATGGATTTTGTTGTTCAAATTGAAATAGGACCAACTTCGAAGTACACCCTATCCAATGAAAAAAGAATCATCAGAATCGAACCGCTCTGTGAAAAGTTGTGCGTGATCATATATAAAAAAAAATATATATATATACGCGTCGAATAGAGAACCCTCCTCCTTTTTGGTTTCGTCGGTTAAAAATACACAAAAATAGGACCCCCTTTCAGAGATAACCTGAAGATAGCCAATTTGTAACAAGTATTTCATAAATGTAAGAGTTAGGACGTTAGAAAGTATAGAGCCCCATTGAACTTTGAAGAAAACTTCAAATTCAGTAAAGACTCCATGTTTCTAATCCCTGTAACAAGCACAGAATTGATCGACCACATATTTGGTAAAATATCTGAAAAATGTTTGAAGGAACCAAAAATAATATATTACATTAATATCAATTTGAATGCTAGAATGGAAAAGCTACATCTGATGCTTTTTATGCAGTTGTAGAAGAAATTACAGAAAATGTAGACACTATTTTTTGACTTGGCAAAGGTGTTAGTCACAGTGAACCAAGATAAACTTCGTGATATACTCAGCAGTTGTGGAGTCCGTGGCTTTGTGTCGAGTGTATTCTTCAGTTATATCAAGAATTGAAAACAAAAAATTAAATTAAAAACTTTTTAACCAAAAATGAAACCAACGAAATAAGAAACTGGAAAGCAAAAAATAACCCTTCTTAGTACAATAAAATATTCAATAACTAAGCTCCTAAACTAATGTAAGTAACTAATTTTGAGTCGGCGCCAAACAAACTAGCAATTGAATTAGGTAAAGAGTAAAATAATGGAAGCAGGATGTGAGGTGGCGTTTTGATAATATTTTTTAAGAAATTTAATGATCTTCGTTGATTGTTTAATTGGCACCGACTCAAAATTAGTTACATTAGTTTAGGAGCTTAGTTATTGAGACTAAGAAGGGTTATTTTTTAACCGACGAAACCAAAAAGGAGGAGGTTCTTGAGTCGACCAGTATATTTAATTTTTTTTATTTTATTTTTGTATGTATGATCACGCATAACTTTTTATTGAGACGTCCGATTCCGATCATTTTTTTTTCAGTGGATAGGGTGTACTTCGAAGTTGGTCCCATTTGAATTTAAAAGATGAAATCCACCCCTAAGGGTAGCAAAATGAAGGATATTGATCAGCTATAACTTTGTACTGGGATCTTCGATTTGGATGATTCTTCTTTTATCAGATAGGGTATACCTCATAGTTGATCATATTTGGATTTCGAATGGAATTATCCACCCTTACGGGTAGAAAAATAGGGGATAATAGATTTTTCACTTGTGAACATTGGCACACATATGTAGTTGACAATGACAGATCCTAGTGTCATTATCACAATCATTCTATGAGAGGATGGAATGATATACAAAGTAATGAAATAAACTAACCAGAACAACAAAAATAATTTAATTACAACAAATAGTAAAAGTATTAATCATATTATTAACTGTATAGTTGAAGTAAGGTGGGTAGTAAGTATTTGGAAGTAACAAAAAACAAGCAGTTAGTAATTAGTAGATTTCAGCCACAAAAAATTGAAAAATAAAAACTTTTTAACAAAAAATTAAAACGACGAAATACGGAACTGAAAAGTAAAAAATAAAATAAACTAAGCTCTTAAACTAATGTAAGTAACTAATTTTGAGTCGGCGCCAAACAAGCAATCAACGAAGATCATTAAATTACTTCAAAAAAATTATCAGAATGTCACCGCCCAACTCGATGCCATCATTTTATGCCTTACCTAATACATTTGCTTGTTTGTTTGGCGCCAACTCAAAATTAGTTACTTACATTAGTTTAGGAGCTTAGTTATTGAGACTAAGAAGGTTTATTTTATTTTTTACTTTTCAGTTCCGTATTTCGTCGGTTTAATTTTTTGTTAAAACGTTTTTATTGCTTTTCATTTTCTTTTTTTGTCAGTTTCATTTTTTGGAAAAAAAAATTATTTCTTAATTTTTTGTTGCAAAAATCTACCAATTACTACTTACTCAATTAACAATTAAGGTATCCATTATGTTGTAGTATCAGAACTACATATGTGTGTCAAGTTTGAAGAGAATCGATTCACACGTTAAAAATCAATCATCCCCTATTTTTCTACCCTTAGGGGTGGATTATTCTTTTTCAAATTCAAATATGAGCAACTTCAAGGTATACCCTATACAATAAAAAAATAATCATCTAAATCGGATAACCCAATACAAAGTTATGCCTGATAGAATCGGTTAACAGGCGAACTTAGGGGTGTTTTTTTTTCAAATTCAAATGGGACCAACTTCGAATTACAGCCTATCCAATGAAAAAAGAATCATCAAAATAGGACAACTCTGTGAAAAGTTATGCTTGATCATACATAAAAAATAAAATTAAAAAATATATACGTGTCGACTAGAGAACCTCCTCTTTTTTTATTTCGTCGGTTAATAAATGGCACCTCTAGTGACTTTGGGGTAGTGAAATTGGGGGTACCACAGGGAACTGTCCTGGGTCCAGTCTTATTTTTTTCTATGCATCAACTCAATGCTCTCAATTGAAGGTAACGTAAAATACTTCCATTTGCGGATGATACAGTTGTACTTTTCAATAGAAATACCTGAATTGACACAAAAAGTCAGCACAAAAGTAATCTGCCTCCTATATGAATGAATGAGTTTATTGTGCGATGCCAATCTATTATCGTTAAACATATCGAAAACGAATATCCTCATCTTTAAAGGTCATCTGCCAGAACTGTATCTGGGTAATGAAGTTATTAGCAGTACAAGAACAACGAAGTTTCTTGGCTTGTACATTGACGAAAAGTTAAAGTTTGAGGACCATATAAAAAAGCTGGGCAAAAAAATAGCATCTGGATGTTTTGCAGTGAGAACGACCTCGTGGGAACTTGGTAGGATATGGCCAAAAAGGTATACCATGCGGTAATTGACTCTCATCTGAGATATGGAATCTGCTTTTGGGGGTCTTGTAGTGGATTTTTATTTGAATCTATTTTCGTATTGCAGAAAAGGGCAATTAGATACTTGTGCAGAGCTAAATTCAGGGATTCTTGTAAGCCCTTGTTCATAGAACAACGAATCATGACCTTACCTTGTATCTATATATTAGAAACAATTTGCTTAATTCACAGTAAGTTTAGGGATCGAGTGAATGGCACCGCACAATATATCACAAGACAAACCCTAAATATAACCTTACCAATTCCAAGATCTGCACAAATAAAAAATTCCATTATATATAATGGCATAAAAATGTTCAATCATTTACCTAACGAAATTAAAACGATTATGGATAAAAAAAAACTCAAAAGTTCTGTGAGAAATGTTTTACTCGACAGAGCATTCTACTCGTTGGACGAGTTTTATTCTGTGAAATTTTAGATTTTTATTTTGGTTTCTTTTTGGTTGTTGTGCTTTTAAATCGACTGATACTTATGGGTATTCACTTTGTATGTGCTATTCTGTGGATTCTAATTTATTCTATTTTATTCCATTTTATTTTTATCATAATTTAATGAATTGTAAAGATCAGAATGCTGATTTCTGTATATACCCTTGCTTTTTATGTATAACTTTATAATATAAATAACACCTCAATTTTTATAAACTGACGTCTAGTGACTAACATTAATATTGTTTGAAATTCATTTTATGTAATGTATGTTTTGTATATATAGACTTCTACTTATATGAATAATTTGACGTGTAGTAACCTGCTCTACAAATTTTGTGTTATAATGACAAGGTAAATTCAATATATTTTTGAATATGTAACGAGGTATGTATAGAAAATAAGCATATATTCAATTGCTATTGATGTTCTCTTTTTTCTTTTTTACTATTTTTTCACTTTGTCAATAGGAATTTCATTCTTCAGACAATAAAGTAATTTTGATTTGATTTGTTTATATAGGTATACATCCTAATATTTTACATTTCTTCTTTGCACAGTGATTTACAACTTATAACTAATAGTTACAAGTATAATAGTTACAAGTATAATAGTTACAAGTATAATAGGTACAAGTATATATATATTGGTTATTTAATATCTTAATTATTTTTCATATGTTCAGTTAGTTTTTATTTAAATTCATGAATATTATTGACCTCTTTTATTACTTGAGGTAATTCATTATATTGACTTAGACCTTTATATAATAATATTTTCATAGAGTCTGATATCCTGTATTTAGGTAGGTGAAAGTTATTGTTTTGTCTTGTTTCATAGTCGTGTGTATTACTACGGTATATTATGAATTCGTTAAAGTAACTTGGTAGCATATTATTAATGATTTTAAATATAAATATCATAGATGTTCTATAAAATCTGTCCTTTATAGATATCCACCTTAATGTATCTAGCATTAACATTATACTAGTATACTGGTTACATTTCAGAATCACTCTCATCCCTCGGTTTTGCAATTTTTGCAACGCCATAATTTTACCTTTTTCCCATCCATACAATAGAGTACTACAGTAATCGAAATGGGGTTGAATTATAGTGTTATAGATGGTAATTTTAGCAAAAGTTGACAAGTGGCTAGATATTCGTGTGAAGAAGTAGAGTTTTTTTGAAATTTTCTTAGACATATACTTAAAGTGTGCATCCATATTAAGAGTGTTATCTAGCATAAATCCAGGGTATTTGAACTCTTTTACGAAATCGATTTTTTCTTTGTTTATGGTTATGGTAGCGTAATTCAAGTTCAACTGTTTATATTTATGGGCTGTTGTCACTATGATTGCTTTTGTTTTTGATATATTTAGTTTCAATTTATTTATATTTAAGTAATCTAGGACTTGTTGCATACATATGTTCATTTTTGTTATTGCCATATTTAAATCCTTGTCATAAATAGATATTAACGTGTCATCAGCAAATAGGTTGATAAAATCACAGTTGATCATTGTGCTCATATCATTTATATATATATCAAGAACAGCAGAGGTCCCAGCACGCTTCCCTGTGGTACACCGTATTTAGTATCAATGGGATTGGATAATGCATTATCTATTTTTGTTATTTGTTTCCTCCCATTCAGGTAATCTTTAAACCAATGCAATACAGTTCCATTAATCCCTATGGTTTCTAATTTTTTTAGAAAAATTTCGCGGTCTATGGTTTCAAATGCCCTTCTTAAGTCTAAGAAAACTGTAACGACATATTCACCCTTGTCAATAGATTGAGTCCACTTAGTGATAGTCAGCTGTATAGCCGATTTACAAGAGTGATTCTGTCGAAACCCAGATTGATTATCCATGATTATCTTATTAGTTTCCACATATTCTATTTCCTTTTTGTTCTTACATTTAATTATTTCGTCATCTCTTTCAAATTTTATAGTGTTCCAATCACATTCTTTCAATTTAGTATCCGTTAGTGATTTAATAGTTTTCCACATTAGTTGTGGATTTTTCGAACTTAGGTCGATTTTATTGTAATAGTATTGTTTTTTCTTTATTTGAAGTAAATTAACTGCATCATTCCTTAGTATTTTATAGTCTTGCCAGTTTTTTCATTTCTAGTGTTTTCAAATATTTGATAAGCTGTATCTCTTGTCTTGGTTGCATTCCTCACTTCGTAGTCGAACCAAGGTAGGCTATTCTGGTCACAATGGTATAATTTAATTGGTGCTAGTTTCTGTTTTTTTATTAAAATCATCATAGAATATATCAACATCGACACAGTCAAGTAAATAATTCGTTCCTATCAATTCTCTACATATTAGTTTCATGTTTATAAAAAACTCACTGAAGACTTATCAGTTAACTCTCAACACAGTGATGATGAGATTCCGACAACATAATAAAACTGCGCGTTCCATCAATCAGCAATATAATAAATTAAATAACAAACAATTCTTTCAAACACTAAATATTTCTTGATCGACTGAAACTAGCTGTAATAAAACCCCTTTTTATTAAAAAGGAAAGTGAAGAGTTAATGGAGTATCAAGGACCAATTAGTCTTCTACCCAGTTTTTCAAAAATATTTGAACTTGCAATGCGCTGGTTGATATCGTTCACGAATGAATGTGAAATATTAAATAACCCTCAACACGCCTATTTGAAAGAGAGATCTACACCAAAGAACTATTAAATTTTATAGAAGACGACAAACTAGCATTGGGATGTTTTTTGATTTGTCAAAGGCAATAGGAGTGTTTAGATAGGAATATTTTACTGAATAAAATGGAGATATGTGGTGTACGAGGAAATGCAGGTAAGTGTTCAAATCACACCTTTCTAATAGGACACACCGTGAAAAATAACCAGGGAAGGACTCATTGAAAAATCAGAAATATAATACAAGAATACCTCAAGGAAGTTTTGCAGGTCCAATCATATTACTAATCTTTATAAATGATTTGTGTTACATAATGGAAAATATAAATGGAAATGGGAGCATAACCATAATTGCGAGTAATACAAATTTGGCTGTGGTAGCAGAAGACGAAAAAAACTTTCAATTGTGGCAACAAACATTTACAGAAAGGCAAGAAACTGATTTGAACAAAATAAACTTATTTTAAACGAGGATAAAACAAAGATTATAATTTTTAGTACAACTCCCAGTAGGAAAAACAAACCAGAAAATATTAAATTGGAATATCAAAACTTGGAAATAAGTCATCATACAAAGTTGTAGGCGTTATAGTAGACAGCTATCTTGACTGGAAACAACATATAGAACTTGTAACTAGTTAACTAAACAAGGAGTCTCTGGAATACCGGGTCTTGAATAGATGAAGGGTAATGTACAAAAGACCTTACAGGTCAAGATACGGAGAGGCTGAAGAGCCATATCGACCCCCCTACAATCTTCAAGGTTTGCTATGCAATTAGAATAACTGCAAAATACTTAAATTAACAAACATTACAAACACTACCATGCCAATTTTGAATCTGTCATGCAATTGGCACAACTGTAGAAAATATTTTCATTATTCAGAATAAGGTACTAGAATCATGTATAAGATGGATTTCAGACAGTCATGCAGAAGACTTTTCAGAGAGAAAAGACTGTTCACTATATCTATATGAGTGCTTGATGTTTTTACAAAGAAAAAATTGCAAGTTGAAAAGGGAAACATTCTCAATTGGATATTGATAAAAATATTTTTCTGTTAATTGAAAAATCCACGATAAAAATGAAGTTATTTTTTGTCAATGTCTAACAGAAAATAATTACTTCCTCGGCTAAAGCCACGCTGGACATTGAACCACATCTGATGTAGTTCAATGTCCAGCGTGGCTTTAGCCGGGGAAGTAGTTGGTTTCTGTTAGACATTCACAAAAAATAACTTCATTTTTATCGTGGATTTTTCAATTCACAGAAAAATCTTTTTATCAATATCCAATTGAGAATGTTTCCCTTTTCAACATTAATACCCCACAAGAGGTTATCTTGACGATGGAAGATAGTGACTAAAGTTTATCTTTCAGTCCCAGATGATTCCACATCTGATTTTATGAACATCCTGTTCATATTTTCAACAAATCAAAAAATTGCAAATTCCGAATAAACACTAAGTAAACAACAGATACAAACCAACCCCCAATTGAAAAAAAAAACGTCTTATATGTATATGAATATTTAATAACATGCCGAATGCTTAAGAGCCATATCAATAGAAAACCAGAATGTTTACAACAAAAATAAAAAAATTGCTCTTAGATTTATAACCTTACAATATAGATGACTACATGAACCATGCTGTATAAAACCTGTACTAAACTTTTGGCTTTGTGTATAGATGATTATTTTTTTCTTGTAATTTTTAACCAATCAGAACGTTCAATTTAGTTAAGTTACCTTGTATAATTTCGTTATACCTGATTATTTTTTTCTTGTAATTTTCAATTTAGTTAAGTTAGCTTGTATAATTTCGATAATACCTGATTATACATAGAGTAGCTCCACCAATCGAAAATTTTACAATAATTTCATTTCCGTAATAACCACATCGACATCAATATACAATACACAAACTAACAGAACCGTCAAGTTTTGACGTTTATCAATAATTTTCAAAAATGAGTCGATTCGGAGATTTATCATTAAATGCAATAGACAAAAGTATACAAAATACTGAGCCTCATAATACAGTGAAAACAAAAAAGTACATATGGAAACAATTTCTTATGTTTTGTAGTGAAAGAAACTATGTACTAAATGAATCAATTTCCACTGAAATGATAGCATCCATTTTGAAAGATTGTGCTTTCAATATGCGAAAAGGTAATGAAGAAAATTATAAAGAAAATGTGGTTAAAACGATGTGGAACGTAACGGCAAAACAAATACAAGAAAAATATAAGAAGGAGTTTAATAGAGTAATTGATCCATTCTCGTCCCATATTTTTAGCCGCATGAAACGCAAGAAATTCAAAAAGAAGGGAACTTCAAATGTTACCAGACAAGAGAAAGGTTAATGCATCAGCATTTAAAGATACCGAGTACATAGCAGTGATAGAAGCAAGTGATGAAAATACACCGGAAGGATTACAAATAAAAAAATTCTTAATTGCTTCTGTAGAACATGCGTGGAGAGGAAATGAAGGAGCGTCATGCTTGATTCATTATTTTCAAAAGGAAACTGGAAATGATGATACTCCAACTGCTAGAATACAATATTCTTCGCGGTCGGATTATTTAATCTGTCAAACTGACACTCTTTGTGATTATGCAACAAGTTATCAATGTATAACCTGATTGAAGTACTTATAGTATTACTACTGAATATATGAGGTTAATTTAGAAATAAAGAAACATTATTATTATTATTATTATTATAGTTTTTCCTTACCTAATATCCCATCTGAAGCCTTCTCAATATTGAACTGGTAAGCAGCAATGAAAAACTCAATGGCTTCATGCATGTCACTAGTCGAAGTTGTCTCCAACAATTCCACCATCGTGTCAATGGCAGAATCGACAGTAGTGAGAAATTTGACGCAGTTTTCAAGGAATTCTACTTGCTTGACCAATGCCTCCATCTTCATGAAATCTTCTTGTGAGACATTAACGAACTCCTGATTTTGTAATTGTGACATTACTTTAGAGATATCGAAAAATATTGTATAGAGGACTGTCATGTAGAAGTCCGAGTCTAGTTCGTTTGATGGACTCTCCTTCCTGATGAATTCATATAGAGTTAGTTGTCTGATTTTGCCAGATTATATAACTTGGAGGTAATTTGATATTGATCATAGATGTTTTTGAGGAATCTTTTGGCTTTCTAATTCTTTCAGATGTGTAAATATTAAAAAGTCAAACGTTTCCTCCATAAAAAATAACTTCTTCAATATATTATTATTTCAAGGATTTTTTGTTGGCTTTTTACTGATTTTACAAAACACAACGAAAATCGAAAAACTCTTAAAAAAGTTTAACATTCCTCGTAGAAACGATACAGACTGAATCAATTCATATTTCCATATTTCATGAAAAAAACTCATAAGATAGACTAGAAACCTATTGGAAAGGGGCATGATCAGAAAATTACAAGTAGGTTTTCATGGTTAGAGTCAAAATGAAATATATGGAAAATGCATCTCTTGGATCAACAAGATTATCCTACACTCAATATATTTCAAACCAGTCACTGAATATGACATCAGAGAAATAATAAAAAAACTGAAAAATTCCCATTCAACCAGCTTTGAAAAAGTAAGCACCATTCTCAAAAAAGTGCCATAGTGTCTTGCTCAACCACTTACATACTTAATAAATTGCTCATTAACAGAAGTAATTTTTCCCGAATGTTTAAAGATGGCAAAAATAAAACCGATACACAAAGGAGGTAACCAAGATACAATTGGAAATTTCAGACCAATATCTCTCATATCACCCGTTGCAGAAGTGTATGAAATAATCATTGCAAACTTCATAACCTAATTTCTCACTCAGTATAATGCATTTAACGACGATCAGTTCGGTTTCAGGAAAGATAAATGTACCGAAACTGCAATCATAACATTTCTGGATATGATAACAGAATACTTAGATAAGGGAAAAAAGTATTGGGTTTATTTTTGGATCTTAGTAAAGCATTTGACATGGTCGGCTATGAAATACTCATAAACAAACTGGAAAAATATGGGATTTGAGGCATACCCCTACAGTGGATCAGGAGTTACCTGCAAAAGAGTTGAAACAAACGGTAAGGAATCTAAAAAATTATACACCACAACAGGAGTACCTCAGGGCTCTATCCTAGGACCACTATTTTACATAATATATGTAAATGACTTCCACAGTGATAATTACATAATGTATGCAGATGATACTACACTTCTTATAAATAGCCACAATATTGAAAACCTCACAAAGGAAGCCACTACAACCATGAGTCTTGTACAAAACTGGTTCGAGGAGAGTAATCTGAACATGAACGAAAAAAAAAACATGTCTTATAAGATTCAACTATGCTAATACAGGAGGTGACACGAACGAAAAAAAATCATGTCTTATAAGATTCAACTATGCTAATACAGGAGGTGACAAATCCCTACTACTAATAAGATCCAATTCTCCAAGCCTCAAACAATTGGAGTGTACTAAATTATTAGATGTTATAATCAGTGAGAACTGCAAATGGGACAACCACATTGATGAATTATGCATAAAAATAACATCCGCTGTTTTCTGTACTTACCAATTACGCAATATTGTTGATAATAACAGCAATAGCAATAACACCAGAAAAAAAAACACTAGAAGTACCCACACACAGACTGACCAGATCAGAAAGAGGACCACATTACATGGGTATTAAATTATTCAACAAACTGTTGTCAAGCTCAAGGAATCTGGAAATTAGACTATTCAAAATAAAATTTAAGGAATTACTGATATCCAAAGCATACTATTGGGAATTCAAAATAACGGATACTCCCTCTGGTGTCGATTATTGAAACTATACATAAGTACATTGTTTACATTTTGAAACATTAATGTTTATTTGATTTTAGCCATTGTATACTCAAAACTTGTCGAATCTCTTGTGATTGTTGACATTTAATGAAACTCTGGTTTACCTGGTGAATGTTCTGATGACTATTGTACGTCCTTAATTGAAAAAAATTAGTGATTCAAGTTCAAATCATTATTGTTGTGCACCTCAATGTGACTTGGGCAAAACGATCCCGTTGTACTGGAATGAGCTTTCATCATTTTCCGTGAGGAAATTAACGTAACGTTCAGGTTAACAAACTGGAGTGACTCTATAGACGGGCTCTTGGGATCTTGAAGAAAAAAAAGTTAAAAGAGAACCTTCAAAGTGGGTTCAGAAGAAAGAAAAGAGAAAAAAGATATTATCCAACATACCGAAGATTATTCATACAGTATGGAAAAAGAGAGACTATATATGCATATCTAGGTGATATGTATGTTATGTATTTATTATTTTAAAAGACCCGACCAATTGTCTTACCAACAAGTGATGGGGCATTGTCAACTTATAATACTTACAAATGACATTCTATGCTAACACTTTAAACATTCACAACAATAAGGACACATTTTCACACCGTCTTGTTTGTTTTAGATAAAATAAAAATAAAACTGTTTTTGTTGGTTTTATTTCAATTCGAACATTCAAAAATAGTGTGTACATTTTTTCAAAATAATTCATAATAATAACACCAGATGATTTTACTAAGCTCTGTCCAGAAACTATGCAAATTTTTTTTTTTGCAAAGAAATTAGAACATACTTTGTCTCCTTCAAAGTGAGTTTTCGCAAATGATATTGTCTCAAGATTTAAATACACCACTTCACTAGAGTCTTGAAATAAATAACACTACACAAAAAAACTGGAAAATAATACCGAATGGAACTATTAAAATCAGACACTGCACATAACACTAGGGCAAATGGCCAAAATATACCTTTATTAATCCCTAGAACCACCCAATGCCAAAATTCAATTGTTTACAATGGTACGAAAATGTTCAACCATTTACCGAAGCAAATAAAAAATATCCATAGCCCTCCGAAATTCAGAAGGGCTGTAAAAACATTTTTACTCACAAGACCGTTTTACGACTTGAGGGAGTTTTTTGGACAAAACTTTGAATAGCTGTGACAGCAGTACAAAATATGAAGTATCCACGTCTTACACCAACTAGTGGAAGGCATATGTGTGTTTTTAGGAGTATATATGTACGATTGTTTTAAAAAATCAAAACATTTTATTAAAGTATTTTATGGTGGATATGTGTATATATATATATATATATATATTATGTTAATATTTTTATCATCTGACAACTCTCTCCTGTTTTTGTTTTTATAACCAAAGAATAAATTAGGGAAAAGTGTTTTTATATCTATTTTACTGTATTTTCTTAAAAATATTTTATAGTATCATGACTGTATATATATACATTTAGAAGTTCATCTACTTTTAACATTCGACAATCCTTACTGGTTTGCATAATTTTAATTTTATTTAATTACCATTACCACCTGCTCATTTTAAGCAGTTACAATTTATGTATTATATTTAGAAGCTTTGTCAATAAGATTTCTATTCTTTCGATAATAAAGCATGCTTTGACTTTTGGCTTTGATTTCAATAAAAACTCCAAACCCAAGTGTATAACCTCTGAGAAAACAATGTACTTATGTCTGGTTTGAATTTTCGCCACTCTGGCGCTGGCATCTAATTTTGAATTCCCAATACAGTGGAAGAATTTTTAAATGATCAATCACTAGAATAACGAAGTAAATCTCCTGATTTTCTTATCATCTCCCTGTGCTCTGAGTTTCACACCTACACTCTCTTAAGTTCCCTATTTTTTATCTATATATTTATTTAAAATGTATGTTAGTAAAGTGCAATACATCTAAAACTGACATTTTCTATATCATGTACACATGATCAAAAGAAATAAATTATTATTATAGTACAGGAAATATTGCAAAAGAATCGAAAAAGAAAATATTGCCTGTACTATCATGTCTAATTTTTAAACCAAAAAATGTATTAATCGGACTGGAAGTTGAAAACAAAAATGAATTGAATGTTTTCATCTCAAAAATGACAGGAAGTAGCGAAAATGTTATACCAGAAAAAGTATAACTTCTGATTGTTTAAAAAAAATAGGAAGAAACACGAAATTACTGAAAGATTAGTCAAACATAAACAAGAAAATTGCAACAGACAAAAATTGAAGGATTTTTTTGTGTTTTTAACCTGAAGATGACATATATTGCCTGAATTCCTAAAAAGAAGGGGAGAAGAAACCAGAAACTCACTTGTATTTGTCCAAAAACTGGACATCTCTCAGTGCCAATTGACAAACTTGAAAGGCCTCTTTCAAGTTCTTTTCTTGTAAGTACATTCTTATTACATCAGGTACTTGTTCTATAGGAATTTGATTCACTTCTTCGCCATTCCCATTTTCTGGAAATATGAAGGAGCAAAATCAAATGACATTCATAGATAAATTGGTCACGCTTTTCTTGAGGTAAAAAAATATAACAGGATATATAATGAAGTACTTTTTACCTTTTCCTTTGTCTAGCTCTTTTTCTACAACATTTTTTAATTTATCTGCTATTTTATCCCACTCTGCTTGTAATTCCATCAACTTATCCATTTTTGGATCTTTGAACTGTTCCTTAGCAAGAACCAACATTTCCTTCTTAGAGTCCAACTCTTTTTTCATTTCGGACAAACACAGCTGTAAGAAAAAGATTGGTTATAGGAATTTTTTCGTTTCCAATAAAAACCATCTGCAATAATTTGATGAGTTATCAGTCCTCTACCAGATTAACCTACATCTGTAAGCATTTCGTTATATATGAATATAAAATAATGTCGGTATTTGGATTCCGATCATTGTCCATATATGCGAATGGATTAGCACCTTTCTGCGTCTGTAGAAAAAATGTTGTATTTTTTAAGCTAAGTTGTTTTGTAATAATTCTTAAAGAACTTCGAGACTGAATCAGCAGTTCCTATTTATTCAATAAAACAGTGTTAAGAGAATATTCCTAAGTTTTCACAGTTTCTAAGATGACAAGGTGTCTGTTACGAGAATTGTAAGCAGGCCTTTCATTTTCCTAAATAAAGTGTGATATTTTCTCAGGAGAAGAAGACAATTGTTTACTGATTATTGATACTTACGTTTGCACTAAAAGCATTACACGATATGAACGTTGTAACACAATTTGCTGCACTCTTCCTAGCTATTACTCCTTTATCAAAGAGGTGCTCAACAATTTTTTCAAATATTTCTTGTTGGAATTTCAAAGGTATTGCTGATTCTTTTTGCATCCTCGATAATTGTTGGAAGATCTGAAAGAAAAATATTATATTTCAGTAGCCTGAAAACATTCCATAAAAAAAACAATTAAATTGATTTCAAATATAAATTAAAATTATTATAGATTGGAAATTTATATAAATAATGAACGTGAATCCAAAACTGTTACTACATACATATAATTATTTGTTTATAATCACCTTCGAACGAACTAGAGCAGCATTATCCTCAATGTGTTCAATCAAAATATCAAAAAGTTCGTCTCTGAATTCTCTCTGCTCGTCGCTGAGATCGTGACTAGTGAGATTGTTCAAAATTACTTCCACCATCACCATCAGCACAGAGATACGTAAACTTGGAGGCTGAAATGAAGAATATCGAGTGTGTTTGATATAAAAGAGGTATTTGCAGTAATTTATCAAACACAGAATTATGACCAATAAAAAGTCTGACCCAATGTTGGTCTTTCGAGCCGGATACAAACATTCAACAAAAATGAGCAAGATGAATAAAATATAGGGAATGTTTTTACTATGAATAATCTTTTAGTGAAGATCTCAATTTTTATTTCAATATACTCACATCATGATATAAATAATTGTTCAGAGAAACAACTTCAGGCATCATCAAGTCAGGCAGCAAAGCAGCAAGAGAAGATAATACCATTGCACAGTGCCTAGCACCCTGAAAATGTAATAAAATTTACCAAAAATCAACTACAATGCATTCGAAAAGTTTTTCTTTAGAGAAGTACCTAATTAATCCCTTCTGAGGTATCGAACATGAAGTGAATGGAGTAATGATGTCTCCTACAACACTTGAAGTTTCGCATTTCCACAGTAAATCTATCAAAATACTTCACCAAGTGAAATAAAAGTAAAAAGTCAAGGCAACTCTTGTACGGTTCTCAACCAGAGACAAAGAGAGTTTGCAATTTAATTAATGAATACTGAACAATTCTAGACATGTTTGAAATGCATTGGATCTTTAGTTTACTAAAAAAATATATTTGGAGACTGCAAAGATTTAAAAAAAATATATTGTCACTCTCTTCATATCATTTATAAGGTTTTTGTCTATAATACGTTCAACGACACTTCATGGAGTATGTTATCTACCAAACAAAATGGTGTCGATACAAAGGTGGTTCAGAAAACCTAAAAATAGTCATGGACTAATCAATATTTTTCATATCACCCAACCAAAATTGAAATGAAAAGAAAGTATAAAGTTATGAACATGTTTTTTTTTTAATAAAAATAATTATTTTCCAAGTTATTTGAAATATACAAAAAAATATGAAAAACTAAATCAAACAAATATATGTGATCAATAAACTGAAAAAATCTGGGATGGGTCATAATTAATTATTTTTCTCTAGATAAAAGTATAATTTAAAAAACGTATTTTCCCTGGCCTGGGGTCTTTATCAATTGTTTCTCTACATTCTACACATTTATTACTTAAAACGGGAGTTCTGGTTAGTTTTGTTTATATATCAACTTGCAAGTATGTACCATAACTATAGTGGCAATCCGAGTATAGGGGACTGATTTGTATCTCATTTCATTTTATCATTCCCCAACGTAAACTTTTCACAAAATATATGAAAATTATAATTTAAACATTGTATTCTGAAAGAGGGGTATCCCCACAGCATACAATTGTTTCCATACAGCTATGCCTGAGGATCCTCGAAAACTTCAAGATAAAATATTCAGAAACAAAAAAGTTATGGATACTTTCTGGAAAAAAGTCGGATTCTGTACAAATCTCCAGGAATTTAAAATAATTCAAAAAGTACAATACGTATACAAAAATTTCGAATGCCATTCGAAAGGCCATATTTCAATGTACTTATAAACAGCCAATTATTTTTCTATAAGAGGTGTTGTTGATCAAATCACCAAATGTTTAATTTAAGGTTACTCTTTATAAAAAAATACTCCCGAATTACTTGTCAGTATACTCTCTTCCAACAAAACCGAGAGTAATCCGGTTGAATAGGGTTAATAATCCTCCTGGAACAGCACAAAGCCCCATGGAATTAACGTGGCAATGATTCCTTACGAATTTATTAACCAAAATGTGTATCACTCAGAGAAATTTAATCGGAAATCTTTGAGCACTCTTTGTATTATGATTGGATTTCATGTGCTTTGGCTTTTTTTTTGAGCAGCCCTTAGTAGAAAGGAACATCGACTGACTAGTCCGGTTATATAAAAATTGAGGACATTTTTAATTCCCGCGCAATTTCCACAGGCGTTAGACTACAAGTGGAAAATCGCGTTTATCTTCCTAACACATGATTTATCGCAAAAATATATATATATATATAACATTTTTATAGAAAAAGTAACGAGCTACAACTTTCATACAAGACATTTTCTCATATCTCCAATACTTCTGAAGTTATAGCTCAAAATATGAAAATTCGGAGAGTTTTTGGATTTTATATAGGATTTTTACTTTCGAATTCCTGAATTTCAGCTGGTTTGAAATTAGTTAGATCAATATCTCTATTAATTGGACTATATAGCAAGTTATGCAGAATTAATTTGATCGATCTAGACCATACCATTGTTTCAATTTATTGTAATCTAACCTGGTTATCCTGGAGTCTGTCGTCAGTTTGCGTTTGCCACTCAGTCAACTCCTCCACCAACTCATGAAGCAAACTCTTGTAGTTGAAACTCTGAACGAGTTGCTGTATACCTTTGGGTAAACACTGCGCCAGATGTTCATGGAGCTTTACGAGTTGAGTGATTCTAACCACGAAAGTTGTACCGTGGTTATATGCCTTCAAAAGATACCCTAATACATTGAAAATCTCGTTGAATTCCTCTTTTTCCTTTTTTATCGATGGGTTCTGAAGGAACTCATAGCATACACCAGACACTACATTGATGAGGTTTTCTTCAACAACCTGGGACTCGAAAAAAAAAGACACATCTCTCTGAATTATGTTATTCAAAATCAATAAAACACTTTTTTTATCGACAGCAAATTCTTCGTCTGAGCTCTTGGAGGATTTCTTACGTTTGAGGGCCTGTTCGTTCTTCGCAGCAATTCGCTGCTCTATCAACAATACTATCTGCGTGTAAATGTACAAGTGCATTCTGAGAATGTTGACATATTTGTATTTAACTTCATCATTTATACTATCTTTATCTTCGAGCAGGAAGCCCAGTGCTTTGTTCAACTCAACGGCACCTTTGTGTAAATCCTCGTAAGCCCTATAAGCAATATCCATCGTAACAGCTTCTCCATGATGAAGAACTGAATAGTAGACGTCAAATGTTCCTAAAATAAATTCGGCTCCTTCCTCTCTCAACAAGGTCCTTGCATCTGGAATAGAATAGAATAAAATGTATTTAACCACGTTATGCATAAATACATTTGTAGCAAGTCAAAGTGGAATACAGATAATTGGGTGTATTATATAATACTTAGCAATTTAAAATATCAATCAATCAAACATGTATTAAAGAAGTTTTATTTCGCAATCATATTAGAAAAATCATAACATCATAATAAAATACTAGCTAATTCAACAGGTCAAACATCGAAAAGATACTATGATACACGGTTTACTACACAATTCATATAAACACAGACAACTAATTAACTATACAATTGTTTTTGAACAACCAGCACAACGAATAGGACAAACAATATTGTAAAAAATATATATATAATCTAATCCTCCTAGGATTCTAAGAGAAACTCATCAGAGTAGTAAGCTTTTTGCAGTAGAAAAGATTTGAGTAGCCTTCTAAAGACCATGCTATTTGAGGATTTAATGTCATCCCTAAGCTTATTATATAACTTAACCCCACAGTACAAGGGATTATTTTGAGATACTGTCAATCTACTATATGGTTGATGTAGTTGAGATTTATTTCTTGTGACATGTTCATGGATATGTTCATTTTTTGGAAAAATTTAAATATTGTTTTCAATGTACATCAAAGTTTGGTAAATATACAAACAAGGCATTGTTAATAAATTATAATGAATGAATAATGGTCTACAATGTTCACTCACCGATGCACCTGCCAAAATTCTAATCGTCTTTTTCTGAATAACAAAGACTTCATTAGCATTATCTGATAAACCCCATTGTTCAAGGCCATAGGAAATAACAGATTGAATTAAACTATGGTATAGAAGTTTGAGAACACTGAGAGAGACAGTTAGTCTCAACTGACGCAGTAAATATATATGTTTACTAAGCTTAAGTTTAACACTATCAACATGTGGGACGAACACATAAGTCATGTCACAAAAAGACTGAGAAAGCTTATTTACACCTTCTATAATCTACGGGATATTCTTGATAGGAAGAATTTGATGATTTGTTATACATCTCTGGCAGAGTCGGTGATACGGTATTGTATAATAGCTTGGGGTGGAACATTTTATAGTTCAATGACCTGCATGCAAACAGTGCAAAACACTTTATTAAAAATAATATTCAAGAAACACAGATTGCATTCAAGTGAATCACTATACAGAGACGCCAAATTACTGAACATCAGATCCTTATATACTTTCCAAAGCCTGACATGGATTTATTCGAACATGGACTTCATTATAATAATCAAGAAATTAAAATTTCAAATTAATATGACCAATGCAAATCCAAAGTGAGTAGATTCACCGATAAAATACAACTTCCATTGTTTCACAAGACTCACACTCAGAGATTCGTTTTCTTTTTCGGTCCTAAACTCTACAATATGCTCCCAGCACTTCTGAAAAATATAAACACACTTCCCAAATTCAAAAAAAGTTTAAAATTATACCTCACTGAAAATGCAACTGTGTTTAACAATATCTTTTAAGTCCCTACTACTACTAAACTGACGCAAATTAATCATATCACACAAAAATTCCATAAGAGTATTCATTCAGGATTACCCTCTCTCACTCTTTCCTTTGGTTCACTGCATTTACTTTCTCACTCCAATATATATTATATACATATTACATAATCTATAATATGAACTTTTGTTCCCTTTCTCCCCGCTACTCATAAATTTTTGTTTGATACCTCAAACCGCACCGTAATAATTTTTTTATTTTTTATAGTCGTAAGTTATCATCCAATTTGAGAGAATTGGCACAGTACAAGCATATTCTATGCTTAGGTGTGATTCTCGAGAATTTGATGAATGTAAAATTGCACATAAAATGGTTATTATGTAATTGATTATTTGAATTGAATAAATTTGATTTGATTTGATGGTACTTCCAGGTAAGTTTATTATCAATATCAACCCCTAAGAATCTAGTACAATTTACTTGATGAATAGTTTTATTATCAAGTCTAACCAAATAGCTTTTATCTATTGTTGAATTTTTAGTAAATAAAAACTAGAAACAAAAGGGGTCCCAAAACAGAGCCTTGTGGTACCCCAATTGATACACATTTTCTATCAGAATTTATTCCATTCACACTGACCAGCTGACTACGATCAGCCAGGTAATTGCACACCATAAAACTGCAACTTGTGTAATAACATGTCATGGTCAACGAGGTCAAAAGCTTTGCTCATGTCAAAAAATAATCCTAAAGT
Organism: Gonioctena quinquepunctata; assembly: GCA_018342105.1. NCBI lineage: Eukaryota > Metazoa > Arthropoda > Insecta > Coleoptera > Chrysomelidae > Gonioctena > Gonioctena quinquepunctata. Next base: position 951,256 of record JAFIRS010000176.1, read on the forward strand.
ATGCTGTTTATTTTCCAAGATTTCCAGCACATGTTTTAGGAGTTGATCAATTGCACTGACAGTAGATTTATTTCTTCTATAAGCATTCTGACTAGAAGAAAATAATCCGAAAGATTCAAAGTAATTATATAATCTTTGATAAAAACAGTATTCAATAATCTTAGAAAACTGACTAAGTAAGGATATAGGTCTGTAAGATGAACAGTCGGAGCGGGAACCCTTGTTTTTGTATATTGGTAAATTTTTTGACATTTTCAAGATATCAGGAAAACTCCCCTCAATGAAAGTGGTGTTCACTATATCAGTCAAAGGCTCAGAAATCACATTAGCAACCTTTTTAATTTACATGGCCAGGAATTTCATCAATTCCTGGCGATTTTTTCTTGCAAACTTTTTTGATAACCTCTTCAATTTCTAATTTAGTTACTGGGTATAAATAAATACTCTGTAGAGCAGGTGGAATATAATTAATATTTTTAGTGTCCGGTTTGGGAAAACTACACTAACGGTTGAGAAGTGATCACTGAAGAGGTTGCAAATAGTATGATCAGAAAAAACATCTGCATCATCATCCTTTTGTAGAAATGGTATGGTATGCCTAAGACACTTGATTTATTTATCCTTTTACGAGAGTGTAGTAGCTTATCCTGACCTCGTGTATTATGGGAGTGGATGTCCCTATGTGAAGAGAATTTATTTATGTTGCATTTAATATACATCAGATTTTCCAAGACAATCATGGAGAATAGTGACATTATTCCTAATTCCTGAAAGATGGGTCGGCAGTGTTCCTCAAACTTTGCTTTCGTTATGCTGCGAACTGCAGCTTTTTGTAGAACAAAAATTCTCTGTAAATGTATGTGGGAGGCATCGCACCACCCTAAAATTCCATACGTTAATACGGAATGAAATAGCCCATAGTAGGTGGTGAGAGCAGCTTCTTTATTCACTAAATTGGTTATTCTCCGTATTGCAAATACTACTTTGGATAGTTTGCCACACATGAAGTTAATTTGAGGTATCCACGATTGTGCGGGGTCAAATAAAATCCCAAGAAATTTTATATGAGACATTTCTGATGGACCGACATGTGAAAAGACGCATTTGTCAGTTTTATTTTCATTTAAATATAGTTCATTGGGACTGAGCCATCCCCGAGCATGATTTAGAATTTGATTAATTATTAAGTCACAATGACATAACACTACACTAAACATAATATATTCAATACATACTAAATATCATAAAATAAAAGTTCAGGTGGACTCTCCATATATTTCTAAACTGAGTAGCAATATTTTTCGAGAATAAATTTTTGTTTTTGTTTACATAGAAGAAATTTTTTTGGTCAATGACTTTATTCTTATTTTCAACTTTTTAGACCTTATTGCCATATATGCGTGTTTTTTTTTAGTTTTTTCAAACAATTTTATTTTTAACTTTTCAGTCCATATTGCTACAGAAGACTAAGAAAGACTACGGGAAAAAAACTCTTTGATTGATTCATCCACATGAGATGGAAGTTATTAGTGACTAAATTTTGGCGAATATGCTGGGAGATTTGTAAATTATGCTGATAACAGCCTCAGTGCTTTCACATATTCTACTTGTAGCCACTATTCACACTCACCTCCTGGCTCCATCATCAAATCAGCTCCAGATACCAAATTATAGCATTTTTATCCAACCAAATATACATACGAAGTTTCATTTCGATACGTCAATTAGAAGTAGGTTAAAATTGACTTCCAAGATTACATTGTTTGTTAGTTTTTTTTTTTTATGTTTTGGTTCCCACGAAAAGGGATATCCTGTAATGTTCAGAGAACATCGTGGGAACCAAGGGAAAGAAGGTAGGAGTTGGTGTTCTTCTTAAATTTCTGGAGGTTGTATGCCTCGGGGAACACCTCCCTAGGCAATGAGTTCCAAAGCCTCGCTGTTCGTTGGATGAACGAGTCTTTGGAAAGTGATGTTCTGCAGGTCTCCAAAGTGACCACAAAGGGTGTGATGACTGAACTTGACGGGTTAGTCTCGAAGAGACTGCCAAAGCAGGAACGATTGTTGATATTTCAGAAGAGCATCGCCCATGAAAATATCTATAAAATAGAGACAAATCGCCAACTTTTCTACGGTGTTCCAGACAAGTGAGCGAGTTTGTAGTGAGGCATCACCGCGAGACGAATTGCCCTTTTTGGACAGAATCCAATAGCCTCAGGATATGTTTAGGTGCCAGCTCCAAATATGGGAACAGTATTCCAGGACAGGTCGGATCTGTGCCTTATAGATCATAAGCAGCTGAGTGGGGTGAAATAGCTCTTGGCACGAAACAAAAACCAAGTTTTGGGATGCACTTTTGGCAATGGACCTCACGTGATTTTCCCAGGAAAGGTTATTGCTGATAGTAATACCAAGCATCGATATGGATGACTTCAGTGGTATGGTTACTCCTGACAAAGTTATGTTAGGCACAGTGAGATCGGCTTTTCTAGAAAAAGACATGCTTGTGTTTTGTTTGCATTGAATTCTACCAAGTTATTAGATCCCCACTCGAGAATTGTTGCTAAGTCCATATTTATATTATTAACATTTCTTCCTCGTTCATTTCTGGTTTCACGGGCTGATATAGGGGCCCTGGAAGAAGCGGTATGGAGGGTACTATCATCGGCAAAGCTGTGTACTGGACATGAAGTTGCTTTCAACAGGTCGTTGATGTGAAGTAGAAATAGTGTTGGTGCGAGAATAGATCCTTAGGAACACCAGCATTTATGAGTAGAGTGTCAGATGAAACTCCATCGACCACTACATGGAGAGACCTGTTTGAGAGAAAACTAGCAAGCAGAGAACACAGCTGAGGGGCAAGCCATAAGGCGGAAGCTTGGCGAGGAGTCCCTGGTGCCAAACTCGATCGACGCCTTGGAGATATCTAATGCCACAGCTAAAGTTTCTCCATACTTTTCAATAGATAGCTGCCATATATGTGAGAGCGTAGCGAGCAGGTCACCAGTTGATCTCTGATGGCGGAAGCCATATTGCCTATCGTTGACAATTCCTGAGTCTTCCAGATATTTCATGAGCTCGATGTTGATGGCTTTTCCATGACCTTTGAAATAATAGATAGCAGTGCGATAGGTCTGTAGTTGCTAGGTAGGGCCTTTTTGCCTTTTTTAGAGACTGGCTGTACTCTTGCAATTTTCCAATTGGACGGAAATACCCCCAAATTGTAAGAGTGGTTGAACAACTTGCAAAGAACAGATGTTAGTTCGGGGGCACATTTCTTGAGAACAATCGGCGGGATTCCGTCAGATCCACAGGCTCTGTTGGTGTTGAGACCCAGCAAAATCTTTCTGATAGTACGCTTGGAAAGGTGATCTCGGCATGTGACTGTCAATAGGTGTAATGTTCGGGGTTGTTTTCCGATGAATCCAGAGTGGAATTTCCAGCAAATAGGTGCGCAAAGATATTGGCTTTTCCTGGGCAGTCGTTGCTAGTGTTCCATCTTCTTTGGTTAGAGGAGAAATGAGCTGGAAGTGAAGTTTCTTCCCACAGCTTTGGCGAAAGACCAAAATGAACGGATCCGTTAGGACATTCAGCAAGTTTTGATCTTATTTTGGCATTGTGGGCATCTTTTGAGCATTCTATTGTCTCTTTGCATATGCCTCTAGCCTCGACATATGCTGCTCTGGTCTCAGGGCCCGGATTTTTTAGCCATCGATGGTATGCTGCCTGTTTGGAAGCCACAGCTCTAGAGCAGTTTCTGTTAAACCAGGTCTTATCGGATGATGTTCTTCTTTCGGTATTCGGTATGTAAGTTTGCATCCCCAACATGATGATTTCAGAAATTGTCTCAGCACATCGTGTTGGATCTACTGAAGAGAAACAAACTCTCTTCCATGGAAACGCTGAGAAAAACATACGAAGACCTTCCCAGTCGGCCGAATTGTAATGCCACATGAGACGGGGTGGTATTGTGCAGCTCGATGGTAAATGGAAAGAGCATGTTGTGGAGATGAGGGTGTGATCAGAGTTTCCAAGTGGGGCACAAACTTCTATTCTATACGGGTCAGGATTGGTGGTGAGGAAAAGATCTAGTGTATTGGCAGACTGGTTGTTGACATCAGGGATGCGGGTTGGTAGCTCGACCAGTTGTTCTAGACCATGAGTGATGGCGAAGGCCTCGGCTTGACGAGTGAAGCTAATAAAAGCGTGTTAATTAAACAGTAATCCTTCGTCAGTTATCAATGAAGAATGTCACTGGGTCTGTTGAATGACTTGAAACTTTATGACCGTGTAGCCTGAATGTTTAGAAATACACCTGTTTTTGGTTCATTTCAATCAAGCGAATAGTGTTGAAGTTACGACAATTTTAGATTCCGTTCTATTCAAATATTGCGGGCGAGCGCGCCATGCTCGCGTGACGTCATTTTACAACGCAACGTTCTCACCGTACACTCAATCATTGCTTTGCTATCGGATGTTCGACCACAATAATGTTTTTAACTTAAGTTTTTATGTGTTATAAGTATAATATTAGATATGGATGACGGTTTTGAAAAAGGACAATCTGATAACTTGCCTGAAATAGACGGGTTAGTGGTTGCCCACTATTTTTCAAATAACTCCGATTTCTTGGCCGCCGAGATGCGAGGAGTAAAAATGCAAAAGTAAGTATTACGTAATAACATTTTACTTTTTATCATAAATCTTTTAATCTCTATAAGTACATATTTCTCATTACTAGTGTTTTATAAATGTACGTCATACGTCATATTGATACTATGAACATCTTACTTGACATTAAGTTCCTGAGAAGGAAGAATGCGTAGGTATTTGTAACAGGGTGGGACTTATTAAAAACAATACTGTGTTATTGTACCTACAAAGTTTGGATTATGACTTACATTTTGTATTTTTTCAATATGTAATGTAACAAGAAATTAACATAGTAAACATAACCTGAACATTATGTACAGAGGTACAAAACTTTTTAAAATTTGAACCCATGAAATATTTGTTTTCAAAGTAGGTTATTATTGGGATGCACGCGACTACACCTATTAAAAATTATTAATCTAAGATGAAAAACCTCTAATATTAATTTCCTCTTGGTAAATATAAAGTTACACCACACATGCACTCTGAATATGGGGAAAATACTTTTCTTACGTGTTTTTGCCTCCTGAACACGAATCCGGAAAAAAATGCGGCGGTCTCATACAGTTCCCGAGTTAGAGAACTTAAAAAAAAATTAACCTCATTTTCAAGCACCGTTTTCTCGCACAAATCTCACTCAAAATGACTCCTTATTTTTACCAGCTTAAACAATACACCCCAAATCACTTATTTTCGGCACAACTTTGCACAAAATATCGTCGTTTTTATTGAAAAAATCCTCCTTCTCACACAGTTCCAAATAAATCAATTTCAGACTTTGACACATGGAATTTAGTAACTTTGCCTTATTTTTCATGTTGGTAATAAATGAATCACCGCCCACAACAATTGCACACATAAATGAAGGGAAAAATAAGGCAAATTTACTAAATTTACCAAACATGAAAAATAAGGCAAAGTTACTAAATTCCAGTGTCAAAGTCTGAAATTGATTTATTTGGTAATGTATAAGGGAGGATTTTTTCGATAAAAACGACGATATTTTGTGCGAAGTTGTGCCGAAAATAAGTGATTTAGGGTGTATTGTTTATGCTGGTAAAAAGAAGGAGGCATTTTGAGTGAGTTTTGTGCGAGAAAACGGTGCTTGAAAATGAGGTTATTTTTTTAAAAAACTTCTCTAACTCGGGAACGGTATGAGACCGCCGCACTTTTCTCCGGATTCGCGTTTAGGAGGCAAAAACACGTAATAAAAGTATTTTCCCCATATTCAGAGTGCATGTGTGGTGTAACTTTATATTTACCTTCCTCTTTAATGTGATCGTGGATACGTGCATTTTTATTTATTTTATTTTTTATATATTAGATCAACTTACGTTTATTTTATTTTAGATAGGCTAGAAACAGCTTCGGCGACTACGCTATTGGATATGTAAAAATTAAAAGAGAAATTTGAACATTGAAATGCCGAACCACCCCAGAACATCATGATTTGCATTCATTTCTATCGACTTCTAGGTTCGAAAGCAACAATAAAAAACAACTTTTCGGGTGCATTAGTAGTTTTATTTAAACACTTTGGCACAATACACGATTTTCCAGTTTCTGGATTCGACATTTTTATCAATTTTCGACGCAAACTTCATACACACAGCTCGGAAGCAGAGCACGCACTGACCGACCGTTGTAAAGTGACGTCACAGCGGCCAATGACTCCGCATCGTCGCACTCCTAGCTAAACAATTAAATATCTCGGAAACTATAAGAAGTATCAAAAAAATATTTTTACGGTATTTTTTCATTTTTAATTGAGTGTATTGTAAGGTAAAAATAAAAAGTTGGTGATATTCTTCATTGTGTCAATTTTGAAGTGTTCAAAGTTAGCTGAAATTAATTTCAACAAAGAAGAACTTGTGGATATGATTTTTGTTTTGGGAGAGTCTTAAAGAAATCCTTTGATCGCCACTAGAATTTATAAAGTGGTATCCTGAGAGAAGATGCCATGAAATTAAAAGATCTTAAAACCAGCTAGAACGATTTGTAGAAATTGACAATGTGCAATATGAAAAAAAGGAACGAAGAACAAATATTTGCAACGAAGATAATGAGTCCTCTGTAGTGCTGGCAACTGTTGAGAATCCCCACATCAGTCAGCGAGAAGTGAGTGGATCAGTTGGGATAAGTAGACGTTCCGTTGGTCAAATATTGAAGAGAAATAAGTTCTACCCATTCCATATTTAAAGGCATAAGGAAAACTGAATGATAACGACTTTCAAATTCGTCTTCAATTTTGCAATTGGGCGAGGGGTAAGATGCAAGAGGATGCTGCTCTTTTCAATAATGTTTTGTTCACTGATAAGGCAACGTTTCATAAAAATGGATTCGAGAAATGGACCCACTCGATAGCCTGCTAGATCCCCAGATCTCACTATAATTGATTTTTTTATGGGGATACGTGAAAGAAATCGTGTATAGAGATCACCAACAACAATTGAAAATATGAAGAAAAGGATAGTAAATGCTTTCAGGAATATAACACTGGCAATTCTAAGAGCAGCAGAAAACTGATTTCGAAGGCACCTAGAGATGTGTATCAACCACAATGGGCGATATGTGGAGCACTCACTATAGTTTGTTCATTGTTTTTTTCACGTTTTTGTTTCTTGATTTTTCTGTTATCAATCAATCAAATATACTTTATTGTCCGAAGATAGATACATCTCATTGACAAAGTCTGGAATCCTAAATTTAAAAGGTAAAAGGTACAAAGGTAAAAAGGTAAAAAGGCAAAAAGTTAATAGTGCCAATATACACACAAACGTTAACAACAGTTTTTTGACAATACACAAGATAGTAAATAAATAATACAAATAAAAGATTAGGGTCGACATTAACTAATGATTTAAAAATAAAATGGAAAATCTAAAAGGTTGCATCTTACTTGATCACATTAATTACAGTCTAAGTTAAATTGATCTTCGTAAAATTCCTCTGTAGAATAATAGGCCCTCACAACCAAGAACTCTTTCACTTCTTTTCGGAATCTAAATACACTTTGTATTTCTTTTAAATTGCTGGGTAGGTGATTCAATAATTTTTTGCTCTTGTAAGTAAGGGAATTTTGAGTAAGAGCTGACGTAGGGACGGGTAGAGCAATATGGTGTCTTAAACGTGTATTATATACTGAAGAGTTGTTTATTTCATTTCTGTATTTCTTGTGAATTAGACATACTGTCTCTAAAATGAAAAGACCTGCCAGTGTTAAAATCCTTTGCTCTAAAAACAATGGTCTACATGAATTGCGGCATTTGGCTTTACATAAATATCTAATGGCTTTTTTTTGGAGGGTAAAGACCCTTTCAAACAGTTGATGCGAACATATACCCCAAAAGCATATGCCATAGCGTAGATGTGACTCTACTAATGAAAAATAAACCTTCCTAGCATTAGCAATATCCAGTTCGTGAGAAACACTACGTACGGCAAAGCTACCCGATGCTAATCTTTTGCACAATTCGTTAATGTGGCTTTCGAATCTCAACTTTTTATCAATAAGTAATCCCAAAAACTTATTTTCCACGGCATTGCTAATTATTCCATCATTATTGCGAGTATTTCGCATGTGGATTGTTTTTGTTTGCTTTCAATTTTGTTTCAATCAATTGTACATAAAGGAAGTTTAGAATCACTTGATTAATTGAACTAATGTGTTGTTATGGCACCTAGAAAATGAGCAACAAATTTTTTTCAAAATTCAATATGTCAGAAACTGCTATAAATAGCCTGGTCGAAAAATATACGGGGTGTTACATTTAAAAAACATGAGAAAATTCAATTCAAAAAGTTCCGAATTGAAAAATCATTTTTTCCACCTTGTATAATTTTAGGCTATGAAAATGGATCATGTATAGTTTTGATTTGGTTCTAAGCCAGGATGAATCTGAATCGGTTCTAAAGAGTAGGACAAACGTAGCGTGAAAGATTTTGCCCGGGTCCGTTTAAAATAAACGACTGTGTGACTACTTCGAACGGATCTGGGACCGTCCCCAGTGCGAACCAAAACAAGCCTAATATCACACATCTGTCTATCAAATAGTATTATCATTATTTCCTCTCGAATTTCATATTCGTGACGACCATGATTTTTTCGATATGCATCTGTAGATAACATTACTTTAACAAAAAAATTATTACATTACATACTTTCAAGTGGTTGGTCAATAATATTGGAGGGTTGGAATAGAGGTCACTAAACTGCTTGAAAAAATGGGCTAATATACATGGCATTCTGTTTAAAAAAAATGCACTCGACCCTGTAGATTTTTCTCGGTTCGACTTTGTATATTCGGCAAGAATTTCTGGTTATAGACTCTTTTGCCTAGTTTACTTTCGTTTTTGAACCATATTTCTACCTATCATAGATCCCGAGCAATTGGACTCTGACACACTATTTCCACACCCTGTATATTAACATCTAAAGTATTGCGAGTGGATGTTGTTAATTCTTGTTGGGTAGTAGTGTTGAGATACTTGCATGGGTCACATACAAGCTGTTATTATTGCGGAAATATATCAGGATATTTAAAATAAGTAGTGGGGGTAAAGTTAAGATGTTGAACTGCTTCAAAAGCAGTTTACAATGTTCATCATAAGTTGCCCCAGCTAGAGTACGGAGTGCTGATCCGCATGATATTCCCATCTTAGACCATCATCGAGAACTATGCCCAGTAGTTTTGCAGGGTGATTAGATGTCAAATTAGAATTAGTTGAAAACATTATTTTTTGCGTCTTATCTTTGTTGAGTTTCAGCATGTTTGCAGAAACCCATTCCTCTGCTTTATCTTCAACTCCTTTGGAAGTTTGCATGAGCTCTTCAGCACTGATACCAGCCCGCACCATTGTTGTATCATCTGCATAACATACACAGATGTTAAAGCTAAAGATATCGTTAATTTATATTACGAATAGAATGGGTCCGAGAATAGAGCCCTGAGGACCTCCGTGTTCAATGTACCTAACATCAGAGTATGATTCTTCTAGACAGACAGTTTGTTAAATAATAAAATAACATACATGAAACATTAATTTATATTGTTATTGTAGTGGGATTCATAAGTAAACTTACTTTTTAGTTCAGATAAGAGCTCTTTTTGAACTGAAACATTTTTTACCGTATATTCGTCGGCAACAGCACTTCTCAGTAAATCAGCTTTATTTCCTGGTATCACAAAATTTAGATATGCCATAATATGACCCGATACTAAAACGAAAAAAACGTTAAAATCGTCAGCGTTGTGTTTAGCTGGTTTGTATTGAAATTTAAATTTGAAATGACAGCAACTTACGACTAATGACATATGACAGTTGCGACTTCTTCTTCTTCCCTTTTTTTGAGTCTACTATGTAAAGTTGGCAATTCTGTGTCATAACAAACGTCATCATTCAAAATGGAGGTATTGCCGTAACCCCATCAGTTGTATATTTACAATTACCTTGATGTAGGTAAAGAAGGGCATCATTATTCCGACAGTTCTCCCAGGGCATTTAACTTGAGATATGACTCCATCTCTCTCTAATTTTGTTTGTCTTATCTAGCCTCTCTGTGTAACTACTCTGTGGTAAAACTAATGCCAAACGAAAGATTAACAATGGCAGCAAAAGATCAATGCGCATGCGTTAGCGTAGAATAAAGCAGTCGGAATGTAGCCTTGATTTTGTTACTTTTTTAATGTCAAAAGTTACCTTTTTTAGTAGAAGTTTATTACGAATTTTTTTTGCCTGAGAACAACCCTGCGTATGTCAGTTGTCAGTGTGTCTGTGTTTGTGTTCTGATTAAAATAATTTTACCGCCAATTAATATTTTAAAATATGATTTTGATCTGTGTTATTACCTCTAACAAAAATGCCAAATTACCTGCTATTGAAAGTAGTAAATGACGACATCAAATTGGAGTCTTTCAAAAAATGGCTTTTATCCCAGGTATCTCCTGGAAAATCAAAAGGTAATCTTTTCCTAACCTATATGTTCTTCCAGGAGAAAAATCCAGAAATCAAATGTTCCCAAGCAAATTTTCTTACGTATTTTTTAAATTTCCTGCACGAAGAAATTTCGAGGTAAGTAGATCCCGTTTTCAAATATATTCATTAATTGTGATTAATATTTCAGCCAAAATAAGGTTGATAGCCCTATGAAATGTACTTCTCAAAGGCCAGTGCCACAAAATATCGAAAAAAATGTAGAGCCGAAGCGACTTAGTAGCTTAGATAATTTCTCTACTCCTGCCAACAGATCAATAGAAAAAAGTTTCAGCGAAGGGACCGTTGAAGTCAATACGAGTACCCCAAAATTTGTGAAAAGACAGTCTAGCATTAATTTGAATACATCCTATTGCAGTCCAATCTCACCGTTGTATGAAACCCAGAATAGGTTTGTCTCGCCGAAAAACGGGGGTCAAATTTTTGGGCAGAAGTCGTCTTTTTGTTTGGGCGATTTTATCACAAAAAAATCATCTTCGAAGAAAAAAAACACCGAAAAGAAAGTAAAGTCCTCAGAAGAATCTAGTAAGCGAATAACCCCAACATGTCTTACCAAGGTGATGTCTAGCGAAAGTTTCAGAAAATCGTCCAATAGCTTCGAGGATTTCAATATAAAGGAGGTACCCGTAGAAAATTTAAACGGTAGTAGGGATTTTTTTGCTGAAGAAAGGAGGAAAATATTATCAAGAAAAAGTTCTGTAGATACGTTATTTGTCAGTGCCACAAAAAAAGTCAATACGACCAATCAAGGACAGGAGGTAGAACCAGATTTGCGTTTAGTTAGTCATAGGAATAAAATTGACAAAGTGGTCGATATATACTCCACAATTTTAAACAATGATTTAGTTTTAAATATCACCAGCGAGATTTACTTTCTCATCTCCCTACTCCTGACCAAAAGATATCTTTCTGAATCGTTCGACGATACTTTTACGGGTATAGATTTTTTAAGTGATGAAAATGAGCACATGGCAAGCTCCGATTTTTTTAATAGTATCCATAACGTAGTGTATTTCGCTTCAAAGTGTTTGGAGTCCCAACTAGAAGTACTGAAACATTATGATAAATCAACATTGAAGCTTTTGTCTCTCAACAAAAGGCTCCAAACATTCTCAGCCAAGCTTGCCGAGAAGTTGAGCAGGATTTCAAATACAAAACCGGAGAGGACAGTGGAATTATCCATACAGGGCAGCCAAACCAATGTCTACTTCAATTCGGATACTGACAATAGGGACAATTTCCCGAACGATACCAGCTTCCTTCGTTTAAAGCAACGGGCTATTTTATGAGATTTTGAGGATATGGGAGACGAATCATGTAATGCCAGGATGGAATTTCTCAATAGGCCTCGGAAGTAAGATAAAGACTCTTTTCAGTTTGCAGGGTGACGCTGCAAACTTCATGCATTTTTCGAGATTGTTCAAGGCACAATTATTAAGTACGTGTGGAAAATCTCATAGGGTAGGTTTCTTCCAATTAATTGTATACCAATCAAAAGAGCAGAAAGTGGCTGATTCTGTGACGAAAATAGTACAGGAAACCGACTGTGCCACGATACGAAAGACGGTCAGTAGTTATATCCTGTGGTATTTCCTACTCGCAACTATAATAGCTTAAGGTATCTCTGTATATACATATATCAGCTAAAAGTTTCGGCCATTGTGTGCAGTAAAATCAAACGCTTTTATGATGCTGCCGGTCTCGAATTTTTGCCAGAAATTGTACACTCTGAATGTCCTACACAATCACATCTCATGTATGGATAGGACCACTACACGTATAGAGAGCGGCACTGTAATTGTGCAACACCGCACATTCAGCGTTTATCTCCATTCTTTTCAAGCCGATTGATACTGATCCTTCCATTTCACATTCCCGGACCTTACCATTCACCCATCAGTTTGCCGTGGTGTACACTGTTGCCATTTTGTCACAGATGGTCGTATCTTCGTTTCGTGTCGAGTAAAATTAATATTTTTCAGTGCGACATCTTTGAAACTAAACGGTAAAAAATTATCTTTTTTTTTAATTAATCCTACAATAGTACTGCATACACGAGTGGTTTTAAAAAAAATCTTGAAATCAGTTAAGCTTCTGTAATAAAAAATGTGAACAAAGTCCTTATTGTTCACGTGTTAGGTATAGGCATCACGTACAAAAAGACCCATTTTTAATTGCAAATATCTGACAAACTGTACGGTGGATCAATTTATAAATTTGTGTGTCGGTTAAGGGAGGTTATGTTTACACCAAACTAAAATTTCAGGCGATTGCTAAGATTTGAACTAAACTACAGAACTATCTTAATTTGTTAAAAACATTTAAGAGCAATAACTCTGTTTTTTTTTCGTTTTTCGCATTTTGATTCTCTATAATTTGTCCATTGAGAGCATCGACATTGCTTCCTTAGTTAGTCATGTTACAAGCGAAAAACACAAAAAAAGTTTTGCTCTTAAATGTTTATAACAAATTAAGCATTGATAGTTGCGAGTAGGAAACATAACAGGATATAACTACGGATCGTCTTTCGTATGATGGCACAGTAGGTCTCCTGGTACTATTTTTCTCAGGAATAAATTTCTAATGATTGGCCTATTTATCAATAAAATATATTTATATATGGTTTTTCAGGAAGAGGGATTCTCAGAAGACCAGTTACCTTTTTTGTCATCCCTTCCGAATATCGATACCAACAAATTGAATCTCTTGAAAAATCGGCTAGTGACCAAGCAGGTTTCTAGCGGATTGAATTCTCTTCCGTTTTTTATTGGCCATCAAGAATTTTACAAGGATTTCATAGTGGTTGCTGCGAACCTCGCTTTCAATCGATATTTGTGTGATACGTTCATTTCTGAAATAATTGATCTGAATGACACTAAGTTCATTTGCGCTGATCCAAATGAGTCAGGTGAATCATCATTTTTCACATTTTTACCGAATTGCTTGAAATCCTGTTATAGTATGACCATCAATCTAACAGACTCATTATCATTTATTGCCCATAAGACTCAGTGGGTGACCAGTAGGGACGTACTGTTGATACAACAATCAAATCAAAGTATACTTTATTGTCGAAGATATATATAATCTCATAGACAAAGCCTGGTAGAATAAAAAGTACATAAACTATAATTAAAAAAGAATTACAAAAAGTACAGTCATATAACTAATAAAATAATGTAGATATAAAATGCTGCTAAGGTTGATAATACTACAGGGATATTAAAATGTTGCAAATTTGCTAAATCACAGAATGCCTGTTACACAACCGATAGCATGTCTTCTCATAACAATTGATCCTCATAATATTCCTGCATGTTGTAGTAGGCCTTCTCAAGGAGCATGAATTTAACTTCCTTCGAAATGACGGTAAGGATTTAATAGATTTTGCTTGCGAAGGTAAATTATTGTACATTTTTATGCCCTCATAAATAATTGAATTTTTTGTCAGGGATGACTTGGGGATTGGAACTGGAATGTTTCTATTTTGTCTTGTGTTATAACCATGTTCAGGAATAACTGGGTTTCTGTTGGCTTTATGGATAAGACATACAGTCTCCAATATAAATAAGCTTGTCAATGTTAAAATTTTGTGCTTAATAAATAGGGGTTTGCAATGTTCCCTTGACTTAGTATAGCACATGTACCTAATAGCTCTTTTTTGAAGGATAAAGACCGAATTGAAGAGCTGCTGACTAGCAAATCCCCAAAAAGCTATTCCGTACCGTAGATGAGACTCTATTAAAGAAAAATAGGCAGTTTTCGCTATCTCCAAGTTAAGTTCTCTTGCCACAGTTCTGATCACATAACAACCAGAGGCAAGTTTTTTTGTTAATGCAATTACATGCTCTTGAAACCTCAATTTATTGTCAATGTATAGTCCCAGGAACCTGCATGATGTTTTATTTCCGATGAGTTGTGTTTCAAGATACAAGTCCTGAAAGTCAAATTTGAATGTGAGGAGGTTTGTTTTTGAAAGATTGAAACATAACGAGTTAGAGTCACACCATTCTTTCACTAGGCCTAAGTCGTGGTATACCAGGTTTTTTAAAACTTCAGTATTTTTTCCGCGCCAAAGAAGGGTAATGTCGTCAGCAAATAGTGTAAAAGTTCCTTGAATGTCAATATTTGACAGATCATTCAAATATAGAAGGAACAGTAGAGGTCCAAGAATTGACCCCTGTGGCACCCCGTTTGTGATCTCTAGAATTTAAATTTGTTCATAAAAGTGTAATATAATATGAGATAATTTTCACCTATTTTCAAATCCCTAGATCTGGTAGCCTTTTTCTAGTGAATTTCACACCTCGAAGAATAGACCATTCTGGGGTACGGGATTACCATTTATAATGAGTCTGTTAGATCGATGGTCATATTATACAATCATTCAAGGTTTTTTCAAAATGTTTACTCGAAATTTGTGTTTTCTTCCAGAAGATGTAGTTGACTCTTCCACTATAAAATATTTCACCTCGATTCTAAGTAAGCTTAGGATTATCGCAAAGTTCCTGGGATTTGTGGAATCACTACCGTACAAATCAGAAGTCAACACACTTTCAGATAAGTTATTAAACTCACACATCAGCTTACGGTGTCAGGTAAGACTTTTACTTTCTTCGGTCCTAAACTAACTTGTACGAGTATTTATATTTCAGACAACCCCTTCGTTTGACATAAAACAGATCTTACTCCATTCGATATCGGAGAATACCGTGGTCCTCACTATACCATGGATGGTTATTTACCTGTCAATGTTGGATTATGTAACGCTACGCTTACCTTACTACGTTTCTATGTATAAGATTTTTTTTGAATTGAATCGTTTCTACAAGCCTTCGATAAAAAATGCTTACAACTACAATTCATCTTTGGTAAAATTTTCTTTGGGCTGGCTTTTTGAGCTCCCACATTTTCCCGATACTGACTATTTGAATTTTCAATCTAGTGGAAGCATACCGTTTATTAAGAAGACTAATACTCTTGATAATTGCAATATAATTGATCAGAATATTTTATACATCTGCTGCCCGTATCTGGAGGAAATGAAGAAACTGTTGACTAATAGTTCTCTACATAATACCCTTACTGTCAGGCATATTACCCCAGTTACTGCCAGGGAATCCACAGAAGTTTTATTCAAGAAACGATCGGAGGTAATAGGTTCCTAGCTGTCTAGTCATAGTCACACGATATTATCATTACAGCATCAATTGGAAGAGGCTTTTTTCAACGGTCAACCAGGTTCTGTGAGAAAAACAGTTGAATTTGTAAGTGAGCGAATTGCTTCGGCCTGCGTTAAACATATATGCAATTCGCTTGTGCCTGCATCCAAAAAAATTGCATTACAAGATTTGAAAGTTTTTTTGGAATCTTGGAGAAGGGATGATCAAGTTCTGACGCCTATGAGGGAAAAATCACATAAAGTACGTACTGTTTTTGATTTCTCAAAAAATTTGGTTGATTTAGATTAATGGATTTATTTAATTGTTCTCAAGTTTTTGAACTACTTCAACTTTCCGATTTCAATTGGAAATTGTCACTTTTTCTTGAACATCGTCATTGATTTTCTGTTTTAACAATATTTCATGGCTATAGCTCTTCTCCGATTTATTTAATTCAGTTATATTTTTGGACCATATTCTACTAGTATTTTGATAAACATTTTCCAAAGCGTAAAATAAATATAAATTATTCAAACAATAATAAGTGGGTCAATAGTGAACCTCAAGTCAGAACCCAAAAACGCTTCAAATTGATTAAATCAATTAAAAAGAATATTTTCCACAAAGAATTAGATAATCCCACCAGGACAGCTTGGTGGATTTTATCTGATTTAACCAATAGGCTAAAAAAAAAACATAATAATTTTTTTTATTTTTTTTTTATATAGCACGTTTTCAAAATGCACTAAAAAGTATGAAATAATCTATCCTATGCCTATACAGATTTATAACCTCTTACAGATTTGTGAATTTTTAATAGCTATGAAAAGATTTAAAACAAAATAAACGAATGAATGAAAAACTTATTTAAAGACAATCTTTTATTCGAATGCGCTGAAAAGTAAAAAATAGTTGCTTGGAAACAAGTAAGAAGAAGAATAACACAATAAATCTAGAAAAATTAAGCCTTGGATAACAGCTGGTTTAATACAACCAATAAAACAGAGGCAAAATGAAAAAATGCTCAATTGTAGGTACTCACCTCTTCTAGAACTGGAGTACAAACGTTATAGAAATCATTGAAATAAACTTCTGAAGCAGACAAAAAATGAATACTACTTAAATCAAATACTTGCTTGGGCGTGAGTTGTTTATCCAGGAAGTACGAACCGTTTCAAAAAGATTCGAAAAATAATAAAAAAATAAAATAATGCACTCATATAAATGTTAAGAATAGACATATATATTTAATAAAAGTTGACCAAAATAGTCATCCGTTCTATAAACGGATAATATGAGACAATATTCAGAAAAACAAATAGAGTGTGGTTTACTTGAAGTTAATTTTACATCAGTCTACAAATCAATTTGATTGACTAAAAACAATAGTGACATCAATTGTCAAAAACGGCTGGAAATAATTATCTTTTGAAAACTTTGGTAACATGAAATTATGGAGATACCTTTACCAGACACATTATAAATGATTCAATTTGCCAACCCATAAATACAGAAACATATATAACTTACGATACATCAGCAGAGTCAACACTTATTCACTGAAGATGGCTTTTAAACGACAATTAGTTTTAATTTTATCATTAGTTTGATTAATCCCGCGGAAATTGTTATTTTAATTTTACTCGCACTGTATATCAGTATAGCGTGTATGGATATGGTTTTCTATGAGATCATGAACTATCGATTTGAGGTTTTTCGTTGACTTATTCACGTTCTGGAAACGTTGATCAATAATAGGTAATTTTTGGAAAAATACTGGTTTACTGGTGAATTCACTTGGATACTCGGATTAAATTGAATATCATTTCTATTAATGGCTTCTTAAGTTCACTGCTTGACAACTATATTCGTACTCTTCTCATCTTGATTTCACTATGTCGTGATTGACTGAATTCTAACCTCATCTTTGAGAGGAACATTACCGGAGTAACGACTATGAAATGACTGACCTTTTGATGGGTCGCGCTTCATGCTTTCATACCATTCAACCCTACCCCTGAGGCCTCCCACACTCGTTATCTTCAAATTGTCAGCGGCTCAATAATTAATGGCTTTGTTTTTGTCGTCAAAATATATAAAACAAGAAGTTATGACTTTCGAGTTACAGTAATGGGCTGTCATAATCTATAAATTTATAGCGCTTTTCTCTCGTCCTAAATACATTAAAACAGTTTTATGATATCCCATAGCATAATGCCATTAGGTGATCTGTCAACAATTTGGAATTTATACTCTTGTTTACTCGTTAATTTGACTAGATATGGCGATCAGCGGAGGGGATGAATTATTTATGACTTATGTGTACAAGGGTAATTTTTTATAGGAATTCTTAAGTGCCTTTACTTATATTCAGATGATGAAGTATTTTTTTAAGGGGCATGTACCAAATCAATTTTCAGTCACGCATTTGACTTTTGAACCTATTCCTATTTAACTTTCTGGCTATAACATTCATATTAAGGAATATCGTGTTGTTTCTTATGAATGAAAATTTTTGTGTAATTATGGGGTATCACATGGGTATTGATATGCTAAAAAATGTCCTTACTCAGCAATCTGATAATCAAATTATTTTCATAGCTATTAAAAATTCACAATAAAAATTTTTCAGAAGAATCTGTATGTGGTTAGGAATCTGTATGTGGTTATAAATCTGTATGGGGCTAGGAGAAATTATTTTATAGTCTTCAGTCCGTTTCAAAAACTTAGTTGAGAACGGCTTTACAAAAAAAAAATTCACCCAGGCGGCAATTTTTTCTTTCACTTTTTTTATCACATTTATTCAAATATGACTTATTATATTTATATGTATTATAAGTTTTGAAGTGAAATTGGTTTTGAACAAAATATTTAAATAATTATTATTTGCTTTTTAGTCTTGTGTGTGAAATTTGGCAGTCGATTTTAAACTTCTTGATGAGAGACATGTGGTAAATTTCAGGTTTATTTCAGTTTCTCTTCCAGTTCTGGTGGTCTGTTTGTCATCCAGTTCTGGTGGTGATATGTCAGTGTTTGAAAACATTATTTACGCTTTTAGGCAGCTCTGAAAGCAAAAGTAAGTCAAATGGCCAGCACCAGTTTATCGGCTCTTCTTAAAAAATGCCATGAAGATGTGTCCGCTATATTGAGCGAAAAGTTACCAGCATCCATCGACACCTTACTTGCCATAGATTCTTTGAATCAGACAAAAACTGCCTGTGTTTCGATTGCGGCAAGGATGTGCAAAGAAAGAGTGAAGCAGTGGTTGAACATGCACGTAACTATCGTGATATTCAAAAAGTACTTTGATAATGAAGTACAAAAAGTGCTTAACCACGAGAGTAAAAGATTTGTCAAGGACAAACTCATCTTTGCACTTCCGTCTAATGGAAACAGAGAAGGACATAATGATAACTGCCTCAGCGGTTTTCATATGATGGAAAAAATTAAGGTTTGGCGTTAATATAGGTTTATAGTTTTGAAAATAAGATGTTCTATGGTTTCAGAATCTATCAGTAGACGTCATCGATGATTCAATTGATGTTGACGAAGAAGCTATTTTGAAGCTTCTACAAGAAGCATCTGTGACTCTGAAGGAACGATGTGATGTTAATGAAATCATTACGGCTTACATTTGTACATCTCTGGTTGATTTTTTGTTGTTATTGGGTAGGTCCCGTTTACATTAGTTTTGTTTTTTTCACAAGGTATTTTTTTCAGTTATACAAAGAGGTTTTATTATGACAGAAGACATATTGAGGTTATCAATGAAAACTTGGGTTTGTTACTATGGTACGACGGAGGATCTTTTCGGAAACCTTTTATGTCCCAGGAATATTATGTTGTTGAATCAGTCTAGAAATCAAAAATCGGCGTGGTATTCTTTTTCCGAATTTGTTGCATTTTTAATTAAACATAATGTCATTTCCTGTGATAATTTCCAGAATCAGTGTACAGGGTTTTTCAAGAGAAACTGGGACCAGGTAAGAAACTCCTAACTGCATAACAATATCATTACCTCAATTATTTTTAGGCTTCCCTGGACAATACTTGTTACTTCCTAAGAAGTTTTTTTGAGTTTTTTAAACAAAACGGTGATATCAGTAAATTTACATTACTTTTGGAATTTTATTCCGAATTCTGTTCAGATTTGTGAGACTTATTTTAAAATGTTTTAATCTATTTATTGACGAGCAATTTTAAATTTATTTTTAATAAAAAATACATTGTTTTTATAATGAACATTTTTGGCATTTCATTTTCACACTTAGCATCCTTCCGGTTCATCAGATTCGTCTAAGCAGTCTACAGTTCCATCACAGAAATTTTCCTGGGGTAGGCATTTATTGTTATTGCAAGGGTATTCATCCTGTGCACATTTCTCACCTAAAAAAATCAATTAATATTACTATCACAAATTTGCTCAATGTTGAGAAGGAATTGTGATTTTTTACTAAATATGGCTTTAAACTGGTCATGAAATTGATCAAGATTTATCAACTACAAGTTACGATAGATACAAATTGTGTGATGTTAACATTTTATGTACTATATCTGAATCAAAGAAACCAGACGTAAACATCATGATCGCTTTTTTATGGCGATTTTATAGCGATTCGGAAAATCAGAAACAAGGTGGCCGCGATCACGATGTTTACGTCTAGCCTCTTGAATTCAGATGTACTTTTGGCATTCTTTTGGGATTGCTGCAGTTTCAATTATTATAATCTGAGAATTAACACATTAGCCGCTATGAGACACGTATGGCGTGTCTCAGATTTCCGTACGTATAGGCCGCGAGACACGAGAGCCGTGTCTCACGCACGGGATACCAGTATTACCAGTAATATTGGCTGAAAAAGCGACTTGGCCCAGGGGGACATTTTTTTATCAACATTGTGGCGCCTAACGTGTTAAACATGGACAAAACATAAGATATAAAATTACTTGGAAAATCTTATACAGTGCGCGTCAAAATTATGGAACAAATTCGATATTTCGCAAGCCATGTACTTTTGACAAAAATCCTGAAATAGGTCGATTTTTATTTTAAAATGCCGATTTTTGTATGTATATTCTAAAGAGGTTATGTCACTGGTTTTGATATGGTGACGTAATCGGTAATTTTTTTAAATTGGAATAGATGTCTTGTGATACCTCCTCTGAAAGGCCTTTCAATACTAAGAGAATAACTTTATATCCAACAAAATAGAACAGTTAAATAAGATGTTCGAAATGCCATCCACCAGTCTCTTGACAATAAGCAAATCTACGGACACATTCCTCTTGCACATTGCGAATAACTTCCGGAGTAATTCTCTTAATTTCGATCCTAATTCGATTTTTCAACTCTTGTAGATTTTGCGGCCTATCTACATAGACCTTCGATTTCAAATAACCCCACAAGAAAAAATCCAGGGGCTTAAGATCTGGAGATCTTGGGGGCCACTCTATCGGTCCGCGTCTACCAATCCACCTCCTAGGAAAACAGTTATTCAAAAACTCGCGAACATCACGTGCATAGTGCGGGGGTGCACCATCTTGTTGCAACCAAATACTTTCATTTGGTGAGTTAGGATTGTTGGCGTTTGGAAAAATATCGGTAAAGCTAGGTATGAGTTAATTTCTTAAAAATTCCAAGTAACGCTCCCCTGAGATTTCCTTCAAAAAAATACAGGCCAATAATCCTGTCGTTTATTATCCCTGCCCAAACATTGACTTTCTGAGGGTATTGAGTGTGCCCGTCCATCATCCAGTGAGGATTATTCCTACTCCAATATCTGCAATTCTGACGATGTACTGAACCATTTAGGCAAAATGTAGTCTCATCGGAAAACAGAATTTGTTTTATAAAATGTGGATTGCGGTTACACAAATCCTGCATTATTTCACAGAACTCCACACGGCGATCGGGATCATCATCATTGAGTTGTTGATGTAGCTGTACTTTGTATGTATGGTACTTTTCTGCTTTTAGAATACGTAATACAGAACTTTGGGATATGTCAAGGTCTGCTGCAATTTGTCGTGAAGTATTGTGAGGATTATTCGCTACACCCAATAGAACATCAAGTTTCACGTTTTCTTCTATTTTAGGACGTCCAGCATTCGGAATATGTTTGACATGACCAGTTTCTCTAAATTTTTTCTCAATCTTACTGACTGTTGAACGACTGATAGGTCTATGTGGATACTTCGCATTGAACAAGTCGCATACCTCTTGCTGAGTTCTGGTTCTATCTCCGCATCCAATAAAAATTAAAATTTCTATGCGTAGGGTTTCACTTAAAGTAGCCATAGTTTACTTTTAGAACCTTTTCACTTAGAATTTGTGAAGAATATTTGTTGATATTTCAACTGACATTTATTTGACACTAACTTGCCTATTATGGCATTAATTTGTGATTGTCTTTTGTTTCCATTTTAGACTAGGAAATAGCTAACTATTAATATTTGGAAAGGATCCATTGGCGTAGTAGAGCACTGACTCAAAAAAGTAAAATTTTGCATTTTTTAACACGCTTTTATTATCTTTACTTGTAACTGAATAACTCACAATGTAATAAAATCTTGGAAGTAAATATTCACCCACTTCCAATCTTCCGAATAATCTGAAATTTGTCACACATATCAAGGACCGATGACAATACAAGAATTTCATAATCATAATGTAATAATAATAAAAATATATTTTTCCAAACGCCAACAATCCTAACTCACCAAATGAAAGTATTTGGTTGCAACAAGATGGTGCACCCCCGCACTATGCACGTGATGTTCGCGAGTTTTTGAATAACTGTTTTCCTAGGAGGTGGATTGGTAGACGCGGACCGATTGAGTGGCCCCTAGGATCTCCAGATCTTACGCCCCTGGATTTTTTCTTGTGCGGTTATTTGAAATTGAAGGTCTATGTAGATGGGCTGCAAAATCTACAAGAGTTGAAAAATCGAATTAGGATCGAAATTAACAGAATTACTCCGGAAGTTATTCGCAATGTGCAAGAGGAATGTGTCCGTAGATTTGCTTATTGTCAAGAGACTGGTGGTTGGCATTTCGAAGATCTTATTTAACTGTTCTATTTTGTTGGATATAAAGTTATTCTCTTATTGAAATAAAATATTAATTTTTGTTCACCCTGTAAAAAAATATCTAATTAATTATTATCATTGAATGCAGTATTGAAAGGTCTTTCAGGTGAGGTATCCCAAGACATATATTCCAATTTAAAAAAATTACCGATTACGTCACCATGTCAAAACCAGTGACATAACCTCTCAAGAATATACATAAAAAAATCGGCATTTTAAAATAAAAATCGACCTATTTTAGGATTTTTGTCAAAAGTACATGGCTTGCGAAATATCGAATTTATTCCATAATTTTGACGCGCACTGTATGAGATGAACACGTTAATCAACTTGTACATGCACTATATGCACATCTTGCTATGCTCTGAAAATCATGTCAAGACAATGTAGTTGTCAAATTATACACACTTTCTATTTTGCCAACTTCCACTGCCTTCTAAGGTATGGGATCATTCCAAATATAGATCGCAGCTATGAAAAGATTTCGAACAAATATTTATTTTACAGAAATGTGTATTTAGAATTATGGCCAACTTAACACCAAGTGATTCATGTCGGGACTGAATTGAAAATGTTTCATGAACGATGGATGTTGACGATTAAGGTTTATCTTTCGGTCATAGATGCTTCCACATCTCATTTCATGAACATCCTGTGCATATTGAAAAGGGAAACATTCTCAATTGAATATAAATATTTTTTGTAATATCTTACAGAAAAGAACAACTTTCCTAGCTGAAGCCACCTTTTTTTTGAGAAATGATTTGGTTTGGGACAAATATTCAAATCCAAAAAAAAAAAACAAAACAGAATCATTTATCAATTTCGAAGGTAAAGATGAAAAAAAAAACTGTCAGGTGTGAAGATTCGAACCCACGCTATCTTTTGAGAACCAGTCTTAACTTGGCGCCTTAGACCATCTCCGTAAATATATTTTTTTTAACATTGGTATGGTTGCTTTTTCGGAAAATGGCAATACAAAACTTATGCACAAATTTTGCCCAGGCACTAAATGAATTTTTTCGTTTGCTTTGAGTACTAACATTTTGAAAACATTTCATTCTTACTTGATTGGCCAGGTTTTCTGCTGCCAGCTCTTGGAATATTTGGCGCTCGTATATTTTGATGTGTTCAATATGTTATACTGATCAATCAATCAAAAATATACTTTATTGTCGAAGACAGAAATCTTATTGACAAAGCTTGCACTAAAAATATCAAAATATAGACATCATAAAATCTCTACATATATAAAAATGAATTGCTATTCGTTAGTCTCGCTAAAAGTCGAAAACGACCGATTTGAATTTTTTTTTTGTTTGGTGAAATACAGGGGTGATTTAAAAAAAAAACAGCTGAAAAATCGAAAAATTGACCTATTGTCTAACTGACGTGCTATACAAAACTGTAATTTCTTCCTGGTAGTTGTGTCAAAATATTGTTTAAACGTTGTGGATTTTAAGGAAAGTCTTGGTTAAAGTGAATTTAGGTACACTTTGCGAAGGTCTGTCATTTGTTTTGATCTGCCATTCTATTTACCTATATTTTTTAGTATGAGGTTAAAGTAAAAACAAAGTTTATTACAATACTGACATAGGTCGTCGAAGTCAATCAAATGTTCGACTACCTCATGTGCAAACCCCTGCTAGCGACAGATAATGATAATAGTGGTATTGGTATGTCCGAATCGCTTTTGAGAGTGACTGAAAAGTTCAAAGTAAATAGATTTAGAATGCAACGAGTTCGTGCACATCAAACACAACAACAGCGAGCACGACACAATGAACATGGGTGATTGCGTCGATGCAATGCTCGTGTGAACCTGAAACGAGCGGCATATATATATATATATATATATAATAAAACGACATAACAGGATAACGGCATTACCGGAAACGGAATAAGAGGAAAACGGGATCACAGGATAACGGAAAAACGGGATAATAGGAAAACGCGTTAACAGGATACGGGCATAGTCAAAAGCATAACCTAGATGAAACAAAACAAAGAAAAACAATTAAAAAAAAATTATACGCGAACAAGAGTTTTCAGGAAAACAAATTGAGGGAATAAATTTGGACAGGACCTCTGTCGGGTCAGCTAGTAAATCATAAATATATCTTTCATATATCAAAATAATCCCTATAACAAGTGTACATTCGTAAGGTATCTTTTACTTTATGGGAAAAAATGGAAACTTGAGTTTAAATATATTACACATATTTTATAGCTATATACACTGCTATATACACTGAAAAACACTACATTTTTATCAGAATTACCTGTGTTGCAATTCAATTCATCAGACTTATCCCAGCAGTCAATTTTTTTGTCACATTTCTTTGTTATGGCCAAACAGGAAGTATAGTTTCCACAATGAAAATTTTTGTTCAAGTCACAGTCTGAAATCAAAACAAATAATTTATGAGTTATCTCAGTTATAAAGAACTTAAGTCTGTAGTAAACACTGTAGTAAACACTGCCCACTAGAACAGTTGAACTAAACCTTTGTGTATGATTTTAAACAAATAATTGGCAAGCGATTTTTTCCAGATAAATGGAAAGACAGTTACATATATCCAATAATAATGGCAATATTGTTATCTAACGCCCAATAACAAAACTCTGCAATTACGAAATTATTTGAACTGTTCTTCCACATATTTTTTATATCAACAAACAGCATGGATCTATTACGTGAAAATTTACTGTATCTAATTCATTTTTAATGATGTATGTGACTTCAGCAGTTCCACTGGGACCACTGCTTTCCCTCTTACATATTTTGCATCCTTTGGATTTTTATGATTAATTTTTGCAGATATAAAAATCATTCTACCCATATTGAATTCTGAAAACTTCAACAGAGCATCAATAATCTTCATGGTCGGTTAAGAATGGCCCAGTTCTAAATTTTCGTTAATGCTTCAATTTTGTGGTCTAATTACTCCCTCAAAGTAGGATAATAGACAATATTATACCATTATTATTATCATTTCTTCATGGTATATATTAACTATCTTCAACCTCTGAAGTATTTTAATCTTTCAAAATTATGACAGTGTATTCCGAAAACTATGAGACAATGCTGAGGATGTTTGTAAAATTTTCAAGGAGTTCTGCTATTGAAATGGCATTTTTATCATATTGAAATGGTTATGCAGAATGATCAAACAGGTGATTGGTCGTAAAAAAACGAATCTAAAAAAATTACATAAATTTTGTTGAAAAACATATCTTCTCAAGCCTAAACCATTTTATAATAGTAGTAAAATATTTTTACGTGCTTGATGGTGTCAGCTGAATAGGTAGCGGTTGTGGTGTTGTGAAAATATGATGAATCAATGGAGAGCATGAAACATTACGGAACGGGTCCTCTAGTTGTTGAAGGGAAAGAAGTTTCATTGTGGTAGTAATAGATGAGAGAGCACTGAACATGAAGAAATTTATGTGTGTGGCAATGAAAGAAATATATTGGTTTTGACAATTGAAAAACATCTTTCTCGAATGGACATTAAAACCATATTTCTTCGTGGAAAACTGACATGGTAAGTAAGGTAAATAAATCCTTGCTGGGTTGACACAATTACCACACTATATAAGCGTTTTGACAGTAATAATAAGGTAAAGTTTCCATAGGAATGAATTTTTTAATCAAAATAAATATTTTGAGTTTCCCATATTTTATTCTCATTTATCAAAAGATATTTCACTTAGTGTTGAGTTTTATATACGGCAAAGGGTTCTATCTTGCACAAAGGGTTCTATCTTGCAGAAGCAGTATGGAGGAAGCGCAATATTTTCAAGAACAGGGATGCAAATGATAAAACAGTCCAAAGTTACAAGTTTGTCCACCACTGGGATATGTGAATGTAGCGTGAGTTAATTCAAGGTTCATGGATCGAAATTCTTGATTATGTCAGTATATAGGCCATGCTCAGGTGATATAAATGATTTTCTAGCAAACATGGATGAGGTACTACTGAAGTGTTTGAACAATAATAGTATTATAGTTGTAGCTGGAGATTTCAATATTCCTATGCACAATGAGAACAAAGATAAAGAAAATTTCTTTGCACTAATGAACTCCTATAATCTGTTTCCAACTGTTAAAGATTTTACGCGGGTAACGAGTACATCACAGTCATTAATAGACAACATTTTTACTAACAGCAAAGAGTATCATAGTGTTGAGGTATTTCACAATTGGATATCAGATCATACGGCACAAAAAATTATTTACTATGTAAAAAGGCAGAACAAACAACATATTGTCAAAAGAGTCTTCAATCAAAGAAATAAAGAAAATTTCAAGAAAAAAATAGAAAAAGTAACTTGGGCAGAAGTTTACAAGTCTGATAAGGTAAATGAAGCTTGGGAAAACTTTGAAAAGTATTTTATGTATCATTTCAATGAATATTTTCCGGAAAAAAAATCAATGTTAGAAAAAAAACTAATGAATCCTGTAATGACCCAGAAGTAATTAGGTGCAAGGAACAATTAGATATATTGCTGGTCTTGAGCTCAAGAGATAATAGGTATAAAGGTGAATATAATAATGCTAGAAAAAGATATGAATTTTTGTTATCACAAAATAAAGCTATAATTTTCAAGAATAAAATAGAACAATCTGATAATAAATCAAAATGTGTATGGTCAATAATTAACGACATAAAGGGTTCTGCAAAAAAAGAAAACATCAATATACAAATACCAGGAGAAGGCATGACCGTAGCAAATAATTTTAACAAACATTTCATTGAATGTGCTCCAAGTCTGGTGACAGAATATGCGGAAAATAATCATGTATGCCACGTGCAGAAGTCTGATGGATGTATGTATGTAAAAAGAGTAACAGAGGAGAAAATAACTGAAATTGGTAATCAACTGAGAAACAAGTCTAGCAGTGATTATGATGAAGTACCTACATCACTTTTAAAATATTGTATTAAAGAAATCGCAAAACCTTTAGCATATGTAATAAATTTATCGTTGAAAGTAGGAGTCTTTCCAGACAGGTTGAAGATAGCTTTAATAAAGCCTCTATATAAAAAAGGTGATCCCACAAAATGTGAAAATTACCGACCAATCAGCTTGCTATCGGGTTTTTCCAAGTTTTTTGAAAAATGCATGTGTAACCGGGTGATGGAATTTATGACACTCAACAACTTTTTCTATGAAGGCCAGCATGCCTACCTGAAGGGAAAGGGAACCCAAACTGCAATATATAGGTTCACTCAGGTCATTTATGAAACACTGGAAAAGAATGAAGTAGCCTTGGGATTATTCCTAGATTTAACCAAAGCATATGATTGCATAAGCCATACACTGGTGTTAAAAAAACTAGAACAATATGGGATTCAGGGGAAGGCACTTTCATGGTTTGAGTCTTATCTTTCTGGAAGAAGTCAAAAGGTTATGGTCATAAAGAATGATACAGGTTACATATCAAATTCAAATCAAATTAACTTGGGCATTCCCCAGGGCAGTATAATTGGCCCGGTGATATTCATATTATATATTAATGATATGTCAAAGTGCGTGAATATAGAGAATTGCTCACTTACAAACTATGCTGATGACACAAACTTACTGGTGATGGCTGAAGGCTTGGAAAGGTTGGTCAATGGTGCATCTGAAGTTTTTCTTTCACTGTGTGACTGGTTCAAGAACGAAAGATTGATTTTAAATACCGAGAAAACAGGCTGTATACTATTCAAAACAAATCGTTCCAACATGCATGTGCCAGATAATGTACACTTATGGAAAGAACACATAAGTATATTAAGTAAAAAGCTGAATTCGGTGTGTTACACTATGAAAGTTATGAAACAATATGTAGATAAAAAAGTAATGAAAATAATATATTTCTCAAACTTCGAAGCACTATATCGATATGGAGTGATTTTCTATGGAGCATCCAATGATACTGAAAAAGTCTGCTGCACAAAAAAGAGCAATTAGAACAATCCTCAACCTAGGTTTCAGGGAGACGTGTAGAGGTAAATTCAAAGAAAAACAAATATTAACAGTAACAGCAGTATATATCCAAGAATGCTTATTATTTCTATTCAAAAACAGGGAATATTTCAACACAAATCAGACAGTACACACATATAGTACGAGATCGTTAAATTATACTTATCCCATACACAGACTTTCAATGCCAGAAAAAGGAGCTCACTATAGTAGCATCAAATTTTTCAATAAGCTTCCAAACAGCATGAAATCTATCACGAGTTTGAATGTTTTAAAAAAACGCATTCACAAACTGTTAGTACAACTAGAACCCTATGATGTGAAGGAATTTATGAATGCCACCTGGTAAAGTAAGAATTGCTGTCCAATGTTTGTAGATTTTTTTTATAAATATATTATATATATATATATATATATATATATATATGCACGGACGCCTACTTCGTTCTGGGTACTGATACTGTGATCTATTGCTGTACTTACCTGTTTTCGAAATAAAGATGATATTATTATTATAAAGAATCACCCCGTACATACCACAGTTCTCTTCATCCGTTCGATTGGAGCAATCCATGACCCCGTCGCATCTCTTCTTCTCGAGTATGCACATGTTTCCACAGTTGAAAGTTCCCTGTGGGCATTCGAGCGTTCCCGTCAATAGGGAGCACTGAAAGACCCTTAACTTGGCGTCGAGAATTTGGCAGTAGTGGGTTTTAATTGGACATAGGCCACCACATCCCGTCGGGTCTGTCCGGTCCTGTGCTTGAACGCATCGCGGTTTTTCGGTTTGTCCGATTTTCAGACAGATATCCAGTCCTAGGATGCATTCCCTGCAGAATTGTAGTGATATCTGCTCGAGGCGCTGAGAAAATTGAAGGAAATTTGTTGGATTGTGTAGAGTTTTTATTACCCTTTTCAAATACGAATGAAATAGCCATTTATCGGATCAGTTATCGGATATTTTCCAGAAACTCGGCAATTGTACACTTGATTATAGTTTCCAGTCCTGTTGTCATGACCCGAGATATACATACATAGATATAACGAATTTATACAGGGTGTTCCCTGGACTTCCTCTTTTCCTCTCGGGAATGTATAAATGGGGTCAAAATTTCACCAGTACTTCATATAACTTTTGTTCCTGAAAGCCTTCGTTACCAAGTTACGTGCCCTCAAAGTTACAAAATGAAAATTCAAAATTATCAAAATTTTGGAGATTGACTAAACAAATGAATTCCTTCGATGAGCTTTCATGCAGGAGTCAGTTGTTTTGCTACAAAGTCAGGAACGGACTACCCCCGATGGTCCACACCCCAAAACTTTGAAATGACTCGGATTTGTCAATATGTTTTAACAAAACAAGGTTACCTAGACAATTTCCTGAATAAAAGTACTCGTGTGGAAAATCGATCGGAGCGACGATTTTTGATAAAAATGCATTTTTGTTCGACGACATCCAACCTGAGATGTCTACCATTATCCGAAAAGATTAATTTGTAATGAAAATATAAATGATAGGTACAATGTTCATAACGAATTTTTATCATGCAAACACGTTTACCTTATAAAACTCATGGTGTAAATAATCAATCGCAAGCAAACAGAAACAGAGCAAACAGAAATGCAAAATCCGCTACAAAAACTGCTCGATATGATCCCCGTCTCTCTCAATAAATTTTTTTAGTCGGCGCAAACACCCTCTCCGCACTTAAAATAGCATGCCAGGGTCGTTTCGTATGGCTTCACAATGTAATGTAATTCTATTCAGCAAGGCATCTCTGGTGTGAATAGGTGTAGCGTAAACGAGGCTTTTTAGATGCCCCCACAGAAATAAATCCAATGGATTTAAATCCGGAGACCGCGGTGGCCATGAATATGGCCCACCTCTACCAATCCATCTATTAGGGAAAATCTGGTTCAGATGGTCCCGCACAATCAAACTGAAATGAGGAGGAGCGCCATCATGCATAAACCACATATCTCTTCGGGTTTGCAATGGAACATGTTCCAAAAGTCCATTCAAATAATTCCGAGTTAACTCCAAATAACGTTCTCCATTCAATCGGTCATGTAGAACGAATGGTCCTATAAGATGGTTTCCTATGATAACAGCCCAAACATTCACGTTGAATTTCCGTTGGTGTTGGTTTGCAATGTCCCATGGGGATTTTCTTTGGCCCATATGTGGAGATTATGAGAGTTGATTACTCCATCTCTACTGAAACCTGTTTCATCAGTGAATGAAATTCGAGTAATAAAAGTCATATCCTCTCTTTGCTTATCATTTCAAATAATGGTGGACGATCGGGTTTGATATCGTCGAGTAAAACTGCATTTTTATTAAGAATCGTTGCTCCGATCGACTTTCCACACAAGTACTTTTATTCAGAAAATTGTCTACGTAACCTTATTTTGTTGAAAACTATTGAAAAATTATCTGTCATTTCAAAGTTTTGGGGTGTGGACCATCGGGGGTAGTCCGTTCCTGACTTTGTAGCAAAACAACTGACTCCTGCATGAAAGCTCATCGAAGGAATTCATTTGTTTAGTCAATCACCAAAATTTAGATGATTTTGAATATTCACTTTGAAAGTTATCAAAGAAAAACATTTTTCATTTTGTAACTTTGAGGGCCCGTAACGAAGGCTTTTAGAAACAAAAGTTATATGAAGTACTGGTGATATTTTGACTCCATCTATACATTCCCGAGAGGAAAAGAGGAAGTCCAGGGACACCCTGTATATGAAGAATGTGGCCACCTCAAATATGAAAAATTATTTTAATGAATAATCCATTCTGAGAATGTTTGAAAATGCATCGAAACTAATCGCTACCACATGGAGCTTGAAATCATATCATGAAGTAATAAAAATGCCAACTAAGATATAATACCGAACAAAAATTTATAATTATGAAGTCAAAACTTTCAACACTCATAAAAATTGCATGCGTGTGAAAGTCATATTGAACTTATCAAATTTATTACGCTACAAAAATCGAAAACATGTGGAAGTCTCCCACTAAGATATAATAAACATTCAATTTTAATGTATAAAATAAAGCCCAGCTGAGTAAAAATAATGATTACCATGTGTGTTACTCCTTTCTGAACCGCTGACAAAAATATGGGCAAAGTAATAAACATTTTTTTTACTAAATTCGAGAATCTAAACTCATAAATAACTACATCATTACCCGCTACTAATAATAACTAACTCGTAAAAAGTCATCCGCGGATGAGTATTAAAAGGATTGAAAAATAAAAGTCGCTCTCATTTCACTCAACCAATTCAATCAGTACACAGCTAGAAATACCAAATATTTTGTGTACTAAATATTCGATGTGGTCGATTAAAAATTCAGTTAACGATCAAATAGAAATAATATAAATGTATACTTAAAAGTGTTTTTATTTCAATTTGAGCGCGTTAGAAAAACTTCGATATTAAATTAATACAAAATAATAACTAAAAGAAAATATTGAATAAATTGATAATCATAATTTAGAAATCGCTTGAATAAAAATATCGTGTGTGAAATCCAGAATCTGTGGCAACAGGGTAAGCCTATCTTTTTGTGTTATCAGAATGTTTTCCAACTATTATTAAATTGAATGGCTTATTCGATTTTCTACGAAATCTCTATCCATATACAGTGCGGTTGGAAAAAGCTAAATTTATTTTGTAACTGGTTTAAAACCCTTTCAATTCTGCGGGGATATATATGTCCCAGGCAAACTCCACAAATTTCTGTAAATCATTTGCGTTATTAGAAAAACACGTGGTTTAAAAATTCGAGCATTTTTGATATGTGCTTATCTATATCTAGTGATATTATTTACAACATTTATTAATTTTCATCTCTAAAAACAAAAAGTCGTATTGAAAGGGTTAAGACAGATTATTTTATATGGAAAAATTGTTGTACATCTTACGCATTTATTAAGTACTTATGGAAGTACTTGAGTTATATTGATTAGAATGTCATACCATACACTGTGTATTTGTTGTAACGAAGTATTTTTTTTATTATTATAGTTGTTTGTTTTTATAAGTGCTTTAATTATTTGCATAGTATCCTTAACTAGATTGGCGAGGTACACAATTTGAACGATTCCAGCTCTCTAAAAATGTATAACATCTATATATTGGGAGGACGATATTCTTATCTGCGCTCGATGAAAATTGCCATTGAGTTTTTACAAATTATTCACACCCAGTATAGCAACAACATCTCAACTAAGAAAAATAATGTATGCAGGGCCTGTTTTAAGGAAAATGCGATATGAAAAAAAACAGGGTACACCCGAAAATGGATTCAGAACAAATATATTTTTTTTTCCAGATGCAATTTTCAATTTAAAATAAAAACCTGCGATAATATTTTAATTCAAATGAAAAATGTTGATCAGACATTCAATATCAGAAAATTTTAGGCATTAGATATTTACTCACCGTTTCATTTGCGATTAAATCTGTGTCATTCATTTTCAATAATAAATGTTCGAGGGTTTCATTGGAGTCACGTGTGTTTTCCATACTATCTGAAAGCTCGTGAAGTTTCGACGATTTTTCTAATTCTCTGTTGAATAAGAGAGTATCTGCAAAACAAAATAAAAATATTCACAAAATTGTATGGGTTGGTTTATATACAGTGTTGGACAGCTAAATAGAATGAATTTAGAACTTAAAATTCAAATTTCATGGCGATTTGGCAAATCAGAAACCAGGCGGGGAGCGATCACGATGTTTACAATTCTCATACTCGTGCAAAATGAGTCTCATTGGTGGTTATTGCATAATATACTATTTCGTGATGGTAGTTTTATTTTTTCAATTCCCGTAATCGGTAGAAAATGCTCAGTGAAGACATGTCACCAAATAGCACACATACTTCTATATCACCGTAGTTCTTTTCAGTGCCAATATCATTCGACGGATAACCATAATATATATCACGAATGCTCGTATGATAAGTAGTAAACCCAGCGAGCACAAAAACATCTCGGAGATGTTAAAAGTACTAGATGATGAATAGAACTTTTATAGAACAGCCAATGTCCGCCGCAGGTGGCGATTTTCAGGGTGTCCCTGGGATGACACAAAAAGAACTTGTCCTAAGTTTTTTTGATAGCCTTTTCATAGACACAACAGAAGATTCCCTAACGTTTTTTGCACATTAAATCGCTGTTAATAAAATATTTTTAGAGACCACGTTCTGAAGCCTTTTGTTATTTATTTGGACATTTGAAATGGAGTTTTTTTCAATTTTTTTATTACCAGGAATGCATCCCTCTTTTAGGATGTTCATCATGTAATATAAATGGAAATTCTTGAAAAAACGAACTTGATACATTCTGAGTGAAACTTTTTCATTAATTTATTCTGTTAGGATGATTAGTGTTGATGTTGAAAACTAAAAATAAAGTTTTTTATATTTCTTAGGGTACTGAAATTAAGATTTCATCTCATGAAACAATGTGAAATATACTAACCACCAATTTTGAAGATAATTGAATTTATTTTCTTATATATAATTTCAATTGTATCTCTAGGAAGTAAGATTTACTTGAAATTATATTTAGATAAATATTCATTTTTTAGTTTTATCACAAACCGAATTCTTCTATTTGAAGAGTCAATACATTTCAGTTCGCATAAGTCTGTTGGAAAACATGAGTAGTTGTTTTTTATTTTCCAACTCCCCATAATCTGAAAACTAACAAAGTTCTTAATGGAAAAATCTATAAAGAAAACAAGTCGTTTTTTTCAAGAATCTTCAATGATTCAGTTTGAACATGTCATCACAGATTCGAACACCCTATGAAAAACACACATTGTATGCTGTTGAGGTTATATTATGTTTCTGGACTATGCTAATACATTTAATTCATGTAATACTTACTTTATTTACTAATTGAAGTGACATGTCTATTATATAATTGGTATTGTTCACTACACTTCAAACACTCTCTTATGCTGATGATACAGTGCTAATAATTGATGGAACAACCTGGGAAGATGTAATATCTCATACAAGAAACAATATTGACACTATAGTTAATTGGCTTGATGATAGTTTCCTGACAATAAATATTGATAAAACATCTTACATTTCCTTTTGTAGTAACAATCATGATTTTCCTAATGCACAAAACATCAATATTCATTTAACCAGCAGAAATAAGAACATAACTCTGAAAAAATCCAGTTCAGTTAAATATCTCGGAAAACACATTGACCAAAATCTAAAATGGAAAATACACATAGACTATCTTTGTAAAAGACTCGGAGCCCTTTTGTATGTTTTTCGAACACTTAAAAATATACTGAGTATCAGTGATATGCGCAGTATATATTTTTCGTTAGTTCAGTCTCTCTTAATGTATGGAAATCTAGGATGGGGTGGGGTCTATAGTACAACTGTACAACCGCTTATGGTATTACAGAAACGATTTCTCAAAATTATCTATAATTTAAATTTTCATTTCCCATCGGCACAAATATTCCAATATTGTGAACTGATGAGTTTGAGATATCTTTACTTTAAACAATTATTAATATTTATATTTCACAACAGAAATAAGTTCAAAAATCATCAACATGGACATGAAACCCGACTGAAAGCGAGTAGCCTAGATATACCGAAAATGAACAAAGCTATTGGACAAAGATCAATTACATATATTGGACCCAAATTATTCAATCTTGCTCCAGATCATATAAAAACGGAATATGTGTTTAAGTTATTCAAGATTTCGGTGATCAAATGGCTCAAAAATGAAAATATAACACTACTATGAACAAATTTTACTGAATTAATCTCTCAATTTTCACATTATTTTTACATCCCCACCTAGCACATTGAATACTTTTATGTAACACGAGTTTGTATTTTGTATTTTATATTGTAACATTTAATATTTTTATACGTTTACACATTCAAATTTTTATGTTTTACATTTTTACATTATCTACACGTTTAGAGATTTTATACTTTTAGATTTTATATTTAGATTTTATATTTAATGTGTCTTTTTTTCACTTCTATTGATATTGTTAATACTATTTAGAAATATAAGCATTATAATGTTTGCCCGAGTATCTCAAAATACATTATATCTTGACCATCTTCAAAGGAAAGAATTACGATATTGATGTTTCACAGACAAGTTTTCCAAAAACTTAAGTGAATCATCAATACCTATGTTTCCGCTGATATAAATTCAGTAATAAGACTCGGTTTGACAAACCTTTCCTTCTACCTATATTAATCGCCCATTTTTTTCTATTGTATGCTTTTATAAATTCATGTAATTTGGTGATTAATAAAATACTACTACTACTACTACTCATCACTTTCCATTACCATACAGTCCAGTGTAGAAATATCTTCTCCCCCATAGAATTTGATAATAATAATAATAATTATCATTTATTTTCCATAAGATAATTTACAAAATTATATAGGAATAGTCAAGTTGATGAAGACAAAAGTATCAAGAGAAAAATTCTCCCACACTATAAAAACATTTTTCTTGTAAAAAGGATCTAAGTCTACTTTTGAACACAGGAATATTATTACTGTTTTTGTTCAAATCTGGTAAATTATTGAACATTTTAGGGCCAAGATAGTTTGGGGAGTCGGAATTTATTTTGAATCTTGCGTATGGAACATGTAACAATTCTCGGTTCCTTGTGTTCAAATTATGAATATTGGCATTCAGTAAAAACTTGTTTTTGTTCTGGAATACATATACACATATTTCATATATGAGAATACAAGGCAATGACAGAATATGGTATTGGATAAATATTGCTCTACATGAGAACGTGTTTGCCACCCTAGCTATACTTCGAACAATACGTTTCTGTGCAATAAACACGTTTTTAGACATTGAAGAGAGGCCCCAGAGACTCACGCCGTACCTCAGTCTAGAGTCCACCTGAGCATGGTACAAACTTAGCAATTGATCTATTTCCAGTACAAAACGCAGATTCACAAAGAGGTATATCAAGGAGTTCAATTTTGAAATCAGTTGTTTACAGTGAGCTTTCCAGTCCAGAGACTGATCGAAATGAACACCCACAAATTTTATAGGATCAAGGCTGTTCTCGAAGGTGTAATCTTTAAAATCAAACTGTAGTCAAGGAATGATGTTCTGGCGATGGTGAAATTGAATAATTTGGGTTTTATTGGCATTGAAAAATAGATCATTGTTATTGAAATATTCGGATGCTAAGGCAATTGAATTGCTACATGCCTCAACCATGGAATGGGAGCCAGAAGCTGACACAATCAAAGAGAAATCATCTGCATAGGCAGTGTGGTTTATTTCTCCCAGAACAGTTTCGATTTGGTTCACTTATAATATAAATAAAATGGGACCCAAAATAGATCCTTGTGGGACACCCATATTGGTAGAAACTGACTCTGAGTCAATCTTTGATGTTCTTCCGTTGTTACAATACTGTAAGGAGACATATTGTTCCCGATTTTTTAAGAAAGAAGAGATCCCATTCAAGGAGACCCCTCTAACACCATAATTCTCGAGAGTTGACAGGAGTTTGGTGTGATTGACACAGTCGAATGCCCTGCTCAAATCGCAAAATATTGTAGAAGGAGACTCGCCTGCCTCAATAGAATCAATTATTGAATTAAACAATGATACTAGAGCCGTAGTGGTAGATTTTTTTGTCCGAAATCCATGTTGATTTTTACTCAGGATGTCATTTCCATCAATAAAATTCATGAGTCTATCCAGAAAGGCGTATTCAAATATCTTAGAGAGGGAGTACGGGACAGTTACTGGCCTGTGATTGTTCATTTACTTCGGATCATTTTTTTTATGTATCGGAACAACCTTACCTTTTTTAATGATTTTAGGAAAGTGACCCTCAGAGAAGGAGAGGTTAATTATATTTGTTAGGGGGTTGATTATTGTATGTAGGATTTTCTCCAGTAGAAACAATGGGACATCGTCAGGACCAGAGGATTTTTTGTTTTTCAATCTTGTATTCAACAAGCTTAATAATTCTAGTTCAGTATAAGGAAAAAGATATAGGGTGTGCAAAATGAAGTTATTATTAAACAATGAACTCCCCGATATACTACTGCGATCAATGTTTCTTATTATCTCACCAGGTTCGTCCAAAAAAAAAAGTGGATCTTTAAAAAATATATGGGTGTCACCTCTTTTAAAAACAATGAGTTAATTATTGTTAATTTTTTTTCTTTTAATTTAGATAACCATTGGATAATTTTTAATTTTATTGGGTATCAAGATTATTAATAGAATATCCAATACAAACGCCCGTGATTTTTTTTTTTTTCGTACCAAACTAATGATTTCATTATTGTTAATTTTTTTTCTTTCAATTACCTAAAATAACTTGAAAGTATCTTTGAATATGTACTTTGGAAATCCGTACGAAACATCAGGATATCCTGTATACTTCCTTGATAGAATATTTTATCGCGAATACCAAACTCTTGACTTGAAATCACAGAGTGCCCAAAGCCTTTTGTTAAGGATGAAATATCTGCAAACTATTTTTAACTTACCCACTGATAGAAAAATCCCGAAGACCACTGCCACGACTATCGAGCAAAATACTAAAACGTACAGGACGATCCTCAGTTTCGATTTCTTCTCAAAATCCTCATTTTGCTCGTTGATTCTCAATACCCATCTGTGTCCGATAACGTTTCTCTTGATGATAACGTTCTTATTGTAGCTATTTTCGAACACTTCTTGAGATATAGTGGAAATCTTCAAGTTCATCTCTTTTCTGCTTTTGTCGTAATAATGGATTTTCGTCAGTTCGACGTTGCATGGTTGAAGAATCATATTTTCGGTCCAAGAACGTTTCATTCAAAACATTTCATACCTGTAAATTTTTTGAAAAATCATTTTTATTCTTGAAAATTTGACTGGAATTCGACAGTTCTGAGCCTTAATCTCGATATTTTTTTGCAATGCAGGACAGCGAAAGAGTGCAATGGTTGGATTCTATTTTTGATAAAAACGTCTTGTGTCGTTATAATTCATACCGCATTTTTACAATCCCTAAATTATAAGAATATAGTCGAAAAATGGACCCAATACCGGTTTACCCATTGTTTTTGTGGGAATAGATGAGATAGAAAAAATGGCAAATTACTGTTTTCAGGTGAAATGGTTTTTGGATGAAACGCGAATAAACAGGAATACAGGGTGGGCCCTAAGACATGTACGTGGCGAAAATTCAGGGAGTGATTCATTGTAATATTTTATTAAGAAAAATTTCTATATACATGTGCCCGGGACGTGTAATTAATAATAATACTGAACGTATTGATTTCTTTCAACCAAACATTACTTTTTCTAAGAACATTTTTCAAAAAAAAAAATGGCGGAGTTCTACTTATTTGGAGGTGGTTAGGTAACCAGACACTCACGCGAAAGGCTGGGGTTCGATTTCTAGCAGTGGATCTTTTTCTTGTCAAAATCAGTTCCAGATACAAAAATAATTTATTTCACAGAGAAAAATTTATATATATTTCAAGTTTTTGAGTGGGTTCAAGAGCAGTGAATAATAATTATGAATGACTGAATCTGTAAAACGATTCCTTCGATTTTGGAACGAAGAAAACTTGAATGTAACATGAATTCTGGTAGTTTTATTCAGTTTCAAATGTGATTCGGAAAATATTCTCATCAAATATCATTCGTTCTACAGGATTTTATCGCATTTTTTTTAAATTTTCCCTCAAACATTTTGCCTTTAGGAAATTTAACTTGTGTATTTTGCGGCCTTATAATCAGATAATGAGACCGCAAATGCACTCACTAAAATTTCCAGACTTTTTCGAAAATTAAAAAAAAAATTGAGCGACTATTTCCCTCATTATTTTTGAGCCAATCAAATAGCCGAAATTTCAAACAGTGAACCAATCAGATCAGTTTTATAGTGATAAAACGTCTTCTCGCTGTTTTATACTGACAATTCGACTCATGTATAAAAAATCGCATACGCCACAGTGCAATTGTCAGTTTGACAGCGGAAAAGTTAGCTGCAACTTTTACAGCGACAAATGCACTAGTGGTTTTTTCACTTATTCATTTGTTTATCAATTATCGCGGTGTTGGTTGCCAAAATAAATAAAGTTTGCATTGATATGTTTTTAAATTTCTTATTCATTAAATTGTCCTGCCGAATTACACTCGATGTTTGTATTGATATCGGGTAAATTTGTGTTGTTCAAACGAGAAGAATTGTTGTAATTTTATCCAGTTTCAAATGTGATTCGGGAAATATTCTCATCAAATATCATTCGTTCTAGAGGATTTTATCGCATTTTTTTTATTTTCCCTCAACCATTTTGCTTCAAGGAAATTTCACTCGTGCAATTTGCAACCTTATTATCAAATATTAAACCACTCAAGCTCCGCTTTCGTAGTTTAATCAGAAAATATGACCGCAAAAATTGCACTCAGTAAAATTTCCAGGCAAAATTATTTCTTGAAAATTTCAAAAAAATTTGAGCGATAAAACTCTTAGCACTTATGTATTTACCCTCGATAAAAGTGTTTAGAGAACTGATATCAAGCACCCCACGTTTAAATTACCCTCGATAAATTTATTTAGAGAACTGATAGATTAGATTAGATTTTTTATTGGTCAAATTATTACACCTTAGTGCTATGACAAGTCAATAATAAAGCTACATATAATATAAATGTAAATTACAATTTGAATATTAAAATACCGAGAAACAGTAGTTAGTTAATAAAATTTGTATATGATACGAGCACAGAGTAAAGTAAATAAATATATAAATGTAAAAAACAGAAATACATAGAGACAGTACATTGACAATGGTCACTCAGTAAATTGTATATAATACGAGCACAAATTAAAATAAATAAATATATAAATGTAAATGTATTCACTCAGTAAAGCTGAAGTCAGACACATCATAGTAAGCATTGTCTGAGAGGTGTTTTTTCAGTTTCCTTTTGAAATTAGCGAGGGTTGCATTTTTCATTGATTGGGGCAGTGAGTTGTATAATGGTATGTATGAGTTACATCTCCTTGTTATTTCAATCTTTGTTTTGGTGCTCTAATATTATCCTTATTCCTAGTATTATACGAGTGGTTGGTTCCATTTGTAGTAAACTTTTGTAAATTTTCTTGAATGTGTATCAAATTGCAGTATATTACACATGATATCAAGCATACCCCACGCTTTTTTACAAGATTTTATTCTACTTCACATTTGTATATGTTTAGTTCAAATCCTGCAAGTGAATTTTGACCCACTTAATCCGAATAACGTGAAATTTGGCGGGTGTTCATAATTCCAGTAACAAAATGCATTATGGAATTTTTGCTGGAGAAAAAATAAAATGGCGGCTCCAATATGGCGGACGAGTTTTGTGATTATGGTTCGGTTCTATTCAAATCGCATTTGCGTAAAAAATATATTTTTATTAACATTAAGTTGACTTTTTGGTCAATGACTTTATTCTTGTTATGTTTAACTTTTTAGATTCTTAAGCGTGTTTTTTAAACTATAATTT
The DNA here is from genome assembly GCA_018342105.1 of Gonioctena quinquepunctata. Classification (NCBI taxonomy): domain Eukaryota; kingdom Metazoa; phylum Arthropoda; class Insecta; order Coleoptera; family Chrysomelidae; genus Gonioctena; species Gonioctena quinquepunctata. The sequence continues at coordinate 992,694 of JAFIRS010000176.1, forward strand.
AATTTTTTAGCTTGGATTTGAAATTTTCAAATGGCAGCTTTTTCATTTTTGGTTTTTGAAGAACATTTTTCAGCAATGTATTTAAAACTGCCAATCACAAAACTCCGAAAAAAACATGTTCTACTACTGCTCCAAATGTTACCGTATATACATGCAGACTCAATAAAAACAAAAATGGGTATAACATTTTCTAAGGACGCCTGAGGCTTTGGTTTTTTCCTTTTGATGTGCCGAATCCTAAAAATGGGGGCAATGAAATGGTGCAATATTTTTGTAGACCAATACCAATGTATTTTACCCCCATTTAGTTAAAAATCTCATTAATAAAATTTCTAGATATAAAAAGTTGAATGCGTTTGTTGATTTTTCATCTCGCCTCGATTTTTGGTGCATGTGGTTTCCGCGCTTATATCTATCCTACCTACTGTGCAAATACACAATTAGAGCTTGTTTACGCAAAAACGTTTTCTCCCTGAAAACGACAAACTTTTTTCATTATTTTCCACACACTGCGAACTCTCACTAATTTTTTTATTTTCTAAAGGTTCAAACTTTTGGAAAATGAAGTGTACTGTAAATAAAACGCTCACCAGTTCACCGGCTATTCAGTAGGATTCTCGTTATGCAATGGTGTAGTTTTCATGGTTACAATACAAACATTGTTAAAAGCCATGGGTGATGAATGTGCACCCAATCGTGACATTTTCTGCCATGTGGTGCTCTGGATATATGCAGGATCGGCGCGGCGCGGCATTTGAAGTTGGCACGGAATCGAGGTAAGGTAGAAATACACGTGTGGGAAATCGAATGCAGTGGTTTCGATTTTTAACCGACGAAACCAAAAAGGAGGAGGTACTCTATTCGACGCGTATATTTTTTTTATTTTTATGTATGATCACGCACAACTTTTCACAGAGTGGTTCGATTCCAATGATTCCGTTTTCATTGGATAGGGTGTACTTCGAAGTTGGTCCCATTTTAATTTGAACAAAAAAATCCATCCCTAAGGGTAGCAAAATGAAGGATATTGATCGTTCACCCTCTGAATTTTGGTCCGTTAACCGATTCTATCAGGCATAACTTTGTTGTGGGTTTTCCGATTTGGATGATTCTATTCCAATCTGGAATGAAATGATCCACCCCTATGGGTAGATAAAAACTTTTTAACAAAAAATTAAACCGACGAAAAAATCAACTGAAAAGCAAAAAATAAAATAAACCTCCTTAGTCTAAATGATAATTGAGCTCCTAAACTAATGTGAGTAACTGATTTTGAGTCGGCGCCAAACAAACAATTATCGAAGATCATTATCTATGAAAGAAGTCATCAAAACGCAGCCGTGCATCTCGCTGCCATCATTTTACGCTTCACCTAATTCAATTGCTAGTTTGTTTGGCGCCGACTCAAAATCAGTTACTTACATTAGTTTAGGAGCTCAATTATCATTTAGACTAAGAAGGATTATTTTATTTTTTGCTTTTCAGTTGATTTTTTCGTCGGTTTAATTTTTTGTTAAAAAGTTCTTATTTTTTACTTTTCAGTTCCGTATTTCGTCGGTTTAATTTTTTGTTAAAAAGTTTTAATTTTTCAATTTTTTTTTTCAATTACTACCTACTTGTTTTTTGATTTTCTTCCAAAATACTTACTTACCCACCTTACTTCAACTATTACCAATTAAATAATACGATTATCTACTTTTACTATTTGTTGTAATATAAATTATTTTCGTTGTTCTGGTTAGTTTATTTCATTACTTTGTATATCATTCCATCCTCTCATAAAATATACTGATTTTGACGGATGTGAAACAAGAATAATTCAGTAGCGATCTGTCATTGTCAACTACGTATGTGTATGCCAATGTTCACTAGTGAAAAATCAATTATCCCCTATTTTTCTACCCGTAAGGGTGGCTAATTCCTTTCGAAATCCAAATATAAGGTATACCCTATCTATTAAAAAAAAAATCATCCAAATCGAAGAACCCAGTACAAAGTTATGCCTGATAGAATCGGTTAACGGACCAGAATTCAGAGGGTGAGTGATCAATATCCTTCATTTCGCTACCCTTAGGGGTGGATTTCATCTTTTAAATTCGAATGGGACCAAATTCGAAATACACCCTATCCACTGAAAAAGAACTATCGGAATCGGACGCCTCAGTAAAAGTTATGCGTGATCATACATAAAAAATATGACGGAAAAAAAATATACGGGTCGAATAGAGAACCTCCTCCTTTTTGGTTTCGTCGGTTAAAAAATAGGGGATGATTGATTTTTCACTTGTGAACTTTGGCACACATATGTAGTTGACATTGACAGACCCTCCTACATCCGTCAAAATGATTACATTCTATGAAAGGATGGAGTTTTATACAAAGTGATAAAATCAACTAACCAGAACTTTCAAAATTAATTTATATTATATAACAATAAATGGTTAAAATAGAAAATCATATTATTTAATAGTTGAAGTAAGTCAAGTCAAGTCAAAAATAGCTTTATTGTTTAAAAATATAAATTTTGTAACAAAGCATGACAAAAGAACTTAAATAAAACATAATTAAAACATTATACCTCATAGTTTTTGTTCAAATTTATACATTTTTCCAGCAGAGCAGTCAATAGAACATAAAAATAAAAAGCTATAATTAAAAACCTAATTAAGACACAATACTATTTCGTATTCACTTACACACATATATGTATATATAAATCTATAAAAACAACAAGAAAAATTAATTTCAGAAAGAAGAAGATAAAAACTCTTCGACAGAATAAAATGGCTGTTCTACAAGTAGTAAGCTAGGTAACTAAGTATTTTGGAAGTAGGTAGTGATAAGTAGATTTCAGCAACAAAAAATTGAAAAATAAAAACTTTTTAACAAAAAATTAAACCAACGAAAAAATCAACTGAAAAGCAAAAAATAAAATAAACCTTCTTAGTCTAAATGATAATTGACCTCCTAAACTAATGTGAGTAACTGATTTTGAGTCGGCGCCAAACAAACTAGCAATTGAATTAGGTAAAGCGTAAAATGATGGCAAATTGAAAATAAGAAAAAAATGTAATTTATTAAAAAAAAAAACGTGGGGTGCATGGTATCGCCACGGCCAACAATTACCTGTGATCTGAGACATTTCTTACTTTACTGCCCTAGGAGTGTAATGTACTATATAATTATTGATACCATGCACCCCACGTTTTTTTTTAAATAAAATACATTTTTTTCTTATTTTCTATTTTTTTAGTTTGGTTTTCTATAAAAGCGTGTTTTTTAGTTTTTTTAAACTATTATTTATTTCCTACTTTTTAGTTTGGTTTATTTATAAAAGCGTGTTTTTTTAGTTTTTTTAAACTATTATTTTTATTATTTTTTTGCAAATTAAAAAATGGAATAATCTTATCAAATTAGTGTATTGTCATCGGTCCTCGATAAATCTACAAAGTTTGAATGAAATCTGACCGTTTAAAGTGGGTCAAAATCGCGCCCAAAGGAGTCGGTTACTTACAAACAAACATACAAGTGAAGCTAATATAAAGCGTGTAAAAAACAAATGTTTTTTCATTCGCTAGGTAGTGCCACCCGGCACAATATCTATTTGTCGCTTTAGGCCATTGTTAAAGGATTTAAAATTCTGACCAGGCACCTTTCAGCGGTGTATCTTGGGGTAAAATTTCTGTTTAAAAATATAATGGTAAATATTTCATGAAAATATTTAGGTTTAGGTCAAACATTACTATATAATGTTATTCCTTGACAATTAGTGGGTTAAATTAAAAAATAGTAAAATGTGTATTTCCACCGATTATAGTATTTTGGAAGTTAAAAACGTGAAATGCAGAAGTCATTAGTTATAAAAAAAAAGAAATAATGCAATCAAAGAAGAACGATGTTATTGCTAGCCGCCTTGATTTATTACAAAAAATGATTTGTATGAAGTCACAACCAATTCAAGTTATTTTTAAAGCGATTGCAATGCAGCAGCTTAATGTCGAAAACATATTTTCAATAAGTATACAGTATTTACAATAACTTACCACTTAAAAATGGCAACTGGTATCAGAGTAGGAAGAAAATGAATCATCTTTATTAATGTTAATAACAACTGGATCAATCAAGACTTCAGAAATGTGGTCGATTTTCCACATGTTCTAATACGGTAATAACATGGTCAATGCATTTTTTCCAATTGTCGCTGGTCACTTCACTAACAGCACATTCAAACAATAAGCTTGATTTTGAAGGTCGTATTTTTCCGGGCTACATTATTTTTCACTTACAACACCTTACAGGTTGTTACAACACGATATCTGGCGATTGGAAAACTGCAGGCCATTGTGACCCTTAATAACCGTCGAGTACGGGAATTTCGACCGTATTGGTTCACCGGAGTGAAAAAGTGAGGTTAGGATTACAAAACCCACGAAAGTGAAAACAATTTCGCTTATCAAAAGTGGAAGGACACGAACAACCACCGCTGAATTGCTGGAAAAGTTCAATAAATTATCTCCCAATAGAAGAATCCAGCGATGGAGGTGCAGATCGCAACAAAAGCGTGGATAAATTGAAAACAAAGAGCCACAACGGATCACCCAGTGACAAAAACCGTGAAAAAGACATTATCTCACCAAACCACCGAAACTGATAAAAACAGTGTGTTGGCAAAACTCACATCGGAAAACAGCGAAATCGACAGATGTTCGGTACTAGAAGCCGAGGAATTCCGAAAAAGATACGATATAGTCATTTTCCCCCAAGTGAAGCCGAAAAACAAAAAAACTCAATGATTACATTTCTAAACACAGTGAAACCTAATAAAGACACTGGAGAACCAGGCACCGGGTCCGATGAAAAAATTTAAAAAAATTTGTTCACCACACTTTTCGAACAACTTTCCAACACTTTTTTTTTTATTTCATAAGAACAACTGCTGGACCGATTTTTTTGAATGTTCGTAATACTCCAAATGAAGTTTTTAGGGAAATAAAGGATTTTTAGAAAACTTATTGGAAATTTCTTTGTCCTGGAAAAGTTTTCAGGAATACACAATGATAATGAATGTCTGTTTGTGTTGGTAAGCTCATAACTTGAGAACGGCTGGACCGATTTGGCTAAATTCTTTCGGGAAAACGAGATAACGAACGGAAAAACGGGAGAAAGCGATAACGGAAAAACGGGATAACTGGAAAATGGGATAATGAGATAAAGCAAAAACAGGAAGCGGACAGAGTCAAAGGCATTGCGATGGAACAACACAGAAAAATAGGAGTTTTCAGGAAAACAAATTAAGGGAATATATAAATTTGGACAGGACAACATCTGTCTGGTCAGCGAGTAACAAAATAAATATTCTACAGGTACGTCAAATCCAATATCGTATTTGGAAAACTCTGATAGGAGCGTGCAAGTACCACGTCATTCGAATGGTTTTCAGAGAACAGAAATAACTTTCTACATCACCTACATTTTGAACATTCACTTTAACCCCTCTAATGAAAGGTTAATTCGTAGCGTTCAGTCATATTTCAGGTGAATGCTGTGGGTGGAATAGGGCAAAAACACCAGACGACGCACGTTTGTTGTGAATAGATACTAATATAACGCAGTAGGACAGAGACAGGACCAATCCTAGGCAACTGAGGGGAGCCAATTCGAGGGGGAAGACCTTGGGATCCCAAAAAGTACACAAAATGAAAGTTAGCGGACGTATCGGAATGTTTACGTCGAGGCGATTGAATATGAACATGATTGATTTGTGTTACTTTCCCCGTTGAAAATACTGGTAGTTTTATTCAGTTTTACATGTGATTCGGGAAATATTTCCATCGAATATCATTCGTGCCAGAGGATTTTATCGCCAATTTTTTAAAAACATCCCTCCAGCAATTTCCCTCGAGATTGATTAATTATAATGGCAAAGTTGACCAAAATGGTCACAATGACCAAGTTGACCAAAATGGCTAAGTTGACCGAAATGGCCAAATTGACCAAAATGGTCAAAATGACAAAAATAGCCAAGTTGACCACAAAATGGACACGTTGACCAAAATGGCCGAGTTGACCGAAATGGCCAAGTTGACCAAAATGGCCAAGCTAACCGAGTTGGCGTAAATGACCAAAATGGCCTAGTTGACCTAGGTGACCAAAATGGCCAGGATGACCAAAATGGCCAAGTTAACAGAATGGCCAAGCTGACCAAGTTGGCGTAAATGACTAAAGTAGCCTAGTGGACCTAAATGACCAAGACGGCAAGTTGACGAAAAAGTAGCCTAGCTGACCTAAATGGCCCAACCAGCCAAGTTGACCAAAATGGCTAAGTTGAACGAAATGGTCAAGTTGACCAAAATGGAAAAAATGGGCCATAATGACCAAGTTGACTAAAATGGTCAAATTGGCCAATTTGACCAAAATGGTCAAACCACTCTGCGATTGTGCGACCCTACGCAGATCAAAATAACCAAAATGACAAAAATGCCTAAGTAGACGAAATTGCCCAAATGGGCAAGTTGACAACAAAATGGCAAAATTGACCAAAATGGCCAAGTTGACCAAAATGGCAGAGTTGACCAAAATGGCCAAGTCGACCAAAATGGCCAAGTCGACCAAATTGGCCAAGTTGACCAGAATGGCCAAGTTGACCAAAATGGTCAAGCTGATCAAAATGGCCAAGTTGGCAAATGACCAAAGTAGCACCTGTTGCCCAATGCCAATTGACCAAATGGTCAAGTTGACCAAATGGCCAAGTTTACCAAAATGGCCAAGTTGACCAAAATGGCTAAGCTGACCAAAATGGCCTAGTTGACCAAACTGACCAAAATGGCAACAATGACCAAAATGGCCACGTTGACCAAAATGGCTAAGTTGACCAAATGGTAAAGTTGGCCAAGTTGACCAAATTAGCCAAGTTGGCCAAGTTGACGATAATGGTCAAGCTGACCAAGTTGGCGTAAATGACCAAAATGGCCTAGTTGAGTTGACCTTTATGACCAAACTGGCAAGTTGACCGAAATGGCCAAGTTGACCAAAAATGCCAAAATCTCCAAGTTGACCAAAATGGCTAAGCTGTCCAAAATGGCCTAGTTGACCTAATTGACCAAAATGGCCAAGTTGACCAAAATTTCCAAAATGGTCGAAATGGCCAAGTTGACCGAAATGGCCAAATTGACTAAAATGGCCACTTGACCAAAATGACCAAAATGGTCTAAGATTAAACCGCTCTAGCTTCGCTATCGTGGTTTAATCAGATAACACCACCAAAAAAAGAAAGAGAGTTTAAAACACTTTCTTTCTTCTTTTGTTGTTTGCGTTACTCTGAACATATCTCTTCTCTCATAGGATCAGTATAAGTACACTATCCTTTTAGTTTAGTATAACTTTCATCAGTAAAATAATTTTTTAAGGTGTTTTATGATTTTGTTTCCCGAATGATTTATGTCGTTTTATAAAAAAAAAATACGTTCATTGTCTAAACAGGATAAATCCCAATTACAAGACAGTATAGAAGTTTAAGTTGAGAGATACAAGTACAAATAAGTAATAGGTTATTATAGGTACAAAAACGAATGGGTACAGATTATACAATGGTATGATGCAGGTGGATACAAATGCAGGTATAGGTTGATAGTTTTGGTTATTTATACCATTAGGATTGTGAACATGGAGTTGATTGTTTATTATATAGTATTTGTTTGACTTTTTCTTGAAAGAGCCAATCGGTTCATTGTGAATATCTATTCCAGAACAGACTTAATTTGCTGTTTTGCATATTGCGTACAATGGAGATTTTATAAGTATGTTAGTGTTACGTTTTGATGGTGAAAACACAGTTTGAATCTACAGTTGCTACGTGGAACAAGTGTCAATAATTCAGGACAGTCGTTAGATAAGAGTTTGTAGAGCATGCACATTATGATCTTCGATTTTCCAGAGATAAAAATGAGTATTTGTTGAGCAGCAGCAAATTGTTGTCATAACCTTGAGGGGGATAGACCCAATCCAGCTTGAATGATACATAGTTCATGAAGAATATTAACACTGCCTCCAATTGATCAAACAGGCATTGGGAGTTAAATTAACTTTGATTTTAAACTAATGAATTGCTGGAAATTTGTGACCCTGGCAATGATTTGGAAAAGAGCAGAAAACCAGGAATTACATTTATTTTCAGTAACATCCAACATTCTTGTATCCAAGGATATTAAATAAACAAAGAATTCAAAATTGAAAATGACTTTAGACACAAAGCTGTGCTATTAATCGCAAATAGCAGTTTTTTTAATTTGCTGTCACTTATTATTGCTACTGTATGATGACGGAAAATGCTGCTAACATAACCTAACAGGCATATATTTTGACACTGACGGAAAAGTGTCTGGACTCTGATATACCGCCAACTGTCAACAAGCAAACAAGGAATCTTTAGGATATTCAAAAGGTTGAGGGGTAATGCAAAAATATAAGCTAAAACACCTGATTTTCATTTATTAAACATTTGGAATGATAAATAACAATAATTTTGACAATCCACGATTTTCAGTTCCACAAGTGTTACTGATTAAAGTTAGCAATAGGAAAAACATCGCAACATCCCATGTGTATTCTACAATGGGGCTTAAATTTTTTTCCTCTGAGTCAGTTTTATAGGTATAGTTTAAACGCCAACTAAATTAACTAGAGTTTGCAATGTGCTTTTACCTAACCATTAAGCAAACTCCTTTCAAACTATTGGTTAATTTATCAGAGTTTAAAATGAACCTATAAAACATACACCATTGATGCTGATATAGTTAATCCAGATTGCGCACCCTTCGTGAAGATTACAGATACGTTATTCTAGCAGAATAAGACTCGAAAGAATCAACCCTCTTTGGCAATGTATTTGAAGTGTTTTTAGTGAATTATTATGAGAGTTTTATATATTTAAGGAAATATTGAGGAATGATAAGAATATTATAGAAATCTTAGACTGATTGGACCCTTTCCGAAGAGAGTTGAATTCTTTAGAGACCTTGATTCCACATCAAATCGAGTACTGTGTAAAAGTGGGTTCATTTTTCAGCCTTAGACTGCATCAAGAACAAATAAGCATGTAATAAATTATTAAGTACATAAAGTAATACAATATTTTCCATTTCCATTTGTGTTAACCCTATTTTTATAATATATAATATCAACAAAGATTCACGAAAGTTATCACAATTTTTGACAGAAAATAAAACACCTAATGCCAATTTCTATAACAATCTGTCATTTTATGTTTGCATTATATGACAGAACAAACAAGAACGTGTGATTATTAAAATTTCATGAAACAGTAAATAATAGTCTATAATAAAAGTTTTCGGTGAAATCCAATATATCCATTTATAGTTGCACAATCAGATTGATGAGTCCTAAAATGAAAGCTTAAGGCACAATAGTTTGAAAAAAAAGTAGTTACAGAGTTAATCTGATGAAAATATTGAAAATGGAAAATTCAACAGAATTGTTCTTAGTACGGAAACACCCAAAAAAGACGACCATAAAGTCTACAATACTTTTCTGTCGACGACAAACTTTAATAGACTATCTAAACAACTTTTATCTACAGTGCTGTTCATAGGTTTGGAATATAGTATATTAAAGTATAAGTGGATAAAAAGGGCTTTAAAACACGCGCGATTTTTCGAGCACGACGGCGCAGCCGGAGTGCTCGAAATAGAGCAAGTGTTTTTAAGACCAGTTATCCACGAATACTTTACGTTATTTTTTTTTATTGGTGCACTTTGAAATCATATATACTGGTATTATTACTACAAAAAATAGAAATAAGAACTAATAATGCAAGAAGGTTGAATTCGTGATGTGACATCAGTATACCTTTCGTTGTCATGGAAATGAGAAAAACATTCATTTGCAATTTGTTACCAAAGATCAATATTTGTTGTCACCAGAGCTCAAAAATGAATGATTCTAATATCGATTTTTTGAATAGTGAGGCAGAATCGCGGTTAATACCGCGAAAATCCAGTGATATATATAAAAAAGAATATGAAAAGTTCATCAAATGGATGGAGGAGCACATATAAATGAACGAATTGTGAGTAATATTTTATTCAACGTTACAAGGTACTCCTGTCAGATCAATAATCAAAATTTGTCATTTAGACTTCACGTTTCTCGATTTGTTGATGTTGTCATGGTTACCTTTAAAAAACGCGCGTTTTTTAAAGTTCGATTTAAACACGCTGAGGCGTGCTTTAAATGGGTAAAAAGGGGCACCAATAAAAAAAAATTCATTTTTAGCATTATGTATTTGTTTAAAAAAAACCTGAAACAGGTCTATTGTCAATTTGACAATTTACAGTAAATTTGACAATTTACAGTACAGTACAGTACAGTACTTGCATCCCCTCTGAATTATGAGCATCCCCTCAAAAATTTTAAATTCGTCGTGGGATACCTGGTTTGAAAGGGATTTTCATTCTCTGTTCAGCAATATCAAGTTTTTCAAATTTGGTGCAAGCATAACTGAGAAAATTTATTTTGGATATTGTAAAATTTTGATATTTTACGTAGAATGAAGGAAATAATGTCACATAATGTTTAGGAACTATTTTTCAATTTATTCAACAATTAAATTAAATGTTCAAAATCACCACCATTCACTTCTTGAGAATAAGCAAGTCGATCTTGGAATTCTCATACAACATTTTGTAGGACCTCAGAGGTTATGTTGATAATTTCTTCCGTTATCCTGACTTTTAAATCTGCAATATTGTCTGGTCTATTCAAGTATACTTTTGATTTAAAAATAACCCCATAAGAAATAATCAGGTATTTTCTTATCTGTTTTGCTAAACGTCAGGAAAAAGTCGTTCAAGATACCAACAAATTATTCACAAAACCCACATAAATAATGTAATGTCAATCTAATAGACTACTGTTATTTTGATATTTATAAGTTGCTGACACACGTCAGTGTATTGAAAAATATTTGTATGTGTATTTGATTTAACTATGGCTCATTTATCCAAACTCAAAGAATAGACATTTTAATTATGATTGGATGCAAGAACTCAAAAGGAAGTTTCTGATATGTTTAATAATAAACACCCTGGTCAACAAGTCTCACAGTTTACAGTTAGCAAAATAGAAACAAAATTTCTTAAAACTGGACATGTAAAAACTATTCAAAAACCAGGTCAAAATGTTAAATTGAATGAGGAAAAAAGTTAGATGTACTGTTAGCAATTGAGGAAAATCCGCATATGACAAGTAGACAACTTGCCGCCGACAATGATGTAAGTAAATCATCGATATTGAGAGCTTTACATAAAGAAAAATACCATCCTTATAAAGTTCAGTTGGTTCAGGAGTTAAATGAGGATGATCCTGATAAAAGGCAACAATTCTGTGAACTGATGATGGACAGAATGGAAGCAGATCTGCAGTTCATAAACAAAATTGTTTTTTCTCAAGAAGCTACTTTTCATTTAAATAGAACGGTTAATAGACAAAACTGTAGATATTGGAGCAGAGAAAATCCTCATTGGATGTGTGAGGCTCACCCACAATATCCTAAAAAAGTGACTGTTTGGGCTGGTATCATTAACAACAAAATTATTGGCTCTTATTTTTTTGAAGGCACAGTTAATGGTGACGTTTATTTGGATTTTTTGATGAACTTTTTGCAGCCTACATTAAACAGACTTCTTCCTAATGTTAGAGATTATTTGAATGAAGTTTTTCCCAATCGGTGGATTGGAAGACGTGGAACGATTCAACGGCCACCTAGATCCCCCGATTTGACTCTTCTCGATTACTTCTTATGGGGTTATTTAAAATCAAAAGTATATTTCAATAGACCAGACAATATTGCAGATTTAAAAGTTAGGATTAGGTACGGAAGAGATTAACAACATAACCCCTGAGGTCCTACAAAATGTTGTACGAGAATTACAAAATCGGCTTGCTTATTGTCAAGAAGTGAATGGTGGCCATTTTGAACATTAAATTTATTTGTAAAATAAATTGAAAAATACTCCTTAACACTCTGACTGCCATGTCAGTCGATTTCGACTGACAAGAATTCCTCAGCTGACGCCGTGGTCATTTTATGTGCGCGCGCACCACCAGGCCGCGTCCTTTTTTCAGTGCTAACGGTACACAGATTCATCGAATCATGCATACTCAGTGTTCATTTAGTAGTACGCACGTCAATTTCATGTTTATTCGTGTTTCCAAAAACGACTGACACAGCGTGGAACTACACGTAATTTTTTTGTTAGAGTTTTTAAACATTGGTTGTTTCTGATTATCATAATGTAAGTATTTTTTTTTAGATACATATGTGTCTGTTTGTGTTTTGAGAGTGTGTGGATGACTACATTGGGTCATAAATTGAAGTAAAAAAAAATTAATAATTCATTTTAATGACGAAAAGATTCATTATGGATAAAACTTGTTATTCTATTGACGAATTTTTCCACTAACTTACTTTATTTTATCATGTACTATCCAATAATATTTATTGTTTTTATGATTTATGTAATCTTGAGTGTATGTACTTAGACATGTATCCGGTGACTTCTTTCAGATTTATTATTGTATCATGATGTCAAACAGAGATATTGTATCATGTGCAATTTTTATTAACTGAAATAAAGATATATTATTATTATTATTATTATTATTATTATTACTGTTGTTTTTATAGGACATGAGTGTTGAATATGGCGAATTTCCTATGGATTTAAAGACTGGTATTGTCACTCCATTATATAAAAAAGGCAGACGAACATTGCTAGAAAATTTTAGGCCGATTACTGTACCAACTGTCATATGTAAGATTTTTGAGAGATGTATACATACCAGGATGCTTGGTTTTCTCGATAAACATAATGTTATAAGCAGGCATCAACATGGATTTCGCCCTGGAAGATCGACGGAGAGTGCCTCGGTGGCTTTTCTCGACATTCGCCATACTCGTTGGACCGCGGAAGGTTTGTTGGGGTACTCTTCTTTGACCTTTCTAAAGCATTTGACTCTATCAATATTAATGTTGCTCTGGGCAAATTATCTGGACTGGGTTTTCGGGGCATGTTTTTGTCGTGGCTCGCATCTTATCTTGAGTATCGAAAAATTTGCGTAAAAGTGGATGATTGTAGATCTCAACTTTTTGATGTTGATTTAGGAGTTCCTCAAGGATCAGTTTTAGGTCCCTTGATTTTCCTTCTGTACGTCAACGATTTACCAAATTATTTGAGCACTGAACACATTTTTTTGTATGCAGATGATACGACAATCGCCACTGATGCTGAAACCCCAGAAGAACTTGTGCAAAAAATGAATAATTTGTCGAAAGAATTTACTGATTGGTGTAGTAACAACTCCTTAATTGTCAATCCTGACAAAACAGTATGTCTACAGTTTTATTCTCGCATAAAAAATCTCAAATGATTATTTTGTTCGTAAACAACAAAATATATATTTTTCGGACTCAATAAAATTTCTGGGCACATATTTAGATGCAAATTTGAAGTGGAATACACATGTTGATCAGGTGTGTAAGAGACTCAATAGTAGTTATTATGCAATTTTGCAGCTGAAAAATATATTCACACTAGAGCAATTAATAAATGTGTACTATGCTCTCTCATATTCACATATTTCTTATAACATTGTCCTTTGGGAAGTACGCCAATGCTCGAGAGTTTTTATCAGTCAAAAGACTAATTCGCCTAATCTTTGACTTAGATTACCGAACGACGTGTAGGAATCATTTTAAAAAGTATAACTTACTGACGGTACCATCGATTTACATTTATAAAACTGTAACATATGTTAAACTCAACATCAAGAGCTTCTCAAAAAATTCTGACTCTCATGACTATGCTACGAGGCATGGTGATTTATTTAGAAGTACAAAGCACCGTACTTCACTTTACGAAAGCAGTCCTAAGTATAATGGAATACGATTTTTCAATCACCTCCCCAGTGATATCAAAAACGAAAAAAATATTAATAAATTCAAAATAAGATTGAAAAATATTTAGTGGAATCTTGCTTTTATGACATTAGTGAATATTTTGCTGTATATATATATGTATATGTTTAATTTGATTATTTGCTTGTTTGTATGGACGATATGTTTGAAGTAATATAGTTATTTGTTTGCTGTATATATATATGTATATGTGTACCTATGTATGTCTGTGTATATACATTTTATGACTTGTCCTATATCATGTATGATCTTAAAGGATAAATAAAGATTATTATTATTATTATTATTAGGAGTTGGAATTTGAGAAAGCCCCTCTCTTCTCAAGAACTTCAAGAAGAAGTGGAAAATCTATCCAAAGAAGAGTTTAGGGATTTTTCAGACTTCTCTGACATTGACTCAGATTATAATAACTCTAATAGCGAGTTGGGTAGTGTATCCAGTGATGAATCCAATGAGGTTCCGATTTCATCAGATAATGAAGAAGTAATGGAGAATAAAGATGATGAAAACGGTACTGCACCAGATCCCGCAAGTAATCAATTTGAATTCTCTTGGTACGACTATTCTGGAAATCACAAAACATTTCGATTTACTGGTAATGAAGGTATTCAAGTAGATTTAGCAAAAAATCTTACACCCGTTGCTGCATTTGATCTATTTTTTTCTCCTGAGCTTATAGCTCTCATAGTGGAAGAAACAAATCGCTATGCAGCCTATATAATTTCCACTACAAATGTTACTCGCAAATCAAGACTGAATCAGTGGTACCCTACAAATGAACAGGAAATACGTAAATTTGTTGGCTTTTATATTTGGATGGGATTGAATTGTCGTCCGGCTATTGCATCATATTGGTCAACCGATGTGCTATACAAAAATCAAGTATCTCAAGTATTGTCAAGAAATCGTTTTGAAATGCTATTGAGGATGATTCACTTCAGCGATAGGGAAAATGAGACAAATAATGATAGGCTTTACAAGATCAGACCTGTTCTTGATATGTTGAATAATTCTTTTCAGCAGACTTATACCGTGGGACAAGAAATGGTCATAGACGAAAGTATGATACCATGGAGAGGCAGACTAAAATTTCGTCAATATATACCAACTAAAAGTCACAAATATGGGGTAAAACTTTAAAAGTTGTGCAGTCCAAGCGGCTATACATGGAAATGCCAAATATATACTGGACGGACTGAGGAACAGCGCCCTGCAGGACTTGGAATAGGCGAAACTGTCGTACTGGCATTGACTGAGGGATTATTGGATGAAGGCAGAACCCTCTACACTGACAACTTTTATACTAGTTGTCCATTAGCTAAGATTCTACTCACCAAAAGCACACATTTGGTAGGTACACTTAGACGATCAAGAAAACACCTGCCAAAAGATGTCAAGACGAAGAAGTTAAAAAAACATGAATACATTGGGCAAGAGACTAATGATGGGATAGTTGTCTCCAAATGGAAAGATGCTAGAGATGTACTAATGCTATCCACATTACACGGACTTGAGATGAAAGTTCCTCCACCTTCAAGTAAGCTGAAGAGGGCAATGTCACCAACAGCTAATAATGATGAGCCCACTCGAAAAAAGAAAAGAGCAAACGAAGCAGCAAAACTGAAGCCTGAAGCTATTATTGCTTATAATAATGGAAAGTGTGGCATTGACAAGTCTGACCAAATGGCTTCATACAGCACTTGTAATCGACGAGGCGTCAAGTGGTACCGAAAGGTTTTTTTTGAATTGCTGACAGGCATGTCTATGGTAAAAAAAATGAATAAATAACCATAGAATAATTAAGGAAGAGAATTGGCTATGGTGAATGCATTCAACATATATAAAGAACATACCAATTCAAAATCAAATATCAATAAATTCAGAGAAGACGTAGCCAGGACTTTATTATTTGGAAATGATGCCAACAGAAAGAGTCTAATGATACCCAAAATAGCACATTTATTTAAAAAAACTGATGAGAAAACTCGAAAGCAATGTAGAACTTGTTATTTCAACCTAACAAAAGAAATGTCAAGAGCAGAAGCAAGAAAAAAAGTAAGAAAAGTCCGAACATATTGCGATGGATGTGATGGAAAACCTGCAATGTGCCAAGAGTGCCATATTAAAAATCATAGTTCATAAGTTACTTATTTTTTTAACAATGTAAAAGATTTCTAATAAAAAGTTGTTCATAATTTCCAATTGATGTATTTTTACTTAGGGGACGTCAGGCGCCGCGAAATTTTATAGGCTTATAAAATTCGGCGCCGCGATCTCAATAAGCATACCCAATTCAATATAAACTCGGTCTGAAAAGCCTGACACGGCCGTGCATGATAGTGGTGCTGTCGATCATAAACGACTGACGTCGCAAAATTATGCATATCAGTCGGTCAGTCATATACGACTGACAAAACAAAATAAAATACCCAAAATTTAGTATGCCGGCATTCAGAGTGTTAAACATTAAAGTATCAAAATTTTACATTTTCAAAATAAATGTTCTCAGTTATGATTGCACCAAATTTGAAAAACTTAATATTGCTGAACAGAGAATGAAAATCCCTTTCGAACAAGATGCCCACGACCCCCCTTCTCACTTAAATTTTTTGAGGGGGTGCTCATAATTCAGAGGGGTTGCAAGAAGAGGGTAATATTTTCATACTGTAAATTGTCAAATTGACAACAGAAATCGACCTGCTTCAGGTTTTTTCAAACAAATACATAATAAAGCTAAAAATGAATCTGTTCCATACCTATGGACCGCACTGTATACTCAATGGAATGTTATTATAAAGAATTCATTCAAATTAAAAAAATTGCTTTGTTTTCAGAACGAACCTAAAAAAAATCTCTTTTATTAAGATATATGGGGCCAATTTTTTTTTTCGAAAGCAAATAAAAAAGTTTGATTTTCAGAATTTGGCATTTGAGAACAATGTGATCAGCAAACGTCATTATTTCCACGCATTTCACCTTCAATAAATAAGATAAATAAATAAAACATGCTCATCATAGCTATCATGGTCGTCTTGACACCCAATAAAAAGACATTTAACGAAATATACATATCACTTGAAACATACATGATGATCCACAAAAATCGATATTTTAAAATCCCTGTCCTGCTATGAAAACACAATATGAAATAAATAATAAATTTTAAACTTTTGTGTTTATATCAAGGAATCAGGAGTGACCTAAGAATGGAGACTTCCCACTGTAGGCTTAGAAAACATACCAGTAAAATCTCTAGTGAAACTTGTACGTATAAATTTGAATTTTTGGGACCTTCCCTAATTAAATTTCAGAGACAAAAATACCAATGTGGCTATCAATACTAGGGTGTCCATTGGCACATTAAAAAGATTGCACATTTTCAGGGAAGCATCAGCATTGATGAAAAATTATCATTACTGATAGTGTTATCAAGAGTAGGTAGCTATATTTCCAAATTCAACTTTGAATGTGTTTTTTCTTATGTACCGTATAGTGAGGTAACTTTGCTCAAGAGGCAAAAAAGTTGGTAATACCAATTTTTTTCGAAGTTGGTTGTAACTGAAAGGAAATAGCTTGCTGGATCTTGTTCCTAGGCGGCCAGTCTACTCCGTAACGTAGTGCGTGATCGTGTGTCAATATCCTGAGGAAACTGGAACGCACGTAAGTGAACGATGGAATTTTGATATATTTTTAAAACCGAAAAACAAGCAGTTAGACATTTTAACTTAACATTAAAAAAAAATTAAATTACAACCAATTGAACATCAATACGACACTCGAACAAGAAAGACATCCACATTTACTGAACCAAAAAAAACTTAGGAAGATCCGTTGAATATTATCCTAAGTTATACAATTTACTACCAGAAAATTTGAAGAATATGAAAAATTTCAAATCATTCAAATATAACTTTAAGTATGGATAACAAACACCGAGAGAAAATTCCTAAATGATCTCATCGACTTGAAATTTCTGAATTAATTTCAGTCAGCATTACACAACCCTGACCACACCTCATAAAAGATATACGATACGTCAAATCAAACAGAATTCGACCCAGAATACACAAACGCGACCATACCCGATCTATGACTACACAACAAAACTGTAAAATGTGAACTTTACATAACCAAAAATTAATTATTATTTATATGAAATGCAAGTGTATATGTTATGTTCGTTACTTATTTATTTTACTAATTAGAGTTTGTAAATAATATACATGCATAATTATTGTTAGATTTTATTATATTAATTATCACATACAAGCTTCTAGCTTCAGTGATTTATCATGTTTATTTTCCTGTTTCCTGTTGTATTACACCATGTAAATTCTCTTTGAAAATAAACATTATTATTATTATTATATTTTTCTACCCCTTGGGTATAGTTTTTAGACAGATATAACAATGTTAAAAAAAAATTGAATTTTATTATGAAACTATGCATTTTCAAACACAAAAATCACTCAAAATGTCTCCTTCTTTTTACCAGCATAAACAATAAACCGTAAATCACTTATTTTCGGCACAACTACAAACAAAAAATTGCCGGTTTTATAAAAAAAATCCTTCTTCTTTAACAGTTACAAATAAACAAACTTCACACATCTGATAGATGAAATTTAATAACTTTCCTTTTTTTTCATGTTGGTAATAACAAATAAACCATCGCCAACTTTTCGAATTGAAATATGACTAATAGTTTCCGCTTCATTTATGTTTGCAATTACTATGAGTCATATTTGAATTCGAAAAGTTGGCGGTGATTTATTTGTTATTACCAACATGAAAAAAGGGGAAAGTTACTAAATTTCATCTGTCAGATGTGTGAAGTTTGTTTATTTGTAACGTTTTACGAACGAGGATTTTTTCGATAAAACCGGCAATTTTTTGTGCGTTATTGTGCCGAAAATAAGTGATTTAGGGTTAATTGTTTATGCTGGTAAGAGGAAGGAGGCATTCTGAGTGATTTTTGTGCAAGAAAACGGTGCTTGAAAACGAGGTTAAAAAAAAGTAAAGAGTGTTCTAACTCGGAAACGGCATTTTTCTTCCGGATTCGTGTTCAGGAGACAAAAACACGTAAGAAAAGTTTTTACCTATATTCAGGGAACATGAGTACGTTATCTTAATATTTACGGGAATGGTATAATTCTGCGAAATTAAAAAATATGTCTGAAAGTGTGATATTGACATATTTTGAATATAAAATTAAGAGAGTGCAGCCGACAACGTTATGGTCTAAATATTCAATGCTGAGGAGATCACTAAACGTCAAACATATTTGAAAAATGAATGTGTAGGATATCATCCAACAAAGTCAAAGGTTTCAACATAAGCGGAGAT
The DNA here is from genome assembly GCA_018342105.1 of Gonioctena quinquepunctata. Lineage (NCBI taxonomy): Eukaryota > Metazoa > Arthropoda > Insecta > Coleoptera > Chrysomelidae > Gonioctena > Gonioctena quinquepunctata. Next base: position 1,012,033 of record JAFIRS010000176.1, read on the forward strand.
TGAGAAATTCTTACAAGAGGCACCATATTAATGAAGGTGAGTCATATTAATTCAGTGGTATTTTTATAGATTTGTTGAAAAAGTACTTGTATTGTTTCAGGTTATTTAAATATTTGGAATACATCCTGGATATAAAAGACTTTTATGTTCTGTAGAAAAAAAAAGTTTTTTTGACACTTAATAAATATTATGTAAAAGTCAACTTTTAATGATAGTTTTCAAAAAAAATCCGCATATTACAATTTTGTAATTACATTGTAGATATTTGACCCATCCCATGGGTATGAGGTGATCAGTTTTTATTTCATGAAAATATATGGAAAAAAATATATGTTGTAAAAATTACATTTGCATTAATCAGAAGATAAGTTGAAGAAACTGTAAATAGTTATTTGCACGACAAGGCCGCGAAATACCTTTTTAGCGACCGAAAGAAAAGTTATCGCCTAGGCACGATAATATTGAGGTTGCTGAAAAGTTTCGCGGTCATGGCATACACACTATTTTTCGTGCAATCCTCACAATTATTAAACTAGATAATAATTGCTTCAAAATCGACAGCAGTTCAATTTAATTAACAAAGTCACAGCGTTGCTATGGAAATGATATGGTTGAATATGTACAAACCATTTTGGCAGTTCTTGACAAAACACAAATATGTCAGATACTGATATTTTAGTATCTTGCACTCCTTCAGAGCCAATTGTAAACTTGGCGCCTTCCGTTTTAATACCTGAAAACTCTAAACGGCAGTACGAAAAATGTTACAGCTAGTTTAAAGATTGGTGTGACAAACAAAATGTAAAATAATCCTTGTCATTGTCGTATTTTAGAAATGTCAAATTTGGAAGTGACGTTTGGTTGGGCGGCCGTTGCTATGGGTAACGGCCGCGAAATTGAATTTCGCGGATTGTGTTGAGAACGCGAAATACTCACTTTGCGTGCGATTGCACGAAAAAACATGTTTTGCACTTCATTGATATGACATTTAGAATCTGCTATTTTTTAAACCAACTAATAAAAAATACAAGAATCATTTGGAAAAAAAATCTTTTGAAATTCCTAAATTTTCCGCAAAGTTTAATCAATCATCCTGAGATTATGCCCTGAAGTCCAGTGGAATGATTATAATTTTCATTTCAATATTAATGTAATTCAATCCCTGGAGGGTTGCCATACTTGTATCAAATTACCTGAGGTTTTCGGTCGCTGGCTACAGGTCTACAGTACGACGCCACAAACAATAATTAATACCAGCATCATGAAATGTCAAAGAACTTCATATGCTAATGGACTACCTAAGTCTGACGTCACAAAAGGGAGCACCTTACGAATCTTTTTCAGTTTATTCGTGATTATGTTATAAATAAGGGTGGATATATAATAATAATAAAAGGAACTTTATTGAACCGAACAAAAATTCAATTCAATAGGCTATCGACCGAAGTCCTTCTGCCTAATAAGGGTGGATATACTAATATTTTGTTAAAGTAGGGCCAAATTTAGGAATTCCCATCATATTTTGTAGAGAGGTAAGGATTGTAACATATTTATGGCTTATTTAAAAGAGTTGAGGCTACGTCATTGTTTTGATTGTTATTCCCAGCAAACATGAATGAGCGGTAAATAGACGGGCCGTTGTTGTTAATTGCGGTAAGATGTTGGCAGCGGCACACCGATTTTAGATATTTGGTATACCAGTTTCCCTTTAAAAAACATGATCGATGTTGTTTTGACACAGTATGTGGTATTACGTGCCGCACCACTGCGACCTCTGTAATAAAAATACAACATTGGCATTACTGAATATCACGTTGACATGTTGGCAGTTGGCCCTACTGCTGATTTCGTGTAGGATGTCAAATCGGGTATTTTCTATTTTGTCAATGTGAATTGTGGTATATGGTCATGAAAAATAATCACAGTGGCAATTTTTTTTTCAGATTTGTGTGTTGTAATTCTATCTATTCGATGAAATATTTTTCCAGGCCAGTTTAAAATGCAATATCTGGAAAATATGGATGAGTATCTTGGAAACCATTTGAGATACAATAAAAATGGTTGAAATGGAGAAAAAGTTGTCTGTTTAGGTAAATAGGAACAATCTGGCTCTACAGTTTCAGAAATCCTCTACAATTAGTGGCTTCAGAGAGTGAAAACAGTGAATTGTATATATCTAGTCCATGAATCAGTCGATTCTGAATGTTTGGTGAATTAATTGTGTATAATAATGACCTATCTTCATTGAAGTTTCACTGTTTTCGAAGATATAATGCTAGATTGAGGCTGAAGGACTCCGGTCGGTAGCCTATTGGGTAACCAATAAAGTACTTTTATCATTATTTTTAATGCTAGATTGTTCTTAGGCGCTTATATGGGCCATTTTGTTTTCATTGAAACCGTCTTTATGCTCATTGCCTTCCAAGATACCCTATACTTCCATGTACTGCATTTTGAATTGGACGCCCCTATATATTTGCATAGATCATTGATGAAATCTCAACAGTGGAATGACGCAGTTGATTAGTAGGGTACCCGCAATCACACCATAATCTGTACCATGCAATATCAGTTCATCTTAACTCTGTCTATCCGCTATGTAAGTCCCGCTATGTAATAAAGCGGGTGGTAGTCTGGAGGCCTACTGATGGCCGCCGTGACACTGGCTAGCCGGGCCGACGACGTATTATGATTATGGCCCGCTTATGTTGTCTGTCGGCTGTTTTTAAAGTGCCTCTAGAGGCTCACTCGCAAAATGTTTGCTGGGTTCTGTATGTTATGCCTAAGTATTTCATTTTATTTTCGGAATTCTAGCTTAGAATGACTTCAAGACAAGTTTTAAAACTTTCTAGCAATAACGAGTTCCTGGAAAATGGCAATAAAATAATTGAAAAAGGAGAAAATGCATTGGAATCCAACCATTGCAAAACAATGCAATTTGATGCTGATTTGATGTCAACGCGCATTGTAGAAAATATTCAAAAAATCGCCATAAGTTCTGAAAGTTGGACTATCCAATCACGTTCTTAAAGTTGTCGTTATTGCTAAAATTAAAATAGTTGACTAAATGAAACCATTCGATCCAACAGTTTCAACTCTTAACGCTATTGCTATTACTATTGCATAAAGAAAGTTGACTAAATCCGCATTTAGTCTTAAATTTAATTATATTTGTTCTTCTTCTTCTTCCTGATAGTTGGCCTTCTCCCTTCGAGAAGTTGGCAAGGCCAATTTTTCTGTGAAAGGTAGTGTTGTCTCGCCTTAGGCGATACTCCTTTCCTAGTTCCTACATTTCATATGTTATTTATCTATGTTTGATTATGACATATAACGGGTGAGTGAAATTCGAGTAGATGCATGGGGATCTCGGAAACGGTAAGACCTATAGTGAGGGTTAAATGGAGGCAAAGTTGCGTATTATGGAGCTCATTACTATGATGTTGAAAAATCTGAGCTAGCCCTCTCACTTTCAGAGATTACAGGGAAAAACGAAATTGATTTTTGTTTTCACTTATATCTGCTTTAAAATAATAGATTTCCAGAAACTGTTTGCACTTTGTCATTGCAACTTTCAATGGGCTGTACAAATATGTAAACGAAAGTGTTCTACAGGGTGTTGTTTTCCTTGGGCCACCCCTAACTATGAAATTTTAAATACGGACCTGGATTTTTCATCACTTTTTTTAGGCTTCAATGGTCATAATCATGATTGTGAAGCCTAAAAAAATTGATAAAAAATCTAGGTCCTTATTTAAAATTTCATAGTTAGGGGTGGCCCAAGGAAAACAACACCCTGTAGAACACTTTCGTATACATATTTTCACAGCCCATTGAAAGTTGCAATGACAAAGTGCAAACAGTTTCTGGAAATCTATTGTATTAAAGCAGATATAAGTGAAAACAAAATCAAATTTCGTTTTTCCCTGTAATCTCTGAAAGTGAGAGGGCTAGCTCAGATTTTTCAACATCATAGTAATGAGCTCCATAATACGCAACTTTGCCTCCATTTAACCCTCACTATAGGTCTTACCGTTTCCGAGATCCCCATGCATCTACTCGAATTTTACTCACCCAGTATAGGGGTTGGGGAGGACAACACACAACATAGGTAAAGACTGTTCTAGCTCCGGAGCAAGGGCGGAGCATTTAATTATATTTGAATTAGAACAGAACAATTGCATAACCTCAACTCTCTTAAATAAGCCATAAATATGTTTTAACTCTTACCTCTCTATAAGATGTGATGGGAAATCCTAAACTTGGCCTCACTTTACCAAAATATTAATATTTCCACCCTTATTTACATCACAATCACGAACAAACTAAATATTGAAAATTCTTTATGGGCATTTAACATGCATTTGCATTTTGGATGGAAAGGTTCACAAGCTCCGCCCATCATGTCTGACAGGCAGTCTATAAGTGAAATACCAGCCTACACGGCATCTGTCCGGATATGTCATCTTGTGGATCACCCTGTTCAAAATTAATCTCACAACCTGTACATATATTTTATATACAATTACAGCATCACCTGATCCTTCAGTCATTTTTTCCTCGACGTGCCCGTTCTCCCTTTAGGCGCTATGAAATCAAGTTCTGGCAATACCAAGTTCGAAACAGGATTTTTATTAGCTTCCCTTTTACTAACGTTCACACCACTCTGTACAAAATGTCCCGGATTGGAGAAAATGTTCGTACTCGCAGTACTCCAACTAGTCGAAGATGGTATGTGCCCGTTCTGTTGCGACGGTGGCAAGGGACTAGAAACAAAGTCCCCCCACTCGTCATCGTCTTGCGAATTCTGGCTCGCAAAGCTCCAACTCTGACTGGGTGGTTTGGAACTGTTCAAACCGAAATTATTCACAGCACTAAAATTATAGGCCTGATTTGCATACTGATCACTTATAATCGACGGCTGCTGCACTGGCAAAAATAAAGGTTTGGAACTAATACTGTTTTTCACTTGCACTTTGGGGGACGTGTTCGAAGAACTAGCCGATAGCTTCGTCTGGACCAAGCCATGAGGAGTAATGATGGGTATCGGTTGTTTAGTAGGCTGAAGGCTCCCCAAATTGAAAACAGACAGGGGTAGATCTGGACTAGATGTTCGCTCTCTATCATTTGTTTTCACTTTGTGTACTGGGGAAGGTTTTCGCACAGAGACAAAGTCTGTCCATTCCTCCTCTTCTACGCTGCTTTGCTTGAATGGTTCCAACTGTCTGAAGGGTTCTGTTCGCTTTAAGGGTTCTGGTCGCTTTAAGGGTTCTGGTTGCTTGAAGGGTTCTGGTTGCTTGAAGGGTTCTGGTTGCTTGAAGGGTTCTGGTCGCTTTAAGCGTTCTGGTTGTTGAAATTTTCAGGTTGCTAAAGGGTTCTGGTTGTCTTGTAGATATCAAATGCCTAGGAGGTTTCTGTGGTCTATATGGTTCTGATGGCATGGAAGAGTTCGACTGCTTGAACACTTCTGATTGGTTGAATGAAACTGGTTGCTCTATGGATTCTTCTAGAGGACGAGCAAAGACCTCTTCAAATTTTCTTATTGCGTCATCTGTTACACCAGGATCTGGCCAGTTAATTTGCATTGCATTTTGAGGATAAACTTGTACTGGTTTCAAGGGTTCTATAGTAGGCGTTAATACGGTACTGGTAGTGTGAGGGGTGGAAAATTGGAAGTCAGTGAACTCATCTTCTTCTTCAGAAGGATCCTTCACAGCCTGTAGATGGGCTTTGTCATTTTCTGAATGTGTTTGCTTGATATTTTGATCAACCGATATTCTGGTATATTCAACGATACTTTCTGATTCAACTTTTTCAAGGGAGTCTTTGTTTTGCTGCTTTTCACCAGAACTGAAAAATGAATTATGAAAGTCTGCAGAAGCAGTTGACACATTTTGCATCCCCTCTTTTTCAATACTTGACGATTCAAAATTGGACGGAAAATCAGAGATCAGATTGTGACTGATAGAAGTTTCCATAGTCTTTCGATTTTCAGCAGTCCCCTGTTTTGTAAGCTGTACATGGAAATTTGGTTTCGCTTCATCACTCTTGGAATCTTTTACAATCATTTCGTCAATGCCTTGCTTTGTAGAGTTCATCTGAAAATCATCAAACTCATCATCCACCTTTCCAACGGCAGGAGAATTCTCTTCATCGACTTCCAAGATTTTTCTTGGTAACTCTGGAGTTACTATTGTTGGTTGTAACCAAGCCATCGGCAATTGGCTAGCCACATCTGAGCTTATATTAGATATGTATGTTTCTCTCAGTGGTAGAACGTTTGACCATTCAGGAATGTGGGTTACCACTGGAGACTGATATGAAGTAAAATCTTCAAAATCGTCGTCTTCATCCTTTTCACTGATTTGTTCGTCTTTTTTAGTTACGTTTTCAGGCGTGGTGTTTGTTGGCTTGTATAATTTGTCCGGATATTTTTTAGTGGAGTCTTCTGTGGATGCAACAGAGTCTGATGATTGTGTAGAAGTAGTATCTTTAGGTAGAGCTGCAAAATTAAAACTATTAAGTTTCTAAAGCCATATCAAATATAACAGAAATAGTTGGGAAAATATTTTCGAAGTTCTTTTACGCGGCTTGTGGAGGGTAAATATAATGTAAGAAAAAAGCGTTATACCCCCTCCATCCGACTTTATATCTCTCTGTCTCTTTCTATTATATAAGAGTATTTGTGACAACTACAATTGGTCCTGTCAGAATTAAATGTCAACGCATTTAATTCCTATATAGGGAAATAGGAAACGCAAAATTGATGGAATAAGGGATTTTGAACTCACTACATACAGTGATTTGATATTTGAATTCAAATATATCTTTTTCTGCATGTTAGAAAGTCTCAGTTTTTCAAGTAAGGCAATGAATAATTTAATTGTGTCATTTTGTAGAGCTTCAATATGCTCCGCAAATTTCGTGAAATTCAGTAGTTTAAAGTGCCCTATAAACATCAAAGTGTTGAAAAAGTGAATTATTAACTCCTTCGTTAACTTAAAAATATTAAAACAGTGTGTAGAAAGTGATCTAAATGCCTAAAAAGAGTTAAAATAGTGTTTCTAACACGATATCTGGCCATTGGAAAACTGCAGGCCATTGTGATCCTTAATATTGGCAGAGTACGGGAATTTCAACCGTATTGGTTCACCGGAGTGAAAAAGTGAGGTTAGGATTTCAAAACCCACGAAAGTGAAAACAATTTCGCTTATAAAAAGTAAAAGGACACAAACAACCACAGCTGCATTGCTGGAAAAGTTCAATAAATTACCCCCCAATAGAAGAATCCAGCGATGGAGGTGCAGATCGCAACAAAAGCGTGGATAAGTTGAAAACAAAAAGCCACAAAACCCAGTTACAAAAACATTGAAAAATATACTATGTCACCAAACCAAACCACCGAAACTGATAAAAACAGCGAAAACGCCAGCTGTTCGGTACTAGAAGTCGAGGAACTCCAAAAAAAGATACGATATAGTGTATCAAGTGAAGCCGAAAAACACAAAAAACTCAATCATTACAATTCTAAACATAATGAAAGTGTAAAGAAGAGTAATATTAAACCTAATAAAGACACTGGAGAGCCCGGCACTGGGTCCGAGGCCGAAAAGACCGCCCGAGCCGAGGTTAGCGCAGAATATGAAAACAAACTGAAAAAAGTTCATAAACACTAAGTGAAACGAGAAGAAAGTGGTGAGTGTAACCCATCAAAATAGGGAATGGAAAGGGGGGTGAGGAAAAGACCCTAAAACCTCTGTCCAGAAGAAAAATTTTGTTCACCACACTTTCCGAAGAACTTTGACGAAAGTGAGGAATAATCCAAACATTTTCAAAGTGAAACAATAATGCAGAAAAAATGGTATAGTATTGCTTGGTATTACGTGCCGATTTCTATCAGTCAGCACCTACCGCAAGGAACTTCGTTCCTGACAGGGGTCCCCCGACCGTACACCATTAGAAATAGAAGTTACTGTGGCAAGCGTGAATATGTATTTGCAAAATTGATATTTTTATGAAACAATTCGATGATTATTAAGAGAGATGAGTTAATCATACTTTTAGAAATAAAAAATTCTATTACCTAAATGAAAACAATGCGAATTAGTCTATGATTAAAAGCAAATCAAACCTTGATAAAACCGTTGGAGGATATCTGATATTAATTCTACATTGCGTGTATTTCAGAAATAGATCCATATGTATTCTATATTTCATGTATTTACTTTCTTTATACTGAGCTCATCCTTTACCTCATTCTCATAACAAAAATTACCATAGAAAATACAATTCTCAATGTTATTTGTTGCATTATTGGTCTCCATGTTTTCCACGATTTGATGTAAAAATAATTCATTGATATAAAAATGAAATATTCTGATCATTCAATATTATAACGTCAAAATGTTTTTTGTGGAGGTATCAGAATATTAGATTTAAAAATAAACTAAGAAAATTTAAAATTTGTCAGTAACAAACCGTTTGAAAATATATGGACAAAAAGATTCATTTTTCAACTTGTACACCAATAAGCACAGAAAACATTAATTTACCTTCTCTAGTATCAAAATTACTAAATGTAAATGTCGAAATACTTACAGTTCAGCCACATTTCCCAGTCATCGTGCTCATTATGCAGGGGTAAGGAATTTTTTTTATCTAAATGGGTATTGTCCGTACAAGTCTGGATGTCTAAGGAAGCCACTAACTGTTCTAAGTCTAGTAGCATAGTCTGAGAGTCTTACATTGAAAAAATAGTCAATTAGTAGAAGAGGTGGACAATAAAACCAGTCAGTAATAGGCGGAAATTCAATAAAATTGGTAGGTGGGTCAATAGTTTTTATGAGGGATTGACGTAAATGCGGAGAAAGGAATCCATAGCAAGCATGAAAAATATTGATTGAGAATATTAGAGTTCAGAATTATCTACAAGTAAAATATTGTTTTCACAAAACATGACACGTCAATACTTAAGTAAACAAAAAACACTAATTAAATTATTTTTTCTAGATTAGGGTTAACAAAATCACGATGTTACATGTTCAATCCTGTTCTGCTTATTTAATTTATAAAAATGTCATCAAGAAGCTACTGAAATAGAAAAACCCATTGAAAAATACTTACAATCTAATGGATTCACAAGACCTGATCCTGTCCAGTCGAATTGGGCACTAGGAACGTCAACTGTTGGCGCCTGAGAAATGGACGGACTTGGTTTGAGAACGCAAGAAATAGGCTGTTCCGTTTTGATGGGTTCAAGAGGTTGGAGACCCAGATTGGCAGCAAACCTGGGCATCGAGGAGTTCCAAGAAGGACCATACAACTGGAAAATATTTTCACATTGCCAGATTTTTTTTTGTTTTCGAATAGGCAACTGTTGTAAAATTTTACACATCCGTGTAGTGTACTATGAATAATTGTACACGTCTAATTGTTAATAATGAATTTAACTCGCGAAGAATTAGTGAATATTGTCCACTGTATTGGCGAAGCCGACAATCTATCAATCAAATCATGCTTTATTGTCAGAAGATACAAAAATCTCATAGACAAAGCGATAAATAATGATAATAGTATATAAATGAACTCCTATAAACATAAAAATATATAAGCATATTTGAGCACATATACAGACATATAGATATATACATATATACTAAGGGTCAAAATGGTATAAACATAGAACATAGAATATAAAACAATTTCTTCACATTGTCTGGTCATAAAAAAATGATTATATTGAAATGAACAAGTATAAATATATAAAATATAAAATAATTATAGGTTTGTAAAATAAGATATACATACAGTTATACATACAATATTTGACTAGTTTGACGATGATACTTCAACTTACTGAATCTAGGAAGAATTCTTCCAGTGTATAATAGGCCTTCTCAACCAAAAGCTTATTTACTTCTTTTTTGAATTTATTGAGATCCCGAATCTCCCTTATTCTTAATGGCAGGTGGTTATAGATTTTTCTGCTTTGGTAAATGAGCAACTTCTGAGTAAGAGCAGATGAAGGTTTCAAAAGAGAAATCTGATTAGGGCGACGGGTACTATATGAGGGGGAGCAAACTAATAAGTTCTTGTATTATTTATGCAGAAGGCATACCGTTTCTATTATACAAATACAAACCAGAGTTAAAATTTTTTGTTTTAAAAATAGTGGACGACAAGAGTCCCGGTACTTGGCTTTACATATATATCTCATTGCCTGTTTCTGTAGCAAGAAGACCATGTTGAATCGGTTTTTTGAACACATACCCCAGAAGGAAATGCCATAACGAAGGTGTGACTCTATCAGTGAAAAATATACCTGTCTGGCATTTGTGATGCACAGCTCATTTGATACAATTCTGACTGCATAACAGCCTGAAGCTAGTTTCTTGCACAATTGACTAATATGACCTTCAAAAGCTAATTTGTCGTCGATATGTAGTCCTAAAAATTTTATGTCAGAGACATTGGGGATAACTTCATCAGCTAGATTGACATCATTTAGAGTACATTTGAATGATACAATGTTTGTTTTCCTGATATTGAACGATAAAAGATTGGCATCACACCACTCTTTCACTTTCTCTATATCCGCGCTTATATCGTTATGAAGCTCTGCGCTATTCTTGTTATGACATAGTATCGCCGTGTCATCTGCAAACATTGTAAATTTTCCTTTAATGTCCACTTCAGTTAAATCATTTACATATATCAAGAAGAGCAGTGGTCCCAATACCGATCCCTGTGGTACACCACATCTCACTATGCCTTCTCTTAAATCTGTCCCATTTAGTAGCACTGTCTGACGACGGTCAGCCAAATACTGAACTGAACCATGTCAGTGCAGTACCTCTAAAACCATAGAGTTCCAGCTTTCGGAGGAGTATCTCATGATTCACACAATCAAATGCCTTTGCTAAGTCACAGAATACTGCAGCCGCAGCGTCTTGGTCATTTAGATTTAGATAAAGGGTTTCCAGAAACGAGAATATGGTATCTTGTGTACTTTTTGATGATTGAAACCCGAACTGGTTGGAATTCAAAATATTATGTTTTTTAAGGAAAACTATCACCCGTTTTTTTACAAGTTTCTCAATTAACTTCGAAAAACTGGGTAGCAATGATATTGGCCTGAAGTTTGCAGGCAAATCATGATCTCCGCCTTTGTGCAGAGGAATTACTGTGGCCATTTTTAGGAATGAGGGAAACTCCCCTCGAGAGAAGGAAATATGTATTGTTTCTGCCAGGATCATAAGTGCATTTTCAGGAAGTTGTTCCATTATTCTCAGGGAAATGTCATCCCAACCAGAAGTTTTTTTCTTCGATTCAACAAAGATACCCTTGATTTCCTGTATATCAGTTGGTATGAGAAAGTTTCAGGCACCCCTATTTCGCTGAGGTAGGTCAATGGATCTTTCGTGACCTTAATTGATTTTTGCAATTGCTCTGCTATTGAACAGTAAAAAGTGTTCAATTCATCTGAGCTCAATTGTGTTTGTACATTAACAGCAGCTTGTTTTTTGCCCCTCAAATCATTTATGATTTTCCAAGTTTCTCTTTGATTATTTTGCGAATGAGCTATTCTGTTTTATAATACATATTTTTTGCAGCCCTAATTGTCCTTCTGTAGGTATTTCTATATTTATTATAAAACGCTAGGAAATTTACACTGAATAGAATTTCCTTTCCGTTAAGACCCCCAGTGAACCAGGGCTTTTTATTTTTATTTTTCATTTTTAAATTTCATTTCTTATATATTTTCTGATCTGATGCAGGGAGCGCATATTTTTTGCCGAATTTATAAGACCCCCAGTGAACCAGGGCTTTTTATTTTTATTTTTCAGTTTTCTAATAGGAAATGCCTTATTAAAATTTTCTGAAATCAATTTATGAAATTCTCTTAGGGGGACAGAAATCCTTTATTAGCAAGCAGGTTCTACCATCAAAAATATCCAGAAGCAAGAACGCTACGGGTGTCTTTATTCCAAAAGTTGAGAGAACTCACTGGGAGTTTACTGATGCTACAGGAAAATCCTCCACTCAAGCAAATAGCAGCGGAAACAGATATTTCACAAAGTAGTGTGAACAGAATAATATTGAAACCTAAGTTCCACCCTTGTCATCTGAATATATATCAAACATTGTATGGAAATTATTTTGCAAATGGAGTTGCGTTTTGTATTCAAATGAATGGACTTCTGGTGAAACAACGCTTAAGAACAACAGGTCGGTCAACAGACATAATATGTATTATATCGAAACTCCTCACTATTTGAGGACTGTTCATCACCAAAAGCAATGATCGCCAAACTATTACCCAAGAATTTTTTCTTTGGCAAAACCTGTTAAAATATGTTTTTTTATGTTAATACTTACAATATTCCTTGCATCAATATTTAGAGCTTTCAAAAGAGCCTTCTGACCGACAGATTTTGACCACTGATATGTTAAAGCGGGTGTATCAGTTATGTCTTGCAACTGTTTGAAAATAAAATCATCCTCCTCTGGTTTGAAAAAGTTGAAATCTTCAAAAACTTCTTCTGTCTCTGGAAACATGTCTTTGACGATTTGTTCTGCTTTGGAAAGGGCTTCTTTTTCGTTCAAAATCAAATAAACTGGTTCGGATGTGCCAGAAAAATCGGCAAAACTTTGAAATTCTTCTTCTTGGGCACCTGCAGGCCAAGGTTCATCGCATAAAGTTGATGTGAATTCACCGAAATCCTCAAAATCATCCTGTTTATCAAAATAATTTGAGACTGTATGACTAGGCTCTGTTTGGGCTTGATGTGAGGTGAAATCTGCAAAATCGTCATCACTGTTTTCTGTTTCCAAGTTACCCAATGTTGAGTTACTCTTATCAGGAATGTTCTGCCAAGAAAAATCTTCAATTTGGGGCTCATTGTTCACCGTCTCTGGTTCGGTAAAAGTTATGTTTTCTTCACTATTTTCAGGATCTCCAAATAAATCATATTTTGGAAAATCTTTTTCTACTGCTTGATGACTGAATTCATCGCTCTCAACCATAGAAATATTTTCTTCCGAAACTAAATTTAAACAACTTGTACTGTATTTATCTATAACACTTGTTTCATCTGAGTCTTTACACACTTGTTCAAGTGTATTTTGAGATTCTTCTAAATCTGTATTAGACAAAGCATCGATAACTCCCATGTCTGATAAAATTCCTAGTTCCGAAATATTTGCCTCTAGATTTTCTTGTGGATTGTTTTCCTGGAAAAAAGGGTCATCTTTGGAATTTTTATCGAATGTCCAGCTGTTTAATGCAAAATCAATTTTTTCCCCATTCATCAGGCTTTTGTGTAACGAATTATGTGGATGTTTCTCTTCAGGGTATATCAAGTCTCTTTGAATCGCAGTTTTGCAATCTTCATTCATGTCCTGATTTTCAGTAACTTGTCTGTGTGTTAGCTCAGGTTTTTCTAATAAATTTCTATCGCTAATTTGATATGAAGTATTCGTTTCACCGTTAATACTATCTAAGATGTCATCTTGTATATGGGTATTAGAGAAATTCCAACTATCCTCAGTCTGAATAATTTCAATGTTATTTTCACATATTTCATCACTATTAAGTTTTTTAATAGGAGTATCAGCAATCGTAGAACAGTCATTAAAGGATATTTTTCTATACTGTTCATTTTCATCTTCATTTGTAGCCTTCGAAACTTGGACACATATATCTGGGCTTTGAAAAGGAGACTGTTCTTTTGGAAAGAAATCAGGAGATGGCAAGGGTGAAAAACCTAAAAAATATATCATTAGAAATTATGACCATAGTGCAGGCATTTTCGGATGGCGAAGTAGGCAATAAATCATTGGTGAGACGCAATGTACATATTTATTTCATTTCAACTTTATCTGCTTAATGTAATAAAAATGAGTGAGTGGCATATCTGTATAGACAGATATTTATTTGCCATTAAAGTGTTACAACACAAGGTTTTGCCATTAAAGCTAAATATGTAAAACTATTAATACAAATCAAAGAACAAAACAGTGTACATATATGTAACTATAATATCCATTTGTTTAGTAATATCACACATTTTTCATGACCAACAGACATGGAGACAGACAGTCTAAAGTGAAAACAGAATATATTTATTAATAGGACTTTTCTTAACATATTTAATAATATGAACGTTATTTAAAAAAAAATCATTAGGTTTTTCAACAAAAAAAATAAAATTCTTTCTGGAAATATTAAAAGTTGCAGCATAGGCCATTAAGTTTAACATGTATATAATTTTTTTGCATATGTATGTAAGACTTCAGTGAAGAATAAATGATGATGAATTTAGAAAGTGAAAAGAATTATGAAACAAAGTTAAGAGAATATCTTTTGAGAAAAGCATTTTACTCTAGACGAAATTAAAAAAAATGTAATCAAACAAAATTTTCCCAAGTTTATTGTAATGTATTTCTATATATGTATTGTCTACCATACTATATTGTCTACTATATATTCTACTACAATATTGTCTACTATATATTCTACTACAATATTGTCAACTATATTTTAACTATTTTAACTTTTACCATTTCTATTATTGACTAGTCCAATAGGCTTCTGTGTGTAATAATGTAAATCTATGTTATGTACAGGAGTTTCAAGTGATTAATAAAATTTTGTATTTGTATTATCTGATTTCCAAAGGCACTTCACATTATAAATCAAGCTTCCAGCACAATAAGGTGATTATCTGAATGTACTGGTTCAAGATGTGGATTTCTTGTGCTCTCCTCGTTTGATACGTCCTTGAGTTTCAATTTTTTTTTTTGAATGAAGCAGAAAATGTTGAAGATATATATTCCAGTAACAGTTAGTAATCTGTTTCTTGAAAGTTTTGCTACAAGATTATCTGAATTTTAAATTGTATATACTTCTTATGATTCTTTTTTGAAGTACAAAAATTCTGTCAATATTATTATAACTCAAGATTGAGTAGATAAGTAAATAAATTTCTTTCTTCAAGTGCAGAATGGCAAACGTATTTTTAGCAAGCTTAGAGCATAATGAGTCTATTTCTCGATGGAACGTTAGATTACAGCTATGGTTGTTCCCAAAAATTTTACATGGTCGCCAGTTTCAACATATCTTATCTTTGGCAGGATATTCGTTTTAATTAATGAGAAAAGCATGAAAACAGTATCGTTTACGTACATGGTCAAAGGATTATTATCACAACATAATTTGAATTGCGTGATTACTGTATCTGCTTTAGTCTCTAGGTCTGTAGTATTGGCATGTATGATTACTGACGTATCATCCGCATACACGTATATATCGCCAGAGATTGTGGTAAGTCATTGATGAAGATAAGAAAGAGTAGAGGACTAATTTATTTAATTAATTTAAACCTGCAAGTTTCTTACCCTTGTCTAGACATGAATATATTTGTTGTGTGAATTCTAGTGTTGCTAGTTCGGTCGACTTTTCTGACCTATAGCCATATTGACAGTTGGTGAATATTCTATTGTCTTCCATGAAATAATATAATCTAGTTGCAAAAGACTTGCAATTTTTGATAGACACCTACTATAGGTCTATAGTTTTCAAGGCTATATTGATCCCCTTTTTTATAAAGTGGAATCACTTTTCCTAATTTTAGAGAATCAGGTAATTGTCTGAGTTCAAAAGAGTAATTGATTACTACAAGATTATCTGAATTTTAAATTGTATATACTTCTTATGATTCTTTTTTGAAGTACAAAAATTCTGTCAATATTATTATAACTCAAGATTGAGTAGATAAGTAAATAAATTTCTTTCTTCAAGTGCAGAATGGCAAACGTATTTTTAGCAAGCTTAGAGCATAATGAGTCTATTTCTCGATGGAACGTTAGATTACAGCTATGGTTGTTCCCAAAAATTTTACATGGTCGCCAGTTTCAACATATCTTATCTTTGGCAGGATATTCGTTTTAATTAATGAGAAAAGCATGAAAACAGTATCGTTTACGTACATGGTCAAAGGATTATTATCACAACATAATTTGAATTGCGTGATTACTGTATCTGCTTTAGTCTCTAGGTCTGTAGTATTGGCATGTATGATTACTGACGTATCATCCGCATACACGTATATATCGCCAGAGATTGTGGTAAGTCATTGATGAAGATAAGAAAGAGTAGAGGACTAATTTATTTAATTAATTTAAACCTGCAAGTTTCTTACCCTTGTCTAGACATGAATATATTTGTTGTGTGAATTCTAGTGTTGCTAGTTCGGTCGACTTTTCTGACCTATAGCCATATTGACAGTTGGTGAATATTCTATTGTCTTCCATGAAATAATATAATCTAGTTGCAAAAGACTTGCAATTTTTGATAGACACCTACTATAGGTCTATAGTTTTCAAGGCTATATTGATCCCCTTTTTTATAAAGTGGAATCACTTTTCCTAATTTTAGAGAATCAGGTAATTGTCTGAGTTCAAAAGAGTAATTGATTAATGATTAAGGACGCAATTGAACAAGATGTCCGCCAAAATGGCTAAGTAACTTTTTCAATACTATGGTCGCAAAAGAATCACAAATGACCTTATTGTCTGTTATCATCTCATCATTTATCTTCAGTTTGATTTTTTTTCTTTCGTTTTTTCTGCCAAGTCTTCCATTCACAATTCTTCACATTGCCTTATTTTTGTTATCAGATTCTCTAATTTTTTGTGTATTTTCCTTGATTTTTATATTGGCTATTTTTTGTATTCATAGATTTCTTATAGTTTTCATAGCTCTTCAACAGATCTGCGTCGTTTGAATTTTTTGCTACTTAATATAAAAATCTTTAACGATGGAAGATAGTGACTAAAGTTTATCTTTCAGTCACAGATAATTCCACATCTGATTTTATGAACATCCTGTTAACTTCTATTTTTTGTATGTTTTTATCTGCATGTTACATTGTAATATGATTTAATGTTTTCATAGTTCTCAGAAAATAGATCACGGTTCGAAGAAAAGATATGCATAAAATTCAGCATATTTTGTTCTGAGAAACGTCTGCGTAAAGTTAACATCTCAGATATTGTGTTATTCCTAAATTCAGTCAATTCTTTCGTCACTAATTGTCCTTTACAGTCTGAAATATGCGGTTCTATAACGATACAATAAATGTGATCGTTCAGGTTAGTTGTTGTAGTTATGTAATCTATTGCTGTTTTGGAGTAGAATCCTCTCCTAGTGTCAATTCTAGTTGATTCACGGATGTGAGAAGAGATTTGTGGTCTTTGTTATCTGATAGTTGATCAATATTCATGTCACCCATTGCGATTATATTATGAAACTGCTCAGTTATATCGCTTGAACATAATGTGAAATTATAAAGAAAATTGTCGACATTGCCGTCGGGTGAGCGATAAATACATGTTAGGCAGTTATATTCATTCAATATTGCAGCTCCAATTTCAAAATCTACTTCTATGATGTATTTATTTGTGTAATACTTTATACAGCCATCGATGTACTTATCTCTGCCCCATGTGCGTGTTTTCTTCTGTGGAATGTACTGACATTTACATAACTGTAAATTTTTGTAAAACCTATGTAGTGTATTTCAAACAAGTGACAAGGGCTTAGACGTATATGTTAGATCTCACCAATTATTTATTGCCTACTTCGCCATCAGAAAACGCCAGCACTTTGTGAATATTTAACGTACTATCACAGCAGTATGAAAGATCATTCGCTACGGTGAAGTCTCCGAATTCGTCGTCTTCGTCCTCTTCTGGGGATGGGGGCGGAGGAGGTGAGTTACTCAAAAGTGGAGGTATTAAGTTCGACATTTGAGTGAATCTGAAAAAGTTACTCATCAGACTCATTGGGAGTGCGAGCTGTCATTGAGTGCAGGTATTTTACACCCAATCAATGCTCAAAATGATTAGACAAAAAGCTTACCTGATTATAAATAATAGTGATTTTAAATGCAGACACTTCACATATGTACACGAGTAAATGAATTTCTATCGATATTTGGAATGATAGCAATGAAATATGCAACTGAGTTATTCGAAACTGGAATAAATTTAAGTTAGATCATTTATGTTTAGCGAATATAATTTGCATTTTTCATTAGGAACGAAATGAAAACAAGACAGGTGGCCATATTGATTCCTTGACACAAGTCAGCCAGTGTTGCCAACAGCTCCTGGCAAAATTACTGGCTGAAAATGATTCCACTCCTGGCAACTTTTCTCAAAACTATCTAAAATCCCTAAAAATCGAAAGGAGCCATACTAACAAATTTCATTTTAAAATATGTCATTTAATATGACAATAAAAAATAAATTGTTTTTTATTCAAGCTATTTTTTGAAATGTAGGTAACAAAAATAACTAAATTAATTAAGATAAAATCGACGAACTCGGCCATCCTTTCATTGTGTATTATCGTTTGGTCGATTTCTCTATTAATGCGTAATTGTGGTATAGGCAACTAAACATACACGAATTCGAATATTATTCAAATGACAAATCATAATACCTTCGCGCTGTCAAATTTATGTATTTTAAAATATAAATATTGTAAGTTTCTTCCTAGTTGAAGGAAATTGACATTTAAATTTCACGTTTACTCCAGAAACGAGGTCCACGAAAAAAATTTGTAATCAACTCGTATATTAAAATGGCGATTAATACACTAGTTGATTAAATAACTATTACTCATATGTTTGCGCATATTTTGGTTCCAGAACATTAATAGTTCATCTTCTAAAAGTAAAAATCTCTTATATTTCTGAAGACAGCCCAATGTAAAATTTTAAAAAAAAAATCTTCAACTACTACTACTACTACTGGGTCAAAATTTGCGTCCTTTCTCAGCTTTTGTAATGATTTGTGAGCAAGGTATACCTAGATATATTTTTCCAATTAGTAAACAAAATTGAAAAAAAAAATGTCGATTTTTGTTAACTTTTTCATTTATCTGAAACTTCTTTGAGAGAATATCAACTAAAAAATATTTGCTATCGGTACCATTTTACCCTTATTACACTATGCCTTTTTCGTGCCTATTTGTCTGCCTGACTGCCGGGGGCTGAAATTTTAAACAAATTGTTACATGCCGATCATGTATTTCCTTCCCACTTTTACGTATACGCTCTGGGGAACGATCGATCTCGAGAATTGACCCCCTGGTTCTATTTTTGCCCCTGAATCGAGGGGATTTCAAAGACGTTTGTGGAAATGTCAGTTTTGCCAACAGAGTAATTATCCATTGGACTTGACATAACCAACAAATAAATGTAATTAATCAAATGGTTTTCGTTTTTGTTCAGTATGAGATAAAAAAAGAAAAAATCTTGTACCAGGTAAGGAAAAATTTTAAACAAATAGTCCATTACTTAATCATTTAAGGTAACTGTCAATTTTCCTTGGGTTTGCAGCTCTGAAATTAGTGCCTGAAACAATCATCAAAAAGGCACGGTGTAATAGTGCCATAGTGTAATAAGGGTTTTACTGGCATGGCTTTTTATTCCTGGCAAATTGGCAACCCTGCCAGTACCTACCAGTGTTACCTGACAAACCCAAATCTTTGTAACAAGCATCAGATAATTTTCTCTCTTTGATAATGTTCCACATTTTTTTGAGACAGATTATATATACACAGATAGGAAGCTCCGCCCGTTTCCAGGCCCAGTTGCCAGTTCTAAATTGTTTTATTTGGAATTAGGACAATACTGCCAACATAAGTGGTAAGTTCGAAAATTTTCATGAAAAATGAATAATTGTTTGATAACTCTCTTTCGAAATCGTATATAGTGTTGAATGCTTGAGTTTTAAGTTTTGTTCTGTAGAATAATATCTTTTAGTCCTTGAATTTCCTGGTTAATTCAATTGAGATAGGATTCCATCTCTTTCTAATTTTGTTCGTCTTGTCTTGCGTTTCTTCTGTGTGTTACTACTCTGTGGCTCCGCTCACACTTATAGTGTATTGTTTTCTGATTGGCTACTAATTGAGAACTCCTCATTCTGTTATTCAATAACCAATCAGAAAACAGTACGCTGTGAGCTCATACACGAAAAGCTGTCATATGAATTCGGCATAATAGTGAATGCATTCAAATTCAACTCGACCTATCAGAGGGATTGTCAAATTTTGAAAGTTTCTGAACCAAATAGGAAAATATTGAATGGTTTTTATAACTTCATAAATTATGGGTATGTATCAAACATAAAAAGGGGCATAAAGAAAATATCATTCAAATATACGTTCTAAACTGCGTCATTTGAATAAACGCGCCATTTTCGTTAATGAATTTGAATCCTGAATACAAACAAATAATTTTGATGTCCTTTATTATTTCTGTTTGAAGTGTATTACTTACAATGACTATAAATTCCAATTATTTAAACACTTATTTCCACATGCGAAATCACTACAAGAAATTGAGGAACGTTAAAAGTACAATTGATATTTCTGTGCCCAAAGGTTTTGCAAGGAGCTTATCAAATTCGTCCCACTCGGAGAGGTCATACAAAATCTGTAGCTCGGAAGATAGGTATGGATTTTTTTTTTCAAAGTACACAATTGTCTACTGATTATTTTAGATATTTGAGAAATTGGTCGCATGTCAATTCAGTCAACAAGAAGCATGACTGTACAAATACTCCGAAGACAAAAAGATCAGCAAGCTTACCTCCTAGACCCACTACTAGACGAAATCCTTACGAAATGCCACAGAAGTTACAGGTACGCTATAAAAGGACCGCTTCTATATGGTGGCTTGTATGTGACCAAAATAATCAAAAAGTGAATTTCAAGTCTGTACCTTGGAGGTAAACTATATTAAATACAAACCCTAATTTTTTTAGGAGGGTTATTTGAAAATTATGATTATAAAAATATGTTTCCTTAAATTTCATTCTACTTTGACATGAAAGTTTTATGTGCTGTTTATTCCCTTCTTTCATTAAATTTACATACATTACTGTTCACTCATTAGTCTAGATAATCTTTTTCTGCCTTTCTGTCCAATCTCTGTCTAGTTATTAACTTTTATTTTGTCCATTGCTGCCCTCTGAAATACTGCTTTGCCACTCTATCACTGTCTTCCTGAATTATCTCACGCTTTTTTCGATCTAGCGTTGTTCACTTCAATATCAAAAATCCCTCTAATGTATATACTTTTTAGAATCCTGTGATTATCATAACAAACTAGTAGAAAAAACTTTAAGAAAAACAAAAATGAAATATGAAACTTAATTCGATAACAATTTCACCCCGAAATCAATGTGGAAATCGATAAAGAAAGCTCTTTACAATGAAATCAAATAACTAATAAAAAACCTTTATAAAGACAAGCTTTTATTTAAGTCGTGTACTAAAACGTATAAAATAAGTTTAAGTCATCCCTGACAATTATTTAATTATTTTTTGTTGAATTATTTGGTTTCAAAAAGCTAGTCGCGCGAAGTGTTCATAGAAGTAGGTACCAACTAATTTGATTAGACAATGATTGGTTGGTAAGTAACAACTTCTCGAAGTATTAGTTTTATTACAATTCGCGCGACAAGCTTTTTGAAATCAAATAATTCAACAAAAATAATTAAATCATTGTCAGCGATGACTTATTTTATACGTTTTAGTGCACGGTTTAAATAAAAGTTTGTCTTTAAAAATAATTTTTATTAGTTATTTTATTTTTTGCTGTTTAGTTAGTTCGCCTTTCAATATGTTCATTTCTATTAGAACATCGTTATTACAAGGTCTCTTCCCTGTATGTTTTGAGCTGAAAGAAGTCAAGATCTCCGACCCCAAAAACTCCTACACACCAATTTTGAATAGAATCTGACCATAATCCGCCATCTTGAAGTCGTCATCTGGAATTTATTGATTTTGACAAAAAATTCTTAATCTCTGAACCTGAAGACCACCACATACCAATTTTGAATAAAATATGACTTTAATCAGAAAACTCGTCCTCCATCTTAAGGCCGTCATCTTAAATTTATGAATTTCGACAAAAAATGCATAATCTCCGACCCCGAAAACCCATGCATACCAATTTTGAATCGAATCTGACCATAATCGCAAAACTCGTCCTCCATCTTGGGGCCGCAATCTTGAATTTATGAAATCTGACAAAAAATTTATAATCTCCGACCCCGAAAATCCCCACATACCAGTTTTAAATCGAATCGGACCATAATCACAAAACTCGTCCGCCATATTAGGGCCGCCATCTTGAATTCATGAATTTCGACAAAAATGTCATAATTTCCGACCCCGCATACCAATTTTGAATCGAATCGGACCATAATCACAAAACTCGTCCGCCATCTTGAATTTATGAATTTGACAAAATCATAATTCCGACCCCAAAACCCCTACCAATTTTGAATCAATCGGACCAAATCAAAAACTCGTCCCATCTTGGGCCGCAATCTTGAATTTATGAATTCTGACAAAAATTTCATAATCTCCGACCCCAAAAACCCCCACATACCAATTTTGAATCGAATCGGACCACAATCACAAAACTCGTGCGCCATCTCGAATTTATGAATTTTGACAAAAAATTCATAATCTCTGACCCCGAAAACCCCCACATACCAATTTTGAATCAAATCGGACCATAATTACAAATCTCGTCCGCCATCTTGGAGCCGCCATTTTGTTGGTTTTCTATAACAAAAATGAATAATCACCGGAATTATGAACACCTGCTAAATTTCAAATTAATCGGACGACTAGAAGTCGGTCAAAATTCACTTGCAAGATTTGACCCAAACTAACAAACGAAGGAACTAATCAACTAATAACAATTGAAACTAAATAAAAGCTTGTAAAAATCAACAAATATCAGATATCCACTATATATTAAACAACAAGAAAATTGAAGAAAAATCAGAAATATGTTAACATTTTATTGAACATTTTGTAACAATTGCAGATAAAATTTCTAGTAACATTATTAATATTGAGATAATCCTTTATACAAATATAGTTCTGTATATTTTATGTTTCTGGATCTAACAACTAGCCAAGAAGTTGAAGAAATCATCAGTTACTCAGATTCTAGAAAATCACCTGGTTTTGATGATTTGAATGTACATATTGTGAAAAAAGTTCAATCAGAATTATCACCCATTCTCAGTATACTAATGAATAAATCCTACCTAAAGTTATACCTATTTTCAAAAATGCTAAAAATTATGACCACAATAATTATTGACCAATATCAATTTCCAATGTTTTTTCTAAAATTTTTGAAAAAACCATTCACAGCAAATTAAAAGAATATTTGGATACAAAAAAATCTATATGAAGGACGGTATGGCTTTCGTAAACACAGTGGTACAGAGTCTGCAGTATTAGATATAATAACATAACCAGTTATACAAATAGATAAAAATCCAATTACAAATAGATATAAACAAAAAATGTGGACTTCTTTCACTGGATCTACGCAAAGCTTCTGATTTGAAAATTATTCATATGGTAAAAGTTCTTTTAGAGATATATCTTGTGGGGTACCTCAAGGATCTACATTGGGACCATTACTCTTTCTTATTTATATAAATTCGGCTTCATAATTGAAATCAAGCGGATCATTAAAATGATTTGCGGGTGATACTACATTAATTTACAATAGACTTGGATTCTATCAAAATTCATATGAAAAACGATTTGAAAATAATTTCACATTGGCTAGATAAGCTTACATTAAATATTGAAAAATCTTCGTTTTTGTTTAAAACCAAACATCAAAATCATACAATTAAATTCGGCTCTACTAATCTCAAATATTCCACTACAATTAAATTCCTTGGACTATATTTAGATGAAACTCTTTCTTTCAGTAAACATATAGAAAATTTAAGACGTCACCTCTTTCACCTATAGTTAGAATTCTATATTCAGGATTCGAGACTATCATCCTTTGAAATAGTTAAGAAACATTTATTATTATCTTTTTTATACAAAATTACAATACCTTATATCAGTCTGGGGAACTGCAAATCAAAATAAAAAAACATTGCAAGTAATACAAAACAGAATAATAAAATGTATTTCCAGATACCAGTACCTTGAACCATCAATAAACTTATATAAACCAAATGAATCTCAATATCAGAAATTAATATGATTTCAAAATCTGCTGTTTAATCCACTCTATAAAAAATCTGCTAAATTCACTAAAATAAAAAGCTGAAGAAATTGCTTACCATTAATATGACCAAAACCTTCTTCATTACATTTACGTCATATTCCAAAAACCTACCAAATCTCAATTCACTCTTGATCAAATACAATAACGCGAACTTCACCATCACCCAAGTGAACAAAAAGAAATACCTTAGTGTATATATAGACTCCCATCTGAAATGGAATACACATTGAATGATTGGTGAAAAAAATATATGTATTGTTACATATAGATTAAAATACGTCAGGCCTTACTTGCAAGTTGTACAGATGCTTTGTTTGAATCACATCTTTCATATCACACCTTTGCTTGAGGCGCAGCAAACACTACTCACATGATAAAAACTTTTTAACAAAAAATTAAACCAACGAAAAACGGAACTGAAAAACAAAAAATAAAATAAACCTTTTTAGTCTTCATAACTAAGCTTCTAAACTAATGTAAGTAACTAATTTTGAGTCGGCGCCAAACATAGGTAAAGCGTAAAATGATGGCATCGACATTTTGATAATTTTTTTGAAGTAATTCGTTGATTGTTTGTTTGGCGCCGACTCAAAATTAGTTACTTACATTAGTTTAGAAGCTAAGTTATTAAGACTAAAAAGGTTTATTTTATTTTTTGCTTTTCAGTTCCGTTTTTCGTCGGTTTAATTTTTTGTTAAACAAATTTTTTTTTCAATTTTTTGTGGCTGAAATCTACTAATTACTACCTATTTAATTTTTGATTACTTCCAAAATACTTACTTACCCACCTTACTTCAACTATTAACAGTTAAATAATATGATTATCTACTTTAATTATTTATTGTTATATAATATAAATTATTTTGATAGCTGGTTAGTTTATTTCATCACTTTGTATATAATTCCATCCTTTCATAGAAAGTAATTATTGTGACGGATGTAGAAGAACAAAAATAATGACAATAGCCATATGTCAATGTCAACTACATATGGGTGCCATTGTTCACAAGTGAAAAATCAAACATCCCCTATTTTTCTACCCATAGGGGTGGATTATCACATCCCAAATTCAAATATGATCAACTATGAGGTATACACTATAAAAAAAAAATCGTCCAAATCGGACCACCCAGTACAAAGTTATGCCTGATAGAATCGGTTAACAAACCAAAATTCAGAGGGTGAACGATAAATATCCTCTATTTTGCTACCCTTATGGGAATATTTTTCTCTTCAAATTCAAATGGGACCAACTTCGAAGTACACCCTATCCAATGAAAAAAGAATCATCGAAATCGAACTACTATGCAAAAAGTTATGCGTGGTCATACATAAAAAAAAATATACGCGTCGACTAGAGAACCTCCTCTTTTTTTATTTCGTCGGTAAAAAAATATAGAACAGATACACGTATTGAAAATAACTCGCCACAAAAAAAGAATTCACCCCTCAGAAACACTATACAAAGAAACATCGATTCTAGACATCAGACAACTATACTTTTACAAAACCATAATTAGACAACATTAAAATAAATATGAACTTAAAAAAATTTAACATCATTATGCAACTCGTCACAAAAAAACTTTTTAACAAAAAATTAAACCGACAAAATACGGAACTGAAAAGTAAAAAATAAAATAAACCTTCTTAGTCTCAGTAACTAAGCTCCTAAACTAATGTAAGTAACTAATTTTGAGTCGGCGCCAAACAAACAAGCAAATGAATTAGGTAAGGCATAAAATGATGGCATCGAGTTGCGCGGTGACATTCTGATAATTTTTTTGAAGTAATTTAATGATGTTCGTTGTTTGGCACCGACTCAAAATTAGTTACTTACATTAGTTTAGGAGCTTAGTTACTGAGACTAAGAAGGTTTATTTTATTTTTTACTTATCAGTTCCGTATTTCGTCGGTTTAACTTTTTGTTAATTTTTTTTTATTTTTCAATTTTTCATGGCTAAAATATACTAGTTACTACCTACTTGTTTTTCGATTACTTCCAAAATACTTACTTACCCACCTTACTTCAACTATTACCAGTTAAATAATATGATTATCTACTTTTACTATTTGTTGTAATATAAATTAATTTTGTTGTTCTGGTTAGTTTATTTCATTACTTTGTATATCATTCCATCTTCTCATAGAATATAATGGTTTTGACGGATGTGGAACAGAAATAATGTCAGTAGCGATCTGTCATTGTCAACTACGTATGTGTGTGCCAATGTTCATAAGTGAAAAATCAATTATCCCCTATTTTTCTACCGTTAAGGGTATACAGTGCTAGTCAAAAGTCCCCTCCCCCCCTCGTATCTTTTGAACGGGTATACTTATAATAATGAAATTTGGAGGGTGGAAATAAACGGATGTAGGCTTCTCAACTGGTCATAACAGGTGACGCAATAGTCATAAATGACGTCACAAGGCCACTGTGACCAATAATTTTAAATGGGACCCTATGGCAAAAGACAGCTCGTTTGAAAGGTATTGAAAATACCTATTCAGTCATACCAATTTTGTTTGGGTTTCGGCTGATTTTGATTGATAAATTGAAGAAATACGAAAATTATAGTTTCGCATTTAATTAATAAAGATTTTAAAGTACGCCTCTGGTTAATTGTCAAAAAGGTTGACGTTTTTGAATTCTCTACTTGTCAAAAGTGTTTATACCTTGAAAATTTACCTAAGCTATTGTTTAACGAGACGTTTAAGTGTTTACATAGGCAAAATGGTACGTACTGTAGCCGACAAAGTAGCACCTATCTTAATAATTGGTGAATGTAGAAACAATTTCCATGCAGCGGAACGACTGTTTAATGAGAGGTACCCCGATCGCCCTATATCGAGGGTTTATTTGAGGGAGCTTCTTCGGAAGTTTGAAGCATCAGGTAGTGTTCAAGATGCCAAACGATCTGGTCGACCAACAATTAGTGATGACAAAAAAATTGACATAATTGGAGAAATGGTAGTAAACCCTACTTCTTCCACAGCCCAAGTTGCGTCTATCTGTGAAGTCAGTCAAAGGACAGTACATAGGGTGTTGGCTAAAAACAAATTTCATCCATACAAATTAAAAATGGTGCACCAACTTTCAGATGATGACCCCGACCGAAGACTAGAATTCTGTGAAACTATGTCCAATAAAATGAACCAACAACCAGGCTACATACTGACAATTTGTTTTGGTGACGAAAGTACTTTCTTTCTCAATGGAAATGTTAACACTCAAAATGTGAGGTATTGGAGTGACACAAATCCTCACATCTTTCCTGAAAAAGATACTCAATTTCCAGAAAAAGTAAATGTTTGGGCAGGTATTTTGGGAAACCACATAGTTGGGCCTCTTTTTCTCAATGCTAACTTAACCGGTGGATTGTATCTGGATATGTTACAAAATGATATTGAGGCGTTAATTCTTGAAATTCTAGAAGATAATCCAGATGAATTCGACAACTTGGAAATAACGTTTCAACAAGATGGTGCTCCTGCACACTATTACGGTGCAGTAAGACGTTACCTAGATGAAGAATATCGTGGTAGATGGATTGGACGACGAGGTTCGATCGAATGGCCAGCTCGGTCACCGGACCTTACACCATTAGATTTTTTTCTATGGGGGTACTTGAAATCTAAGGTTTACGCTACAGCACCTGACAGTATTGCCATTCTGAAACAACGAATTGTTGAAGAATGTAGGGCAATTTCCGCTGACACACTGGGACGAGTACGACAAGAGTTTAGCAATAGGATGCATTACTGCCAGGAAGTAGATGGAGCACATTTTGAACACTTATTATAAGAACTGGTTCTTAAATCTTTATTAATTAAATGCGAAACTATAATTTTCGTATTTCTTCAATTTATCAATCAAAATCAGCCGAAACCCAAACAAAATTGGTATGACTGAATAGGTATTTTCAATACCTTTCAAACGAGCTGTCATTTGCCATAGGGTCCCATTTAAAATTATTGGTCACAGTGGCCTTGTGACGTCATTTATGACTATTGCGTCACCTGTTATGACCAGTTGAGAAGCCTACATCCGTTTATTTCCACCCTCCAAATTTCATTATTATAAGTATACCCGTTCAAAAGATACGAGGGGGGGAGGGGACTTTTGACTAGCACTGTATAATTGCATTCGAAATCTAAATATAAGGTATACCCTATCTATTAAAAAAAGAATCATCCAAATCGAAGAACCCAGTACAAAGTTATGCCTGATAGAATCGGTTAACGGACCAGAATTCAGAGGGTGAGTGATCAATATCCTTCATGTTGCTACCCTTAGGGGTGGATTTCATCTTTTAAATTCAAATGGGACCACCTTCGAAGTACACCCTATCCCCTTAAAAGAGAATTATTGGAATCGGACGCCTAAGTAAAAAGTTCGGCGTGATCATACATTAAAAAAAATGATGGAAAAAAAATATACGGGTCGACTAGAGAACCTCCTCCTTTTTGGTTTCGTCGGTTAATAAATGCTTCCTGTGTAATGAAATCGCAGAGCAACACCCTACAGTGGTTCTATTCATACTTAGCAACTCGGCTGTACAATGTTATTCCATTAAAAATAAAAACAATCAGTAGCATTAACTTAAAAAAAAATATATTTAATACTGATTCTACCAAGAATGCAGATACACCAATTTTTTTATATGAAAATACATATTATTATATAGGCATAGGCAGTGAAAAAAACTCATTCGGATTTCATACCATAAATTATGACTGCCTTTCCTTATGCTAAAAAAAAAAAATATACGAGTGGAATAGAGAACCTCCTCTTTTTTTGTTTCGTCGGTTAAAAATGTCCATGTATTTCAATAAATATGTAGATTTGTATATGTGTGTGTTTGGGTGTGTATGTATAAACATTTTGTGTGTGTATATTTTTTTTTTGTGTGTATGTATAAACATGTGTATGCGTGTATATGTTATATAATATATATTTGAGTAATTATTGAAAATAATTTAAATTTTATCCCACGAACAGGTTTATCCTTCTGTGGGATTTCTATATTTATTTACCTTCATATTGTAAATGTACTATTTTGTTTTAGATCTATGTGCTCTATGATCATCTATCAAATTTGGTGAAAAAAAAAACATAGTGTAGTTTGCTTCCAAAGTACAGAATACCGATATATACAGGGTGATGCAAAAGTACTTTGACAAACTTCAGGAGGCGATTCCTCACAATATTCTAATATGAATTGTCCAAATAAATATATGTCTGGAAACGCTTCGTTTCCAAGATAAAGGGGGTTGATTTTTTTTATTTTCGTTTTTTTTAAATAACTTTCGAAATACTGACCTTAATTAAACGAAAATTGGTATTGAGAGGTTTTTTGAGGGGTCGAATTCGAACCTGATGTTATTATTGCTCTTACTCGTAGGGGGCGCCACCTACACGTCTTTCTCTTTTTTTGAAGATTCATAACTTTTTTGAGCGTACTTCTAGCACATTTTTCAGTAAAAAAATCAATCCCTCTATCATATCTACGTAAAAAAGCTACCCAGGTTACAAGTCGCTATAAGCAACCGTTTTCTAGATATTTGGTTTTGAAAATTTCAAGTCGATTATTTGATAATCGATACGTGTTGAAGTTATTACCATTATTTTGCATTTTTCACAAGAATGTTTAGGAAATGAATTTGACGTTTAAGTAAGTAGTTTTGCTTTTTTTGTAGGGGGCGCCACCTGTTCTATTTATTTTTACTCGTTTGAAATAGTTATTTTTGTATCAAGGGTGCAAAATCTGTATTTGTTTTAATAAAATTTGCAAGAAATATCCACATTTTATTTCAAGAAATTTTGAATATGTAGAATAAAATAAAATAAAGGAAACTGAATTGTATTCAAATAAATTGATCAGCGAAGATTCAGGCATTCAGTCTTCTAGTCATTGAATCTCGTACCCGCTCAAAAATTATTGGTGTGTTTCTTATTGTTTCACAGGCGTCTACTATTCGGTTTCTTAGATCTTCCTCGTTCGCTACTGGAGTTTTATGAACTAGTGACTTCAAATGTCCCCAAAAATAAAAATCTAGCGGGTTTAGATCTGGGGACCTTGGTGCCCACGCCTGGTTAGGTTCTTCTACACCCCTACCGATCCATCGATTTGGATAGACAGTGTTAAGGAACTCCCTGACTACAACGCTAAAATGGGCCGGAGCCCCATCATGCATAAACCACATGTGGATACGAATTTTTAATGGTACATTCTGAAGAAGTCCCGGCAATTCATTTTCTAAAAAGTCTCTGTAAGTTGCGCCATTCAGTCGGAACGGAAGAAAGAAAGGACCTATCAAGTAATTATCAATTATTGTACTGGATTCTCCTCGAGAGCGTTCAAAACAGCTTGTTCCAATTCTGGGGTTCGGACTGCCAATAATATCAGCTGCCCTCTTAAAGCTACCTGTTTCTGCCAAACGACGGTGGAGACTGGTAAATGTTGGAGCTGAAGGCAGTACTCGATTAGGAAATCGCTCCTGGTAAATATGTCTTGCTTCGCGCGCATTGCCATCCGCAAGGCCATAAACGAAATGCATATCGGGTAAATGAGCATTATTGTTTAAATAATCCATTTTTTCAAAAGTAGTGTTTTAAAACTTACAGAAACTTTAACAAAACGTTTAACTGTCACATAATATGTAATTACCAAAACTACTAACTTAAACGTCAAATTCATTTCCTAAGCATTCTTGTGAAAAATGCAAAATAATGGTAATAACTTCAACACGCATCGATTATCAAATAATCGACTTGAAATTTTCAAGTCCAAATATCTAGAAAACGGTTGCTTATAGCGACTTGTAACAAGGGTAGCTTTTTTACGCAGATATGATGGAGGAATTGAGTTTTCCACAAAAAAATGTGCTAGAAGTACGATTAAAAAAGTTATAAATCTTCAAAAAAGAAAACGACGTGTAGGTGGCGCCCCCTACGAGTAAGAGCAATAATAACATCAGGTTCGAATTTGACACTTCAAAAAACCTCTCAATACCAATTTTCGTTTAATTGAGGTGAGTATTTCGAAAGTTATTTGAATAAAACGAAAATAAAAATGAAACTTCAACACCCTGTATCTTGGAAACGAAGCATTTCCGGACATATATTTATTTGAACAATTCATATTAGAATATTGTGAGGAATCACCTCCTGAAGTTTGTTAAAGTACTTTTGAATCACCCTATATATATATATATATATATATATATATATATATATATATATTATATAACTTTAAATTTAAATTTATATTTTATCTATACTTAGTACTTATTTTGAAACATGAACCCCATTCAATGTCAGTTACAATATTTTCATCCCTTACATACAAGCAGAACATTCTGCCTCGTAAGATGTATTCTATTTATTCACTGTTCATTTCTATATCTACATGTAGCTTTGTTATAAATAATGTATGGGAAGTGAATAAATACATTATTATTATATATATATATATACATATATATATATATATATATATATATATATATATATATATATATATATATATATTACGTTCAACTTGAATGAGTTCCAAGGATTGAATTTTTTCAATACATAGTAAAGTTTTATAACTAAGTGCAACACTGCGAAGAATTCCAAGTTTTTCAGCACTTTCTGCTATAAATATAATAATGATTTCCTCAACGGTTCTATGTTATTACGGCGGTCATTTTGATTTCACACAGACAGCCAGTGATTTAGAGGCGGTCCTGTCAAAAAAATATAATCCTTAAGAAACGTTGATTTACCATTGCTACTTGTATGATAGATTTTCAATGAATAAAGTTTAATATCGATAAAATTTGCAAGGTTAGAGTAAATCTATATCCCAACCTGCAGTTGGACTTCCTAGAAAACATTTCCATTTCACCAAATCAGAAGGTCGTAATTCAAAATCAAGAAGGAGTGGGCAAAGAGATAACATTAGTATGGATTCTCTTGCTTCGAATATAATCAGCAGATCCAGTACGGCTAGTAGCAAAAGCAACAGGAGATGTCAAAGTGATGGAGAAAATGCTTTGAAAATTATCAATATGGGAAAACAAAATGCAGAAATTAAATTCCAAAATGATTCATTCGATATGGAGAATGGTGACGATAAAAAGAGAACCAATTATAATAATAATAAGAGTCCTGCAGCAACTAATCATTCCAATTCTAGGTAAATATCCTCAGCTGAGGGAATAATTGAAGAATTTCCGTTTCCACTTTCAATACAAAGTACCGCAGAATAATGGTCTTTTTTTTCAGGGTTGAAGAACATGAGTATCTACAGTTTTTATTGAGAATAACTGAAGATATTATAGTTAACAATTATTTTCGGAACAAAGATATTGAAAAGGTGTTCGAAAATCATATGGAAATAAACAAAGAGAGGTTAGATATGGTAATGACCGAATCCACATTCATTTATTTCATAAAATTGGCACATTAAGCACCGCATGGCATGCCTCACTTTAACGTACCCTTCGGACACAGCAACATTTAGTTTCAGACTGGGTGGGTGCTTTGTGAGTACACGCTTCAATGTGAACGTTATGGAAAATAAAAACGCCCGGTCCCAAGAGTAGGTACATCGCTGTTTGCAGATTGGGAAAATTTCAATTTACAAAAAAGTTACAAACATTTGTCTCTACAAAAAAGTTACAAACATTTGTTTTTAATTTCACTATTTAAGCAAATAATCATTTATCATCAGAAATTACAATCATTGTGACAATTTTTTTTGGTAGCATTCCGAGTTTTAGATAAACAAGAAACACTACATCAAAGAAACGCTGTCCAAATGGTCTTTTTTTTTTGTCCAGACCGGGTGGCATAATGTAATGCCTCATTTTTTTTAAATCAGCTGCTCAATGGTATTGACATTTTTATTGCCAAAATCAGAGCTTCCAAGAAAAAAACTTCGGTCCCAACAGTACAATTTTTTCTCGCTCATAGCGGGGCTTAACGTGTTAAGCTTCATTATAGAGGATAATGGGCTATTTCATAGACAGATACGGTGCTTTCGTAAACTACTGAATAAATTCATTTTTAGCCAAACTATCAATTTCTGAGGAATCTCCTGAAACAGGTCGATTTTTAATATCAATTTGCCACATTTATAAGAGAAAATTAAATATACAGGGTGATCCACGTTTGACGACGACCGCGACAATTTTTTCAAATTGAACACCCTATATATTGTTCAATTTTTGGAATCTCCATGAACATGCATAAAACTGTTTTGTTTACGTTAATGATCAAATAATTCTCATGAAACCACGATTTGAATTGCATGATTACTATATCTGCTTTAGTTTCTAGTTCTATTAAATTATTGGCTTGCATGATTACTGACGTATCATCCGCATACATGTATATATCGCCAGAAGTTACAGATTGTGGTAAGTCATTGATGAAGATAAGGAAGAGGACCAAGTATTGAACCTTGTAATACCCCGACATTCAATTCCATTCCCTCAGAATTCTCTGAACCTATATTCACTGCGATTCGCCTATTTTGTAGATATGAAACTACCGTAGAACGGGGCTAAATTGGAAATGCGGGGATATTTTAGAATTCATAACCTGTATCTACATCTGTCAACCCTGTTTAGGTACAACATAATCCCGCGTAAACTACACTGTAATAGTATCGTGCATAACCTTACTTATTCAGACAGCAGATGATTTCAGTATTCGTAAGAGCGTGGCAGTGGTCTGTTGGACATTGAAAGCGAGGCGGAAAATCAACCAATATTTGAGCCTGTCAAACTTTCAGTGCTAGTGCGTCGTGGGTGAGAGTTGTAGCAGGTAAGTTTTATGTAAAAATTGGTGTGGATGTTAGTATCATTGTGCAATAAAGTTATAAACATTATGCTGCCCGAAATTTTTTACGGACCTTTTTGAAGACCGGGGCTATTCTGTACGACATTTTTATAATTATTCCAAAATATCCCCGGCCTTCTAAAAAGGACCCCGCAAAATACATATGGAAAATGGCTCTCGGCTAAATTCGCTGAAACTCTGCAAAAAGATAGTATTCGGTATGGTGATCAAAAGTCTTAATGGGCACAACCCTCCATTTTCAACCCCAAAGCCCCCAAAGTATACTTTCCGGTGTGTTAATGCATCAGTTTCAATTCATCTCCAAAGCGTTTCCTTCCACTGCCCACCCCTTTCTCCAACCGAATCCTACATTCTACCCTCACCACACCTCGCCCTCACCCCCGCAAAACCCTTCATTAACGCCCCATTACACACTTTCAAGGTTAACGATTCTTCAATTGTTTTATTTCAATCTTTTGACGCTTTTATTATATATATGAAATGTATATATACATTACAGTACGGTATGTATATATACCTGACTACTGTACCGTATGTAGGTGCATCTTATTTTAATTATTCATCGATTATTTCGATACCAAGATACACGATTTGCAGCAATTCAAGAATCTTTAACCTTGAAAGTGTGTAATGGGGCGTTAATGGAGGGTTGGGTGGGAGTGTGGGGGTGAGGGCGAGGTGTGATGAGGGTAGAATGTAGGATTCGGTTGGAAGAAGGGGTGGGCAGTGAAAGGAAACGCTTTGAAGATGAATTGAAACTGTTATGCATCAACACACCGGAAAGTGTACTTTGGGGGCTTTGGGGGGCTGTAGGGGGTCTGGCGTTGAAAATGGAGGGTTGTGCCCATCAAGACTTTTGATCAGCATACCGAATACTATCATTTTGCAGAGTTTCAGCGAATTTAGCCGAGAGCCATTTTCCATAAGGATTTTGCGGGGTCTTTTGTAACGGATGCCCAAAATTTTCGTTTGGGCACCTATGAATAAAAAAATATGTATATATTTTTTCCAATTTAGCCCCACATACGAGGCAACTATAATTTATGCGTTATTCTCACCGATTCTAAAATAACCCCGACCCACGGGGCTATTTTAGACGGGCCTAAAAAAAATTTTTTTAGGCCCCCTGTAAGAAAAGGGGCCTATTTGTCATAGGATAATATTTGGTTGTATATAAACTTATCCAAAACGATTATCAAAATAGATTATTTTTAATTACTTTTTCTAATATATTAAAAATAATACAAAAAAGTCTAGAATAGCCCCGTTCTACGGTATCCATTCTAGTAGTTTAGCCCTTATACCTAATTTATTGAATTTTTCTTCGAGAAAATTTAAATAAACATTATTGGAAACGGCAGTTAAATCGATCTGTTCTAGGAGAAAATGAAGGAAAATGTTGCTGAACTTGCTTCAGAGCTAAGTATCCCCTACAAAGATGAAGGCTTTTGTTCGAACAAAGGTAGTCCTGCGAAATTAGTAGTGAGCCCTCTTCCGATTTTGAGCATTGGCCCTTTGCAAAACTGCTCGGAGTGTTCAATGCAACTCGTTTTAGACTTACCAATTCAAATATCAGGATCAGGAGAAAATTACGTTTACGGAAAAGATATTTACAAACCATCAGATTCGGAAGAAATACTCATCAATAGACACAGCCTTGGTAGGGTTACGGAATGTACTGAACCTACCAATTCGATTGAAACCATTTTGAGTCCTTCGACAAAGTACAACTCTAGAGCAACTGTATCAACTTTTCCGAGTATTGGAAATGTGGAGATACAGTTTTTGGAAAATATGGAAAAGTTAGTTGATGATTCGAATCTGGTCAAACGAGTTCCTGCTGATGAAAATTTTAATATCGAAAAAAATGACGGTAAGTTGAAAATAACAAGGAACTGTGGAATGAAATTATTCTCCCTGAAAAATATATTGAAAAACATTGAAAGCAATGCAATGGAAACATGTTTTTCTACGACAACCTCGATAAATGTTCATTTTATAACCGTAACTTCAATCATAAACAAGCACATTTTGTACATAATTTCATTTTTGCATCGGTTGCTAGGCAAGTTGCTAAGCAACAAATGCGAAATGGAATATTTCGTGTCAGGTCTAGGTTCACTCTAAAATCACGACGTCTACGGCTTGTCAAATTATGACGTCCAGCGACAATTGATGAAATGTCAGCAGATCGTTTCTGTCAAAGTTTTAGTAGGTAACGAGGAATTTCATAGTTGTTTTCTATAGAAACTATTAATTAAAATGGAAACTGATAGTGATTTGACACCTCCGAACATAATAGAAGCAGCGAAGGTAACAACACTGAATTTATTACCGGAAACGTCGAAGAGTATGTATCAACGCGCTTATAACCTTTTTCTGGAATGAAAGGTAGATCAAAAGACAAAATCGTTTTCCGAGAACGTTTTAATGGCTTATTTTGGCGAAAATTTAAAAGTTCCACTTTGTGGTCACACTTCTCAATTCTGAGAACGATCTATATAGATATAGATATTGCCAAATATTTGAAACTGAAAGCATTCCGCAAGCGGCAGTCTAACGGCTACAAACCCAAAAAGTCAAAGATCTTTACAGCAAATGACATCGATAATTTCATTGAACAGGCTCCAGATGAAATATATTTGGCAACAAAAGTAAGTTTTATATTTCCATTTGATGAAAAATATGTTTGAGTAAACTAATTTACATTGTAGGTTGCATTAGTTATGGGAGTAATGGGTGCATGTAGAAGACATGAATTACATCAAATGAAAATTACTCATTTTAATGATCTTGGTTCAGCTGTTTTACTAACAATACCAGACAGTAAAACCAAAATAGTACGAAATTTTACTGTAACTGGCAAATTCTACGAAATTTATAAAAAATGCGCAAATCTTCGCCCTCAAAATGCTAATGGTCTATGGTTTTTCATTAATTATCAAAAAGGAAAGTGTACCATTCAGAGAATAGGTCCAAATAAGTTTGGAGCTATGGGAAAAGATACATTGTCAAGATTTAAAATTGCCAAATTACGAATTATATACTGGCACTGCTTTCGCCGATCCTCCGCAACAATTCTTGTTGATGCTGGAGGTGACATAACCACGTTAAAACGCCACGGTGGCTGGAAATCTACTACAGTCGCTGAGGGATATATTGATGAATCGAAGGAAAGTAAGCTTGACATAGCAAATAAAATTGCAAATGCAATACAGAACATACCATCAGGCATTCCAACGAATTCAGAAATGGAAAATCGCGAGAAGCCGTCTACTTCAACGTCGACAAATTATCAATTTCGAAAAGAATTAAGTATTCAGCAATCAAGTTCTCCAAATATGATATTCAATAATTGCACATTCAACTTCAATTAGATACATACATACATTTATAGGCTTCTATTTCTGTGTACCTATTAGAAATAGCAATAATGAAAATATTTACATATTTCTTCAATTTATATTTTAATTCTGATAAAAAGCCCATTAGCGGCGAATTCGGAGTAATGAAATATCATCAGTTTATTTCTTTCAAAGTTTTTGCAATGTATGCATGTATTAAACGTGAACGATATGTTGTCATAGAAAAAGTATAGTATGCAACTCGCAACAAAATGGCCATTATGCACTCGTATGGATTGCAGCACTTGCCTTCGGCTCGTGCTGCCAATTTCATACTCGTGCAAAATGGGCATCATTTTGTGCTCATTGCATAATATACTATTTTCGCTAATATGAGTGAAAGTAGTTTTAAAATTGAAATTTGGTCACGTGAGTTAGAATTCATACAGAATTCATTCAGAATAAACCTAGTTTCAAGTCCCTGAATAGAGAGAGAGAGAGAGATATATACTTTATTAGATACCTAGATAGATAGATAGATATTTATTGGTCATATATACACAATTGTGCTTTGACAAGTCAGTAAAAAACCTAAAAATATTGCCAATATGATTGCAAAATACTATATACAAATGTCCAAAATCGCTTCGTTTCTGAGATACAGAGTGATTTGTGAATTTAGACAAAAAATTCAATTCGCCATATTAAATACTGGGATTAGTCGATTTGGTTTAAATTTGGTGCATGCATTAAACTAAAAGGCATTAACAAGTAGCCCTTTGAACGAAACCAATCAATATCAGGACCGGATTTTTTTTTCCATGTTAAGTTCTTGTAAGAATAACTCACCCTGTATAAGAATTATAAAAAATCCTACAGGAACTTCTTGAAAAAGTTTCTGGCACCATTTTAGTTATTCCGTAATGAATTAGTATTTTCAATTTTTTCACTCAAGAAATTAATTGTCAGATGAAGTACCATCCAAAATGGGTTAATATAATAAATATTTAATAATAATAATAATAACAACTTTATTCATCCCAAGAAATAATACAATTATTTATATTAGGGATACAATACAAAATAAATAACATATATTTTCAAACAAGTGTATGAATTATTTTATCATATGGGATAAATCAATAAAATAGGTTGTATTTCTCTTATTATAATTTTGTATATTAGTTTTGCACAATAAAATGAATAAATTATTGTGAGATCCAATATTTTTCAAATGAGTCTTGAAAAGGCTATTAAAACGCATATTTTCAAGTGATCAGGAATTGAATTGTATGTCATTATACCTTGATAAAATATTGACTTCCGACCAAAGTTTGATTTTATCGGAATAGTACATAAATTTTTACACTGACGAGTATTATAGTCATGGATATAATCAATTTGTTATTCTCTTCAATTAGTTCGTAATGAAATTTCATAAAATACTCTCATAACTCAAAAAAACTGGAAAATAAATTCGTATCAGTAGCTTACGATGTTTTGTCTAAATATAGTAGGCTTGTGTCAATGTCAAATCCGAATTTCATTATGAAAAACTATTGTTTAGCATTAGTTTTCTTGATGTTCATTCATTATTCTAGTGTTTTAAGTTCAAACTATAGTTTCATTTCACTAATGAGGAATACGTAGATATTTTATTTGTGTATGTGCTTTGCGAAGGAAAGGCCAGACTGCAAGAAGGGAATACAGACGTCGCTATCCTAATCGTCGCGTACCACATCATTCAACATTTGCTAAGGCACTTCAAAGTATTAGGGAAAAGGAAAAGTTCCATCAAATAGGGGCGATAAGATGCTCTAAGAAATAATGTTCATCACGAAGAACAAATACTGGACGCTATAAATGATAATCCTTCTAGTAGCGTAAGAAGAATAAGTAGGCAATTAGCTACCTCGTATGCGTGTATGGAAAACATTAAAAGAAAATTTGGTTTGCATCCATACCACAAACAAAAAGTGCGAAAGCTTGAAGAGGGGTGATCATGTACCACGCATATAGTTTTCTAGATAGTGCTCAGCACATAGAAGGACCATTAACAGAATTTTATTTACCGACGAGTGCCAATTTACCAGGGATGGAATTAATAATACTAGAAATGTGCATATTTGGGCAGACGAAAACCCACATGCCATTGTTCAGAAAAACTGCCAATACAGATTTCATATCAATGTATGGTGTGGACTCCTTAATAATCATTTGATTGGACCTCACGTAGGTACTTGACGGACGGTTAACTGGTGATGTTTACCTAAATTTTTTGGCCAATACTTTACCGGATCTATTGCAAGGTCTGAATACCCGTGGTATGTAGTTTCAGCATGATGGTGCTGGACCTAACTTTTCAATTCCAGTTAGAAACCATCTTAATGCCATTATCCCAACAGATGGATCGGCCATAGAGAACATTTATTAGAGAAAATTACTGCTGCATGTAATGCGATCCCCTGATTTAACACTCCTAGACTACTATTTATGGGGTAATTTAAAATCAGAAGTGTATGATGAAGAAATTAGAAATAGAGAACATTTATTAGAGAAAATTACTGCTGCATGTAATAGTGTTAGAAATAACCCTCGAATAATTCGAAAGTCAGTAAATCATCTAATGGTACGCTCTCAAAAATTTATTGATGCTGGAAGGCTTCACTTTGAATTTTTTTTCTAATATTAGTAAAAGTCTTTTACGAATTCTTTTTTTGTTATGTTTATTACAAAAAATTATAGTGCGTTATGTTGTGTTTTCATAAATTCAAATTTATTAGTAAGCAAATATAATTTACAAAAAATTCAGTCCAGTCCTTTTTTAACAAGTTCCTATACGCTTTTTTAGTAGATTTCGAATCTGCTATCAGATTATTGATAATTGTTATACTAGGTCAGTTATTCTTACAAGAACTTAACATAAAAAAGACTCATTCCGGTCCTGATACGAATTTATTCTTCAGTTTTTTTTGGGTTATGAGAGTATTTTAATTAAAGAGAATAACAATATTTTTGTCCTGGTTTCGTAAATATTTATTATATTAATCCATGTTTGGTACTTTATCCGACAATTAATTTCTTGAGTGAAAAAATTGAAAATAATAATTCATTACGGAATGACTGAAATGGTAGCAGAAACTTTTCTATCAAGTTCCTGTAGGATTTTTTCCGTAGATTTCGAATCTGAGCTCAGATTTTTTATAATATACAGGGTGAGTTATTCTTACAAGAACTTAACATGGAAAAAATGAATATTCCGGTCACTGATACAGGTTTGGTTCAAAGCGCTACTTGTTGAGGATTTACAGTTTTAAATACATGTACCAAATTGAAACCAAATCGGCTAATCCCTGTATTTAATATGGCGGATTGAATTTTTGTCTAAATTCACAAATTACTCTGTATGTCAGTAACGAAGCGGTTTGGACTTTTGTATATGGCATTTTGCAATCATATTGGCAGTCCCTTTATCGCCATAAGTTTTGTCGGCTTCATCTCCGGTCACCCTGTATAAATAAAATAACAATATTAGGCATTATATACAGTAAAGAGATATAAATTAAAAAACCTAAAATTGTAAATGACGCTTACACTATGAAATTAACAAAATAACAAATACTATTACTAGTTAAAGGGTCAATTGTGAAAAATCGGTTGACAAGAACTCATAAAAATTGTAGAATGCAGTATCTACCAGAAACCGCTTAATAACTGATTTAAAATGTACACACTCGAGAACTTGGACATCAAAACTAATAGTTCCAATAATCTAGTGATTACTAAAATACAGACAAATGTTGGACAAAAATCTATTTATTACAATGGAATAAAATTTTACAATGATCTACCAGACAATTTGAAAACGTATGGCAGATTACGATTCAAAATTTATTTAAATAAATATCTTCTTCATTAATTTTTTTTTTCTGATTCTATCATTTTTATAATTCTTCTATACTCTCTGGAGTATATAGTTTTTTTACTTTCTTATTGTTTAGTATTTATATTTTCCCTTCCATAAACGTTTCTTGGGAAATAAAATTGTTATTATTATTATTATTATATGGTAAAACCTTCCGGCTGGAAGAAGCTTTAATGGTAACATATCATTTATAGGAATTAAAAATCCGTCAACAAAGGGTTAAATAATCTGTATCCAATTTAAATTGTTTTTTTTTTGTTATTTAATTTTTTTTACTTGACTGGGAAGAACATATCCAGAGCAGATATAATTTCTCAAAGAAAAACTGAGATTTGACATCTATATCAAAAAAAGCAATCATCGATAAGCCTCCAATCTGTCAGTTGTATATATCTGTTCATATGAAATAAACCTATATCGAAAATTGGTCTGTAAGAAATTTTCTTAGCTAAGTGCGGAGTATTACAATTACCTACTTACGCTTAAATTTAAACCAACATGATCAGATAGTTTTGGATTGAAAGTCTGCAATGTGCAATTATCAAAAGAAAGATTCATAAAAATATTATCCAAGCAATTTTGACAATAAAAGCCGGTATTTCATCAAATCCATGAGATTTTGAGTTTTTTAATCGAGTAGATAACAGTTCGCATAACCCCTCCTTTGTAAATGGATAAAGATTAATTTTCAAGTGATCAAAAGCATTGTTTTCGGCATATAATGTATTACTTGTATTAGGTATATTGTGGATAACATCGTACGGGACCTGCTTAAAAAATTATTAAATAGGTTCGCAATAGTTTCATCAACAGAAAAGATCACACGTTATCGGTGGAGAGTGAGATATGATTTTGTAGATTAGCTTATTAGACAGTTTATTTTAGTTAGATTTTTAATAATATGTAATCTAGTACATCGGATGTATTTCGAGTATTTCGAATGATTTCTGACGACTCAATGACTGACAATAGATTTATTCTGAATGATTGGCGATTCACATTGATTTATCTTTTTAATTACATCTCTACTGAATATGAGCACAAGAGATGTGATCTGATTAACTTTTAAAAACTTAATGATCTAATGAATTGTTTCATTTTTAACAGTATGCGATCTCACACATATGATGTAGTTTGAATGGCCATAATGATGCTCTCTTATTTATATTTTTCTCTTTTATAGTAACAGTTCTATCTGAATGCGCTTTGGGAGATCAAATAGTTCCCAAAACAATTATATAATTGATTTTCATGGCTTGACATTTCAACCCTATATTTATGAGTACATTAATTTTAATAGTTGCCTGTGCTGGATAGAAGTTCATTAATGACTTTCTGAAATGGAAACCATATGTTGAGTTTTAAAATAACGAAGGATGAGGTATAAATTTATGATCTACCCCGCGAAGATTCACTTATCTTCTGACATTTATAATGTGGTAGTACTCTGTTGATTATTATTAGTTCAATAAGTGATGCTTTTTGATCCTAATAAACTATTGTAACGAACCTAGGCTGGACCTGTCGCCTCCCGCGTCGCCATCAACAGCGATGAGATCATCCCCGGAGATATTCGAGAACCATCCAGTCGCTCTTCCGCGTAATGCAACGGTCAATATTGGAAACAATTGGAACACGCCGTCGCCAACTGGAAGAATTCGAAACATCGAGAATGCTGTATCGGAGATAAATAGACAGCCCTCAAGAGGGAGTGAACAGTCTGAACGAGCCCATACCATCGAGCTATACAGTGGCGTAGTAATATAAGTTGTATATTTAAGTGTTAAATAAATTATTAAACCAAGTTAAGTTTATTTACGTTACAATTGGTGTCGGAAGTGAGATTTTGAAAATAAACAAGGATCGTGGAGTGGATAGTCAGAAAAATAAATTGATAGACCTTTTGTACGCCCAAAATAGACAGTGGCCCGGTTTTCGCGAAGTGGACAATTGTGCGTGGGAATATAAACTGATACACTGTTCGCGTGAAACAGAAAATAGACAGTGGCCCGGTTTTCGCGAAGTGGACAATTGTGCGTGGGAATATAAACTGATACACTGTTCGCGTAAAACAGACAATAGACTGGTGGCCCGTGGAAAAGAATTCGCGAAGTGAATTTTTAACAAACTGATAAACTTTTCGTGTAAAACAGACTGATACCTCGTCAAAGACAAAATGTGTTCAAGAAAAGTGCGCCTTGCGGATTTGAAGGTAGCGGAATTGAAACAGGAATTGGAGGAAAGGGAA
This sequence comes from Gonioctena quinquepunctata, assembly GCA_018342105.1. Taxonomy (NCBI): domain Eukaryota; kingdom Metazoa; phylum Arthropoda; class Insecta; order Coleoptera; family Chrysomelidae; genus Gonioctena; species Gonioctena quinquepunctata. Next base: position 1,055,543 of record JAFIRS010000176.1, read on the forward strand.
CTAGAAACAACGGGTAAAAAGCAAGTACTCCAGGAAAGACTTGCAGAAGGACTTATACAAGAAGGTGAGGACCCCGAAACATTTTTATTCGAAGTTCCCTGAGGTGATTTGAGTTTGGTAATGAATAAACTCGAAGAAACTACTAAATCCGTGAAAGAAGAACTGCAACAAAATTCGAGGACTTTGGAAGAAAATGTTAGAAATCTGGAAGAGAAACTTCAAGAAAATTCAAGAAACCTGGAAGAAAATTCTAGAAATCTGAAGAGAAGCTCCTAGAAAATACAAGAAGCCTGGAAGAGAAGTTCCTGGAAAACACAGAAGGCCTAAAAAAAAAGAATTGAGTGGTGTGGCTAATTTTCTAGAAGAAAGAATGGGAACCGTTGAGACAGAGATAGATAAAATTAGGGAGCAAATGAACACGGAGGTAGATAAAATCAAAGATGGGGTCGAGGCAGAGATGGACAAGATGAAGGAAATAATCAGCGATGGAATCAAAGACGGAATCGAGGCAGAAATGGACAAAATAAAGGAAACGATCAGTAAGCTGGAAAAACAAATTAATAGTGCGTCCTCCACAGAGATGGTTAACGAAAATGCAATGCTGGACTTGAGTTTGAACGTGGATAAAGTTCAAGAGGGTATAAAAGATGTCAAGGTCATTTCAGAAATAGGAAGCTTTCCATGAAGCCGCCTCAGTTCGACGGAAAAACTCCATGGGCAAATTACCGCCGGCAGTTTGAAGCAGCGGCCAAAGCAAACGGATGGAATGCAGGGGAAAGAGCTGTAGCACTGACACTTGCATTACGTGGAGAAGCGACAAATATTCTACAAACTCTCACCGCCCAAGAACAGGAGGACTATGATCAGCTGATTAAACATCTAGAATTACGATATGGCCACGCCCATTTGGAACACGTATACCACTCCCAGCTGAAAAATCGCTGCCAAAATCGGGCGAATCCTTACAGAATTCGAAACCGACATTGCACGCTTGTTCGTCTCGCATATCCAGCCACACCAGAAAATGTAATGGAGCGACTAGCGGTTCAAGCATTCCTGGATGGACTCCGTGACCAAGAAACCAGACAGGGCGTTGACACTAGCCCGTCCAACACATCTCGTAGACGCACTGGCACGCGCTTTGGAATTCGAGGCGCGAAACAATCTTGCAAAAGCCAGAGTAAAGTCCGAATGATAGAGGAAGACTCACAGGAGCCTGCTAATTTGGAAGCTGCCATAAGGAAAGTGATTAAGGAGTGTTCCCTGAGAAAAGACAGATAAGATGCTGGAATTGGGCAAAATTGGACATGTGCGTAGCAAATGTCCAACATTCAAAACACGACTCCGATGCGGAAAACCAAAGAAGGTCGACGAGAAGGGGCAATCGTCGGCCTGTGTCCAGCAAGCCCTGGTTAACAACGCATATGTCGCTATCCTGCAACGACAGAACAGAGGTGTTTTCGTAGACGGTCTCATCAATAACGAGCCTTCACCATGCTGCTAGATACAGGTGCGACTAGGACAATTCGGACCTTCCTTTGCCAGAACACCGGAACGAATTGAACCGACAACTTGGAAGCTACGCACAGCAACAGGGAGCCAGCTCCCTGTATATGGCGAGCTACCGATTGAAATAATTTTGGGCAGCACTAAAGTGAAACATCAGGCACTTGTAGCGGACATCGAAGACGATGCAATCATCGGAATGGACATCATGAATTCCAGAGGGTTTGAATTGGATTATCAAAGACGGCGTCCTACGTGTCAACGGAGAAAAGCTGGTACTTCATGGGAGAAGTGAAGAGTTGATCCATGTGCTGTTGGCTGAAGATATAAGCGTACCTGAGAGGGCTGAGAACCATCCTGAGCTCGCCTGGACGGGAGTGCGAGCAGTGGAGACGTGATGATGTTCGAGCCCAAACTTCATGATGAAAAAATTGGACGAGGGATTGCCCTAGGGAAAATACTGTTACGTGCTGAAAAATTTGTACCGGTAAGGGTCGAATGTCAATTACTTTCCAGTGACCTTAAAGAAAGGAACAATTTTAGGGCACTGCTCGTCAGTTTCATCTGGATCCGGGGCGTACGAGTACGATTAGCCAACCCAACAACTTGCCCACAGAACTAGAAAAATTAGTTGCCATCTCTTCCAAAGACATAAAACCAGCTCAACAGCCCAAACTAAGAGATTTAGTCAAAAGTACCAAGACATCTTCGATACCGGACAAGGAAAAGGGGTCGAACTAATGTGGTCCAGCACAAGATTGATACTGGGGTGCCGACCGATCCGGCAATCAGCAAGAAGACTTCCTCTTGCCAAGAAGGAAGAGGCTGACAAAATAGTCAACGATATGGGAAAGAAGGAGTTATCGAACCATCTGACAGTCCCTGGTCCCTCCAGTCGTACTGGTGAAGAAAAAAGGATGGATCGACACGCTTTTGTGAGACTATCGCCAACTTAATAATGTCACGAAGAAGGACAGTTACCCTCTCCCGAGAATAGATGACACCCTAGACACGTTGGCTGGTTCCACGATTTTCGACCCTTGATCTGAAGAGTGGATACTGGCAAGTAGAACTGGCTCAGGAAGATCGAGAAAAGACTGCTTTTACCATCGGCTCAGGATTGTGGCAGTTCACCGTTATGCCATTCGGCTCTGTAATGCTCCCGCCACATTCGAAAGATTGATGGAAACAGTACTGAAGGGACTCTCATGGAACACGTGTTAGTGTATCTCGACGACATAATTGTGGTCGGCAGATCGTTTGAGGACCACGGAAAAACTTGGAGGAAGTATTCCTGCGACTGAGGAACTCCGGATTGAAGCTGAGCCCTAAGAAATGCCATCTGTTCCAAAAGAAGTACGATACCTCGGCCACGTTGTCTCTGGGAAGGAGTAGCAGTGGATGACCAGAAGATCAAAGCTGTTAAGGATTGGCCCATCCCAAAAGACATTCACCAACTTCGAAGTTTCCTTGGTTTATGCACATACTATCGCCGATATGTGCTGGGATTCCAACATCGCTAAACCACTGACCAAGCTCACGGAAGGCCAAACAAAGTTTCAAGTGGTCCGAAGAATGTCAAGACTCATTCAGGAAGCTGAAAGGAGCTTTGATCAACGCACCTATACTGAGCTATCCCTACCCAAAGGGAAATTCATTTTGGATACGGACGCCAGCAACGTGGGACTTGGAGCTGTCCTATCTCAGATCCAGGAGGACAGGAGAAGGTCATTGGTTATTTCAGCAAGACGCTTAGCAAACCAGAGCGCAATTACTGTGTCACCAGGCGAGAGCTGTTAGCTGTTGTAAAGGAGGTGGAACACTTCTACAAGTACGTGTATGGAAGAAGATTCCTGTTGAGAACTGACCATGCAGCTCTCAAATGGCTCTTACAGTTCAAAAAATCCTGAGGGTCAAGTAGCACGTTGGATCGAGAGACTCCAAGAATTCGATTTCGAGATCGAACATCGAGCCGGAACTAGCCATAAGAATGCAGATGCCTTTCGTCGGAAGACCATGTCCAGATGATTGCTCATTGCCGACGAGCAGAAGAAAAGAAGCAACACTTTGTAGAACCGCGGCAATGGATGACAACTGGAATGACAGCAAGATCCAGAAAGACCAAGAGAGAGACCCCGACCTTGGCTTAGTCGTCAGCTGGAAGAAGAGCAATCGAAGACCATCATGGCAGGAAGTCGCAGGTTACTCGCCGGCTGTTAAGTCCTATTGGGCACAAGGGAAACCCTCTCTTATTCTGGACAATGGGATCCTGAAACGGGTGTTGGAGGCCGATATTGGTGGGGAAGACAGACGCCAAATAATTGTTCCCAGGAACAGAAGAGAAGTGCTGCGGAAATCCATGATGGAGTCGCCGGAGGACATCTGGGAGTGACGAAGACCCTGCAGAAAGTGAGGCAACGGTTTTACTGGGCCAATTGTCAGCTGACGTCCAGGACTGGTGCAGGAAGTGCGCTGTATGCGCTGCTAGCAATGGACCTCGAATACGACCCAGGCCCCGATGCGTCAGTACAACGTAGGCAGCCCGTTCGAGAGAATCGCCATTGACATCGCCGGCCCGTTTCCGTATCCGACCACGGAATAAATACATCCTGTGGCAATGGACTACTTCAGTAAGTGGGTGGAAGCTATGCCCTGCCCAACCAGGAAGCCATCACCGTCGCCGACGTCTTGGTGAAAGAGTGGATATGTCGATTCGGTATTCCAATGGAGCTGCACTCGGATCAAGGCAGAAATTTCGAATCAACCTTTCCAAGAAATATGTCTACTGCTGAACATCCGCAAGACAAGAACCACGGCCCTACATCCGCAGTCCGATGGAATGGTGGAACGGATGAACAGGACGATCAACCGCCACTTGTCCAAGGTTGTTCTGACCATCAAAGAGACTGGGACCAGTATCTTCATTTGTTCCTGATGGCCTATCGATCCGCAGTACACGAGTCAACCGGTCAAACTCCTGCTAGTATTATAATGGGCCGAGAACTGCGACTGCCTTGTGACCTGAAGTTTGGGATACCGCCAGGACAAGACACTGCGGGAGAGGACTACGTCAGCAAACTTCGGCAGAGAATGGACGACATCCACGAACGAGTCCGGTTGAACATCCAGAGTGCCAGCGATAAAATGAAGAAGACCTATGACATCAAGGCCGACGCAGGAGGATTTAAGGTTGATGACCTGGTTTGGCTGTACAACCCCAAACGTCGTCGTGGACTATCACCAAAGTTGCGGAACTCGTGGGAAGGCCCGTATAAAATCGTGAAAAGGATAAACGACCTTGTGTACCGAATCCATAAGCCACCCCGAGGGAAACCAAGGGGCGTCCATTTCAACAGGTTGGCCCCCTTTCGCTGGAAACCATGACCAAGTTCGCACCCTCAAGCCACCGGAGGATGATATGACGTTCGAGAAGTTTATGTCCTTGTATTCAAACGGGCAGAAAGTTCTACATGGGGTTACTAGAGAGGAGTCACGAGACCTTTTCGAGGTGCCTCTGACTACGCACTAGCGCACTGTGTGGCAGAAGATCTTCGAATGTCCAGGGCATCGCCGTAGTGTTCTCCAAGAAATTTGGTCAACTCCAAACACTGCGGGAGCAGAATCCAGAAGGTGGTGGGTGCTACAGTTGAAGAAAGGCCAGAGAAACATCTACTACCTAGTCACCAAGAGGCATTCCCAAGATAAACCGTCTTATGAAGATGTCTGGAAGAGTCTCACCAAACTAAGAGATACTATGGTGGACCAGAATCTGGTGGATCTAGCAATTCCAAAATTATCCTGTGGTATTGATGGGTTGGACTGGAGAGTCATAAGAAGTATGCTGGAGGCGATATTCAGATCCAGCGGCGTCAAGATTTTGGTTTGCTGTAACCCTCTTCCACGACCGATCATGAAGACCGTGGAGTGTTACTCCATCGAACTTCACGGTGCAGATATGGGAGTCATGCAGATATCGTCACACTCCAAGGATGAAATTTCGGGACGAAATGTCTTTAAGAAGGGGCAATGTAACGAACCTAGGCCGGACCTGTCGCCTCCGCGTCGCCATCGACAGCGATGAGATCATCCCCGGAGATATTCGAGAACCATCCAGTCGCTCTTCCGCGTAATGCAACGGTCAATATTGGAAACAATTGGAACATGCCGTCGCCAACTGGAAGAATTCGAAACATCGAGAATGCTGTATCGGAGATAAATAGACAGCCCTCAAGAGGGAGTGAACAGTCTGAACGAGCCCATACCATCGAGCTATACAGTGGCGTAGTAATATAAATTAAGTTGTATATTTAAGTGTTAAATAAATTATTAAAACCAAGTTAAGTTTATTTACGTTACACTATTCTCAGATAGAAGGGTTATTGGGTTTAAGAGGTCAGCGCTTATCAATTCTATGGCCGTTTTCAATTTAGTCGCCACCGCGGTAGATATTCTTAATTCTTTCCGGATGTGCTGTTCCAAATGCTATTACTAGAACTTGCCCCCTTCTGACAGATTTCATTTACAAATTAGTTTAACACTTTTGTTCCTATCGACTAAAATTCTTCCTAGCTTTGGTATTATAGAGTCGTTACAAAATAAATCAGTAAAAAATTTCGAATGTTATTTTCAAACTGATGAAAGCTTAGACACCTCACACTTGAAGGTAGCTTGTTATACAGGTGCAGATTCAGAGAATTTTGTTTGTGACATCTGTAGCAAACTAGATAGTTTTTTCGCTAGTAACTCGATATGAAGTGCCCAGTTGACTCTATTGTCTAGTTGCATTCCAAGTAATTTAACGCTGGTACCCTGAGTGATATTTTAATTAGAAGAAACAAGAACAGACTGATTTTTTTCTATATTCATTTTGAGTTCATGGCATGTGAATCATCTTTGGGCTGAATATATAATATAATTGAACAACGTTTATATATAATTTTCTGAATTTGCACCTTGACAGATGAATGTTGTATCATCGTCGAAAAAAACACTCTTCGTGGGAAAAGTATAATGATATAGATCGTTAATACATATTAGCTTTTACGAAAATTACTAAATAATATATACATTTGTTTATTACGGTTTAAATACAAACTTCCAATACGAGGATCTCTAGAGAACTGATGTTTGTCTGCCGTAAGGCCAAAGTGTAACATAAACAAATTCTAAATATTATTATAAACAATGTGTCATCCATCAGGATGGGCAGTGGCGGAGAATTACTTATATATATATATATATATTATAAAGAAGACGGGGCCCAGAACTGATCCTTGAGGAACACTATAAGTAAAAACCTACATTTTGACACATAAGGATCTTTTACTTAAGTAAGATTCATAAAAGTCGAGAGCCAGTATAGTAATATAATTTTTGTAATAGAATATTATGCGAAATATAAAAAAAAAATTACATAACGTAAGTTTCTCCAAGCCCTCGACAATTTTCGACACAGCTTGCGTTGTGGATCGATTTTTTCCAACTCTACGTTGGCCTGAACATAAAGACAGAAAGACAACTAAGGATATTTCCCATTGAAGAAAGTTTCTATGATTCAACTGAATAATATATTGTGATGAGCACGATCAGCCAAGTTATTTTAATGTAACCATGTGTAAAACCCTTGACTGAAGAATGCGGCTATAAAAAAGGAACGACTGTTTTATTTCGTCCGCTATTAAATTAGAAGGCAAGAATGTGGGGTGAGTTTCGATAACGAATGTAAAACTCTCGTAAAATCTTTGATATGATAACACCACTCATCAAAAATGTCTCATGAATAGGTAAGATGACAGCGGCGACACAAAAGTTAAAACAGACCGAACATAATTACGACAGGACATTTATTTTATTTCTATTAAGCTCAAAGCCGCGATAGATAATTAACGATTCCACGACAGCTGGGATGAAACATTAAATCGTAAGGAATGCGATTGAAATGTACCGCAGTGGAAATTAATGTTCGAAGTAAGAATTCATCACTGTCAGACCAACAGCGCACCTATTCAAATACCGAGAAGGGGTGACAGTGTGGAGATTCTATATAAGACCAAAGTCAACAGTCAACGGGAAGATTATTAGATCAGATCAGAGTCAGAAAGAGTGTTCAGCCTTCACAATATGAAGCGCATTAAAGTAGAATCAATTTTCATCTTGCAAAGATGCATAGCTACCTTCTGATACGAAATAAGTGTAGACTTCGTGGGTTATTCATAAAGTAGCCAATTTATCAAAAGTATGCAGAAAATAGTGGAAGTGTAAACAACAGAAATTATCTCAGTAATAACTCAACGAATAGAATTAATATTTTACAAAGAAGCTAAGTAATCATATTACAAAAGAATAATCAAGTAACGTTAAAACGTGGTGTGTTCTCCAGTTGAGGGTAAGGAAATGAAACTGTTTATTTGGCAAGGCATATATGTATATGGTATTGAGGAACTATTCCCTTATTGATTTCATAGTAGAGTCAACAAAAGTAGTAATATTAGCAATCGCCAAAGTAACTGAAGAACAGTTATTCTATTAGACATCCTATATTTGTTTCACATTCAAGTTTATATATATATATATATATATATATTAAATTTATTCTGACGTTCTATACATTTTATCCGTAAATTATACCATGGGTATAAGTTGTTGTCATTATTCTTTAGAAAATACATAGATATCCCAAGTGTATTATTGTTTCTGAACTATCTGAGATTCTGTACTGTCAAAATTAGGCACACGTTCCATTTTATAGTGAGGGTGATAACTTTCCCAAGCCGCTCTGAGAGGTTGTCCAGTTATCGGTCAATAGACTAATAACGCCCAGTATAGTTAAGGCCTAGCTTCAACAAATAACGAGCAATCGTAGGATTGGTTGGTTAGTCGAGGGGTACTTACTTCTCCAACGGTCAGGAGTCGTAACACATGATTTTAATGTGTTTGATATGAATTGAACTACAGTTTTGTACAAATTGTACTTTTTGACTTCTCAAAACTAACTCTAATCATAATTTATTATAATAAAATTCAGAGCAAGAAAAAAACCCGATTCAGTTTTGATTGAATTCGTTAATTAAACTGATAAACCTGATACCAACATGTTTTATTTCCTAATATGTTGTAGGCATTTCATTGACAGGGAAAGAAAGGAAAAATTCTACGGAGGAAGAAATTATTTTTGCAAAACTAAAGGAGAGTCAAAATGAAGAAAATCCAGTTGAAGCCACATTAGAAATGGAAAATTTCAAAAAAAGTTGTGATTCTTCAGATGATTTGTTGTTTCAAAACAATGCAAAAATCAGCATCTACAATGGCTCTAAGCAGTATTGTAGATGAAGATGATTTGAAGATACATAAAGATGAACATATTCAAACAACGAATTCTCTGATTTTCACAAAGATGCAGATACCAAGCTGAACTTCCTCCTTTAAATGCACCAAAAATTGAAGAGAAGAAAAGAAATAAAAATAAATGCACACAAACAACAGTACTGAAATGCGATAGAGAATGTGAGACTAATGAAGCGGAAAATAACCAGGAATACGTTTTGATTGACTGCCCAGTGTTTGTGCTGAAGAGTTCTTTGGGAACATTTGAAAAATTGGTTATCGCAAAATTTCAAGATTCATCTGAAAAGGTGAGAGACCCCTTTTTGAAGGTTATAAATACATTGAAGGAAGAGTTTGGGTTCGTATATACAGTGTGACAATTTAAAAACTTACAATAGGCTATATATCACAAACAAACGATGATGTCAAAAAAATGCTCAATGGATAGGAAGGGGAACTGAAATGACATGAAAGAGAACTCACCCTCATCAACCCCTAGGCCCCACCTTACCCAACTAAAAAGTTTAAAAGCAAACCCTACTTAGACACATCATTGAAAAGCCTATAAAAATGCTATCCAATGGTATAAATAATAATTGTACAAGGTGTATTAATAATTATCAAAATAAATATTTAAAAACAAACATAAAACAAACATAACCCTACTTGTGATACAATGTTAAAAAGCTCTAAAGGCCAAAAAAACTTTATTTTCAATGATAAGTGTCCGTACGTACTTTTTCATTGTTAAATAAAAACTTTAAATTGGCTGTTTTGCAAAACCAGTTGTAAACATCTGTTTTTTGGGCTCTGTCGCAGTCCATAATTTTTTTGTTCATTTGAATCATTTAAATGTCATTAGTGTTCATCATTTGTATGATCGGTACTGTCATTCAGCTGTAGTTGTCACGATGGTTTACGGTATACCTGAACCAATGTTATTTACGAACATTTCAAATATTTAATGGGAGGCATCCGGACAAAAATGTAAGTCACGTGTACATCCGCGATTTAGTCGAAAAGTTTAGAGAAACGGGATCAGTGCAAAATAAAAAAAGGGATCCCCAAGATTACTGAATGAAGCAAGCCAAATTGAGGTCCTTGGACAGTTTGCAATAGATCCTACTGCATCAACACGTCAAGTATCTGCAATGACAGGACTATCACGCGAGTCGGTAAGGAAGGTGTTGAAATTTCATAAGTTTTACCCGTACAAAATTCAAATTCTTCAAGAACTAGTAGACTAGGGTCGATAATTTTTGAAACCAAAGAAAATAATAGTAGGATGAAACCCATTGGAAAAGGAAGAGAATATAACAAAAATGAAAGGAAAAATAATTTACGGGCGATCTGAGGTCGGGAAGTGGAAGGGGGTGAGCTTTTGAGGGTAAAAAATAATAGTTTGAAAAAACTAAAAAACACGCTTTTATAGAAAACCAGACTAAAAAATAGAAAATAAGAAAAACATGTATTTTATTTTTTAAAAAGCGGCCTCACTTCACTGCCCTAGGTAATGTACTATATAATTATTGATAACATGCACCCCACGCTTTTTTTTAAATAAAATACACGTTTTCTTATTTTAAATTTTTTTAGTCTGGTTTTCTATAAAAGCGTGTTTTTTAGTTTTTTCAAACTATTATTTATTTCCTACTATTTAGTGTGTTTTTTTTATAAAAGCATTTTTTTTGTTTTTTAAATTATTATTTTTATAATTTTTTTGCAAATTAAAAAATGGAATAATCTTATCAAATTAGGTAATCATAATCTCCGACCCGAAAAACCCCCACATACCAATTTTGAATAGAATCAGACCATAATCACGAAACTCGGTCGCCATTTTAAAGCCGCCATCTTGAATTTTTCAATTTTTACAAGGAATCCTAATATTCGACCCCAAAAACCCCCACATACCAATTTTGAATAGAATCAGACCATATTCACAAAACTCGGCCGCCATTTTGAAGCCGCCATCTTGAGTTTTTCAATTTTACAAAAGAATCATAATCTCCTACCACGAAAACCCTCAGATACCAATTTTAAAGCGAATCGGACCATAATCACAAACTCGTACGCCATATTGAGCCTGCCATTTTGTTTTTTCTCAATGCATTGTCACCGGATTTATGTACACCTGCCAAATTTCAGATCATTCGGGCGTCAGGAAGTGGGTCAAAATCGCGCCCAAAGGAGTCGGTTACAAACAAACAAACAAACAAACAAACAAACAAAACAAAACAAACAAACAAACATACAAACATACAAGTGAAGCTTAATATAAAGGGTGTAAAACGGTTTATTTCTGATTTCCGGCAAAACTATAGTCCTATGGAAAAAAGTTAAATAGCAAAGTTGTAGGTAATAAAAAGATCTACAACTTTTGTATCCACTTTTTTTCCACATCGCCTGAAAATTTATGTAAAAAATTCAAATAACCAAGTTTTTGGTTTTTATTATTATCTTTTACAAAAAAACTTTTTTATTCACGAACACACTGTAATTTTTTTTATTTGAAATATTTATTTTTTCGCCTTATTTTGACTTAATATCGAAAAAGCACCTTATTTTCAATCGAAAATTCTCCCGTCAAAATATCAGCTTTTTCAAAAAAGTCTGTATGCTTTTGTTCGTTGTAATCTCTACTTTCTGATGGTATAAAAAAATACACATTACTATGGTAAATGTTCCAAAAATGCAAAGGAATAACAGTAGTAAGGCCCAGACCCTCCTACCCCTTTCCCCACTTTCTATGAATTACCTTCGATGGGCAAAAT